>CAJGYO010000005.1:92868545-93332297 GCA_904845875.1 Miscanthus lutarioriparius | reverse complement strand
CATGTTGATTTTCATTTTTTTCCCGTGTCTCTTTACACAAGATTTGCTTCTACTTTAGAATTTGGATTACAACATACTAGATTGTTGCATCATGTATTTATATTTTTCTTTGATCTTCTATGCATTTTTTTTGATTTGTTGTCACAGGAAAGGATGCCGAGAGCACGTGTCATGTGTGGTGGGTCGGTCGGCCACTAGGAAACCGGCCGGTCACCGTTCCATCGCTGGCTCGGTGCTATGCATCGTCTCGTTTGGTCGTCACCACTCCGCGGTGCTATCCAACCAGGAGACTAACTATCTGACTATCCTATCGATCGTACTGGTGCTGCTCACGTTCATCTATATCCCAGAGTCTACCGAACAAACAGAGAAGCAAACGCGTTGTTCGATTATTAGAACCCGGGAATTAATTTATTGTTGACCCGCCCGGGGCGTCAATCACGATCGCACGGGCAGATTAATCTTTGTGGCGAGCCGTTGCTTGCTGGGGAGAAACAAAAAAAAATCGCCTTTTATACGAGCAAACGAAGGCCGTTTTGATTTATGAGCTAGTTGGATGTTTTTTTTTTTTTCGAATCTTCGTTGGCGCGGTATCATCAGTTACTAGCTTTTGCTCCCGTTCAGACGTGCATGCGGGCGTGATATTAATATGAGTAAAATGTATGGACAGTCTATTAACTTGTGAGGGTGTGTCGATTTGGTTCATCGTGGTTTGAAAGTGTCATTCATCTTCGTTTTATGTTTATATTTGTAGAAAACCCCTTGTCTTTATTTTTAGATACATTTTCAGCAGGAACACCTGACATAAGGCTACTGCATCGAGGTGTTCGACGCGGTCACGAGCATGATGCCATATCCTGTGAGCTACGAGTACGTGCCGTTCCCCAGCAGCCCCGAGTCCTACGAAAACCTCGTGTCCCTGGTGCCGGAATAGGTCAGTACACACCAACCAACAAAGATGGTACATACCATGCACGTAGGGTAGGGTGTGTACGGGGTGGTTTCGTGCCAATGATGACTGCAGAGCGCGGCGACGTGAGAATCACGGCGAGCAGGATGGGCATGGTGGACTTCAGCATGCCGTTCACGGACTCGGGGTGGTGATGGTGGTGGCAGTGCGCACGGAGACGAGCACGAGCATGTGGATCTTCCTGCAGCCGCTGACCACCAGCCTGTGGCTCTCCAGCCTCGCCTTCTTCTGCTTCACCGGCTTTGTGGTGTGGGCGATCGAGCACCGGATCAACCCTGAGTTCCGAGGCACACCGTGGCAGCAGTTCGGCCTCATCTTCTACTTCGCCTTCTCCATGCTCGTCTTCTCGCACAGTATGCGCGCACTCATCTTCTACGTGAGGGAGCTCCAGCGGATCAGGGACATCATCGGGTACCAGGAGGGCTCCTTCGTCAAGCAACAACTCCAGAAACTAGGCTTCGACGAGGCCAGGATGAGGAGCTACAAAGCACGGCGGAGGAGTACGCCGACGCGTTGTCCAGTGGTCAGGTCACCGCCGTGTTCGACGAGATCCTGTACCTGAAGCTCTTCCCACTACTTAAAAAAAAATATAGCGACGCCCCTACAAATAGTATTCAAACGAGTCCCTCTACAAATCTATTTGTAGAGGCTGTTAGCGTTTATCAGCCGTCCCTACAAATAACTTGATTTATAGGGGCAGCTCAATATCCAGCCACCCCTACAAATCGGATTTGTAGGAGCGGCTCAATATCCAGCCGTCCCTACAAATAGACGCCGAATAGTAAAAATTAAGCACTAAAATTTGAATTTTTTTCATACGACATCGGATGAAAAAATGACCAAAATAAAAGTTGTAGATCTCAAAAAATTTATGAAACTTTATTGTTTATAACTTTTTCATTTGAAATGATTTACTCGCTTCAAAATATTATTTTAAATTTCATTTTAAAATTGTTGAAGAACACTAATTTCTCAATCTCCAGCTAAAACTTGTAACTAGTCTTTCTCCCCGTACTAACTTCAAATTTGATGATTTTTTTTTCTAAAATTTTCTAAAATCATGCCCTATCAATTTATTTTGTTCTTACAACTATTATTTTGTCCATCTTTTAATGTGACTGTGTTTTATCTATTTGAATTTTAAAAAATGGTAACTTCAAATTTCATTTTGAAATATTAAATGATTTCAGCTCAAAAAGTCATGAACATAAAAGTTGTAGAACTCATCAAGATCTACAATTTTTAATTTGGTCATTTCTTCATCCGACAAATTGATAGTAACATTGTTCACAAAATTTACATATCGCTCTTATAGTTTATGGAACGCAAAAAAATGCGCTGACTTGCGGCTTGTGAGCGCGCGACGTGTGGCTTACCGGTGGGGGCCTCCTCGGATTAAAATAATTTTTTCGTATTTTTTTGGTCCAGATTCGCGAATTTCTAGAAAATGATTTATAGGGGTGGGGATTTGTAGAGGCAGCTCAATATCCAGCCGTCCCTACAAATAGTGAGTCGCCCCTACAAATCCGATTTATAGAGGCGGTTGGTCAGCCGTCCTTACAAATCGGCATTTGTAGCCACCCTTTGGTAGGGGCAGTTGGCAAAACCGTCCTTACAAATCATCGGTCATTCCCTACAAAGAATATCTCAGAGTAGTGTCCTGTCAGAGTATCGCGATGACGGCTACACCATGTTCGGCCCGGTCTACAAGACCGACGGCTTCGGGTTCGTCTTCCCGATGGGCAGCCTGCTGACGCGCGGACGTGTCATGCGTGCGTGGTCCTGACGCTGGCGGAAGGTGAGGAGATGGCGCAGATCGAGAAGAAGTGGTTCGGCGAGCAGGGTAAGTGCCCTAGCACAAGAAAGGGTAAGCTTGTGAAATAAATATAAAACGAAGGGGTATTCTACAAAATATAAATATAAAACGAAGGGGTATTGACTCTTCATGCACCACTGATCAAAGTTTTAGACCTAAAAATATACTTTCAAACCTGATGGATCAAATTGACACACCATTACACGTTAATGAACTATCTATGTATTTTACTTTATTAATATTAGCCCTGTGGTGTGGCCCTCGGGACAGCGATCCTAAAATGAGCCAAAATGCGTCAGCTAGTGTGCAGCCAGCACCTACGGTAATCTACCACTTACACATTGTAAATATAAAGCCTGTTCACTTTTTGTTTCAATTGGGCTTATCACCAACAAAGGTTTTCCTCTCACAACAAACCAAAGACTAACCGGACTTATCACCGTCGTAAATCAACTAATGAATGCGCTTATATATAAATAAATTATCACGTGGCGACTAATTTCAGCCGAAAATTATTGGGCAGCTGAAAGAAAAATCTGGAGTGGCTGAAAAATTAACGACCTGTGTGCCATGGCGGCCCCCAATTAAAACTCGGTTCATCGGGCTGCGATCGATCGCCGAATAAACTCTGCGGAGTGAACGCGAGTCCATGGGAAGTTATCCCGGACACGACGGCAAAACGCGCCTCGGTCGACACCACGTCCCGGCACACGATCAAACCATTCCATTCCCGTCGTTACACGTACCTTCCCCTCCGCTCCCACCCATGCACCTCACCAATCAATCACCATAGCCGCCCCCGCCCGGCGCCCGCTTGCCTTCCGTCCCCTTCCTCCCTTCAAAACCCCATGCATGCCTCCCTGACAGGTGACTCTCTCTCCAGTCTCGCCGAAGATGCAGGGTGACGCCGACGACGACGGCCACTACTTCTTCTTCAGCGCGCCGGCGAGCCCCGTGCACTACATCCTCCGCTCCCCGCCCTCCTCCACCGCCGCCGCCGCCTCGTCCCCTTACTTCGCCGATGCCGACTGCTGCGCGGCCGCCGCCGCCGCCGCAGGGGACTTCGAGTTCGCCGCGCACGGCGCGGGGACGCACGGCGGTCCTGGCACCAAGGGGGGCGTGACGACGATGAGCTCCGCCGAGGAGCTCTTCGTCGCCGGCCGCATCCGCGTCGGCTGCCTCTCCCCGATCCGACAGGAGGACGGCTGGGAGGAGTGCGGCGGCGACGAGGAGGAGGAGCAGGAGCGGGAGCGGGACGACGGACGCTCGCCGCGGGCTACTCGCCGGGCTAAGTCCGCCTCCCCGACGCGGAGCCCCAGGGCCGACAGGGGTGCCGCCACCGAGCCGTCCGACCCCTTCGCGTCCGCCTCCTCGTCGTCTTCCTCCTCGTCCTCGGCGAAGAACATTCGACGGCGGATATCGCTGCGGGACCTCCTCAGCCGCACGGGCGTCGACTGCGCGGGGTCGGATCAGTCATCATCAGGCACCGCCGAGGTCACCAGCAGGTTGGGTTTCTGGCCGCCGTCCCTCTGGCCGTCGCGCTCGTCCAAGAAGTCGCCGCTGCTGTCCTGCCCAGGCCCAGCGCCACAGCCGGCGCGGCGCCGCTCCACCTCCTCGGACAAGGGCGCGGCGGCGCCGGCGACGAAGAGGGCGCCTGGCGGCGGCAGTGCTCGGCGCACCACGTCGCTGCCGTACCGGCAGGGCCTGGTTCTCGGATGCCTGGGCTTCGGGGCCCGGGGCTACGGGCTCGCCAAGTCCATGCATCCCCTGCCATCCCGCTGAATACCAAAACCTAGCAGATGAACACAAGGTGCGTTTAGGCCAGAAATCACGCCATGATTATGCCTCATCCCACGGCATTTTCCGACTACACTGCTTGTCTTGTTATAAAAAAAAAAACACCCTACACTGTTTGTCTGCTTATCTATTACTATGAGACAGAAAACAAGTATGAAATTTTCTTCAGATTTTGTTCTCTTTCATGGTATGTTATATATGGAGTATAAGTGTTTTTTCATTTTAGGTCCCGTTAAACAACTAAAAAAACAAGTTAAATCACTGTTTGGCTAAAAAAAAAAAAAAGTTCGAAAAGTATGGATTATAAGAGAAGCGAACAGAGCCTTTTAATGAAAACAAATGCTACAGCTATATATATTTGTCTGGCGTACATTGGTGATCCCCGAGAAACCCCATTTGTTCTTGCTTTTTTATCTGATAAAAAATCAGAACCCTTAACTGATTGATTCGTTGGTAATTAAGCGAGATGACCTATATATAACAACTTTGTGGATAATTTAGGTTATGATACAAATAATCTACTGACTTATCTAATAGACTAGCATCCATCCCACAAATGGCGATCAGAAAGTAGTTGAAACGTGGAGGAGAAAGGTTCAGAAACTCCGTATCTATATTCTATAACCAATTAGACCAGTTCCAGACTTCCTATTGTGTACAGTAGTCATGAAAAGTCAAGGTGAAAGGCACACCCTGAACCTTCTCGAACCATTAAAAAAAACCTGTTACAGGACTGGGTACCGGCCAAGTGCAGGACTTTAAGCTAATGAGTACAAAAGAGACATTTTTGTTCTCTCTTGAATTTGTTCTTGTTGCACTCAGGTGAAAGATGAGATGTCGCAGTCAAAAGATTACACTTTAATAGGTAAAAGAAAGCAATATGCCACCAATACATCCACTCTGTTATGCAAGCGGCTCTGAATGATGGTGTTCAAACTTCAAAGCATCTCTATAGGAATCATTCGTCATAACTCGGTATCATCGATATTTAATTTCCTAAGAATTTGAGGGAAAATGCTTGGCAACTGAAAATATGTTCAGAGATAACAAAAGAACAATGTTTTGCAATTTGCACTGGTTTAGGTATTCCAAATATTGAGAATCCAAATAGGAAGAGCCATTTTCACAGCTCTCCACACCAATCTAGCTAACACTAGCAGCCATTGATCTTAGCGCTGTGCAAACAATGCTCTTGAACTTACAAGAAACCCCAACCACCAAGCAAAGCTTCACCAGCATGCCACCGAGTAGACATACAGTAGATTCAGGTACGCATTTGCATAATCATGCACACAAAAATTTAAATCTCAAGCCTTAAACCCAATAATGAACTGAATTGATGGTTTCTGGTTGACTAAGGTGGATCTTGCAGACATAACATCAAAGCTTGAATTTTCAGATGGGGCATGTAACTAGCACATTAGAACTTTCCTCTCATCAAGCTGCATGGCCATTGTAGCAACTTCTCAGGGTCCAAATGCAAGTGACAGCAACATAACAAGCTTAGGTTTGGATTGCCTAAAAGTAGAAAAGAACATACATTCTTCAACTACATGATATACTTGTCTTCGTAGTATGTTGCTTAGGTTAGTACTCCTACTACTAATAGGAGTCCAATACTGACAAGTAACAGAGTACTGGGGTGAGTGAAGGGACATTAGAGGCGAATCATATCAATTTCAAACAAGCTTCAGTTGGCCAAAGGTCCTCCATGCGATGATGACCTCTACAGGAACATGTGCTTGAACTTGTCACTCGCCAGCTTGCACAATTGATCAAAAGGCTTGGGATCTGCCAGATAAACATGGTGAAAAAAATCAATGGTGTTATGGATATAGGGGGAAATAAGTATGGATGCTGTGTAATTAAAGCTGTCACTGCAAGGCACGGCATAGAAGAGAGGCCTAGTACAAGAAATTTATCTGCATCTCAAGTGTAAAAAGAATATAGCTACAGAACTTTAAGCCATAACAAGCTCCTCTCATTGTCAATGGAGGATAGCACGATTAAAGCCCCTGCCAGATAACATGTTTCTCATCCTGAAACGCATTCTAAGATCACGGCTGATCTCAGAGGCATACTTATCGCCATCTGGGGATAGAACAAAACCGTGTAAGTGTGGCTAGGAGACATGAAAAAATAAATATGATGCACATTCCTTGTAACAATGGGAGTCAATTTTGCTGTAGTTCAAGGAGCACCCAACATCTAACTATAAATCCAATTCCTAAATGTCCAAATACTAACTGCAGTTTAAAAAATTGGCTCTCTCTCTCTCTCCCTCCCTCTGTCTTAATCTGTAATTTGTGTAAACAGGAAAATCACCTAGGCTGCTTTGATGTTCTAAGAAAATAAGATCAAGTTCCAAATGGAAAACAGATATTTGCTCATCCGATTAGGAAAAACCCAGGCACTTTATAGGCTGACAAGTTCAGAAAAGAAGGGGACAAAGATTATTTCTTGTTTATTTGCTCGGTTGCTCCTCAATGTTCAGAGGTTAAGGTCAGGGGCCAAGCAAAATAATACCACAAGGGAGGGCAAAATAGTAGCCGATGGCTCATTAGGAGGGTGAAACTCAAAATTTTCAATGATTTTGCATGGTTAAATTGGTGTACATCAGGGGCGTGGGTATACTACAATCTTCTTATGACATGGAATGAAATAAGAGCTGGCAAGCTTGGATGTGGGAAAGTTTAAACCATGGTATGGTAGCACTCAGAATATACAAACAGTTCATACTATTGCAATCAAAGGGCCAAAGGCATTTGAAATCTCACCAAAGTTGGGACCAAAATCTGTGCAAACTTCAGCACGGATGGTCTGGTTGTTTTCAGCGATTCCATAAACCTCCATAAAGTGTGATACAGGAACATCCATGGCGGTTTTGATACTCAACTGATGCCCATCGCTGGACTGCCCGACAACCACTCCACCTTCATTGCGTTGGACTTGAACAACCGTGCGCACTCTTCGCCCAACAAACATGTTCAGAATCTCTGCATTGACTAGTGCTGCAGGGCTTGACGTGTCCATCACTGCAAAGTGGAGATTCAGAATTTCAGATCACTCAATGCAATTCAGTAGAATCATCTAGCAAACAGTGAAGCAAATAAATTGCAGACATCTTCTAGTCACTATCACAAAAAAACACCATATCAAAGATTGCAGTGTGATGAATAAGTGCTTGAGAGGATCTCTACTGCAAAACATGTACTAGAGTTTTGGCTGACAATGTGACCTATGAGTGGGTTACAATATACATTCAGTCTGAGATAATCATTTTGGGCATTATGGATGTGATATACCATAAAATTTGTAATGCCTATAAATTCTAAAGAAACAGCCTTCAGAATTTCTGCTAACATTATTACTGTGAAATGACTGCAAGACATTTTGTACAGGAACACATGCTTGTCAAAGTACAGTAGGTAGCCTAGGAAAAGAATGTAAGCCGCATAATGAGTAAGCATATACAATCTGCTGCTGAGTATCAAAGTCGCATGTACTGTGCACGCCTAAGATGACATTAGAACACTATCTAAAGACAGTTTCTCCATACCCCACAGATTAGGATCACAAACAGAAATCCGAGGCACCGATTTGTAGATCTCGATTAAAAAATCCCAGGCAGCAAACTATACAGAGCCTGAGGAGTTCCAATTTTTGACAACCTGCGCTCACCCATTGATGGTCCAATTCGCGCCGCTTGGCTTCTCTACGCCCAACCCTGCTCCCACCTATTCCTTCCGCGGGAATGGCTGCGCCAATCATTAGATCGGGATTTGGGCTAGGATTCTCTCCCCGGGTCATGGAATCGGGGAGCAGCAAGGCTAGGCCATGGAGACAAAACCCTAGCAGAACTGGGGCGCCTGAAGAAATCACGGTCTCGATCCCGCCCGCAGATCCCCGCAGCTACTACCACAAATCAGACAGGGAAGAAGATCGAGCATTTCGGCCAGACTTACCGTCCTTGAGGCGGCGAACGGATGAAGCGGACTCCTCTCGCGGGCGGCGACGGCGGAGTGGGCTGGGCTCTGACCGAACGGAAGAGACGGGAGAGGAAAGAGGCGGCGCTGGCGTGGGGTTTTGCGGGGGACCTGAATGCCTGGATATATTCCCGTCGAGTTGCAAAATCGCCGAAGGAGATATTACCGAGTGCCCTTGTGAAATGCGGATGGCGCCAAACGCACTGCTAATCCGTAATTGCCGCACACTTTTGGCGCCAAAACCTTTTTCTCCGTCTTTCATTTCAACTATCCCTCTTGTCTTCTTTTGGAGTGGATATACTAGGAAGGAAATATATCAAAGTCATGGTAGAGCATCTCCAAGAGTTCTAAAACCTACTTCCAATCTTGATTTATTTTTATAAGATTGAAAATAACGCTCTCCAACAACTCCCTGTCTCAACTCCTAATTTTTTGCACATGGAAAAATCGACCCAACCATGTGAAAATGTACGCACACGTATCAGTCGGACAATCTGGAAGTGGAAAGATGTGGAGAAATAAAAAGAAGGACATGATTCATAATACAAGGGTACAAGAGAAAAACAAAACATAAAATGATTGGTGTAATTTAAAAAAAAATCTGAGATTCCTGATGCAGAATTTCCTTCTGTATTTCTATATTTTAGGAGCGAGATTTTGAAAATCATTGGAGGAACCCCAACAAATATGCTTCCAACTTTTTTTAGCCACATGAAAAACTCATTGATTTACCAACTGTTTTTTTAGGAACTATTGAAGATGCTCTTACACAAGCGTATTAATTTCGTATCGACTGGAATGACCGGTATATCTCATACTAATAGATAAACTGATATATAAAAGTGACTTTATTCCATAGTAGTCTCAATTTTCCAGAATGATATATACTAGTATGATGTTACATCCTCTTAAAATAGGTCAATAAACTATGGAAATCGGGGGAGATAATGGTGCCTAGACGCCTAGTGTTGGAACGCATATAATGTAACTATTGTTATGGCAGCAAAACTTAGTTACAAGCTAGAAGGGTTTCCGTAATGTCTCACAATGTTAAGTTGAAAACCTACGAAGACCACTTGATATCAAAACTAAAGTTTAGTCACCTAAAGTTTTTTATATGTAGTTATCTATAATTTAGTCCTGGACCATCCAAACAGATGACTAATAGATGGATTTTTTAGCAGAGGCGGAACCAGCGATTTTGATTAAGAGGGGCCGAACAAATATGATCGTATTTTTTAGTGTGATAAAACATACATAATTATTTGTTTCGAGAATTTTTAAAAACTTTTACACTATTTATAACAAAAATCATAATATTTTAATAAAAATGATTGAAAATTTATATTTTTTGTGCTATAAATTCAAATATTTATATAAGTATTCAATACAATCTACTGTGCTGCTGTCTCCCCCTGGTTCCGCCACTGCTTTTTAGTCCACACTCTAAGTGACAACTAGCTCACTAGTTGGTAAAGACAAGCTAAATTAAACTAATAGGTATTAGTCTAATTGACATGTTAGTGGTCCTTTAGTTTGTTCTTGGAGATCAAATTACTGTAGAAATATCCTTGAAATCAAATGCAAATGATGCTTTACACCCCTTAGTATATGTCATAAACCATTACGGGCTATAAGTCTATATCATAAGACGACCTTGGCAGTTTCAAACGTGTCAATAGTCATATATCGTACCTATGTCCTGCGATTTTCCTTTTTATATATTACATATGTGGCCATTGGACAAAAACCTAACTCCCAGTGATATATCATGTATTCATGTTAAAACAACAAACAACGCTATTGAGGATGGAAATGGTAAATGGGCAAATTGGTGCACTGCTCCCAGAGGCGGATCTATGTCGGGTAAAGGGGGTGCGGACGCACTCATGGAAAAACAAAAAAAAAACAGTTATGACCAAATTTTCATTGTATACACACAGCTCTATGCTAAAAATCTATACACTCACATGGCAAGCACACCTCCTTGCATTTGATCTAGTTCCACCCCTAACTGCACCCCCATGCATAGTACTCATGTGTTCCTTTCGCTGAAATTGGGCGTGCACTTGTTTTAACATGGCAGTTCTAATGGTTTGGGAAAAATTCCAGTAAAATACGGATAGGAACTTTATAACACAAGTACTTGGCATTACCGTATTTGCTAGAGGAGATCTGAAAACAGTCGTTCCTAGAACTAGAACAGTGATTTTAGTGTTAGTATAGCTGTTCCTTAATTTGTTCTTGGAGACTAAATTCCATTTGAAACATGCTTGGAGAGATGACACTCAGAAAACAGAGCAAGGAAAAATTTTCCTCTGTAAATCCTGGTTTTTAGCCTGATTCCTCCTTTTGCCACTCTGTACTCTCTCCAGTTCCATTTCATTTCAGCAGAAATGTCAAAATCCTGTTTGCCAAAGGTTCTGGTACGATTGCTACTTTAATTTCATCTCCCTATGGAAAATAATAATTGAAACAAAAAACCTACAAGAACTACCGGACAGTCAAACATGGAACAGAGAACAAGCTGTCGTGCAGCTGTATTTATTCGATCACGCTCACGCCCACACGAGGATCGCGGCGGCCGCGCTCATCAGCAGCAGCGGCACCGCTGCCAGATTGTTGACGGACCGGCGGGCGCCGTCGTCCCCGTGGCCGTAGAAGTACCCGTCGCCATAGTTGCCGTCGGCTCCAACTCCGATGCGCTGCAGCACGTCGAAGTCGCCCCGGAGGCCCGAGTGGCCGCACCCGCGGTCGAGCGCGAAGCGGACGTCGGCGGCGGAGGCGCCGTTGTAGAAGCGGAAGTTGGCCATGATGCCGTCGACGCAGCGGAGCACGAGCTCCGTCTCCGCCAGGCACGGCCCGCCGCAGAAGGCGTCGGCCGACCCCGGCGGCACGTCCAGCGCGCCCTCAGGGCCCAGCCGGAACGAGCCCTGGCACCCGCTGTAGATCTTGGCACGCAGTTTGGCAAGAACGACGTTCAGTGTGCACGCCATATGATCATTATTACAAGTGAAAGCTCAATTCTAATAAGAGACGAGTACAAGTGGGAGATGATCGATCTGTCATATATATACTCCTATATACACACTTACGTAGCGATGGTTGAAGCAGAATAGGGCTCTTCCGACGATATCCACCGTGTCTGTCTTCTGGCCATGGAACGCTGCTGCTGCTGCTCCTCCTCCAGCATCTACATGAGTTCCGCACGTACAAATGATGAACAAATGAACAGTGACGGCGCACGTGCGTACCAGACACAGCGATGTAGTGATATGATGCAGATGCAGAGATGCAGTGCTCCGTGTGCCTGTGTGCCGGCATGCACGCAGGTCAACTAGTAGAAAGAAAGAAAAAAACAAACAAGTAGAAGAAAACAAAAGAGAAGATCGAGAGCATGACGAAGAAACGGGGACCTGAGCTGCAGCAAGTAGGCATCATCATGATCAGGAAGCAGCAGGAGATGCGCGCCACTGCCAGGATCGGAAATGGCGGCCTGCTGCAAACGGACGCCATAGTTCCTGACAAACTCGATCTCTGTCAAGCTATCGACGACGTCGTCGGCGCCGTATGTACGAGGAAGAACAACTTTAATACAGCAAGAGCGATGAGGTATATATGTAAGCTTGCTTGCAGCAGCGGTCCGGTCGACGATGCGTGAATGCATATGCGTGATCGTTTCCTCGGCCTGCTAAGACCTATATAGACACATAAATCCAACATAGAGTACTTATACGGAAGACCTATTTTAGACCTATTTTAGGTTGTCTGAGAGACACAACCCAAATATGAGTATCTTTTTTTCTAGAAACTTATTTGTAGAAGGATTCTCTTTTGGGTCCTGTTGTTGGAGAGAATATCGAATGGGTATTGAATCCTTTGACTTAGCGCTACCTAAATGTTAAATGGATCTTGTATTTTGAGTGGTGTTGTTGGAGATACTCTAAGTAATAAGCCTCCTCTCCGGTTGGGCGTTCGTTTTCGTTTTCTTAGGCAGGCCAACTAACCTGACCTCACTAGAGCGCATGAGAGGTACAAGCAGGCTCCTCACGAGGAATCCAAGACCATCTTTTATTTTTTTGACAAACAATCCAAGACCATCTTTTGTTTCTCGATGCCTTCTCCCCACGTCCCTTTCGCTAGCTGCAACGATATAAAGGTCGTTCCTTGACACAGATTGATTGGATCATCTCTCTTTTTTATTCTTTTTGTTTTCTGTTTATTCTCCCTGAAATAATAACATGTTGCTTCGTCGGTCCCGATTGATTTTGTGCATGTGTTGTTTTTATTTCAGCTAGTGGATAGCTTGTTAGATGGGCGGTGAGGTTAGGGTCTGGTGGCTCGAGAGGAACCTACCCATGGCCATGCACGCCTGACTGCCTCCACGTTCGTTTTCTCGGGGGTAGAAACCAGAAGGGGGCGGAAGCCAAGACGTATGTATCCCTGGCCAGGTTCACTAGAGCACGGAAGTATAGCTAGTAACCATCAGTCAGTCAGTGGCTCACACAAACGAGATTCACCGTCCGCTGGGCTAACTACGACAATCTCACCAAAGTTGGCCAGTGTTTTTCTTAATTAGCCCGTGGTCCTCTGGTGTTTCTTCGACCAAGCGTGCATATACAGCAACACATGCCACGGTGGATCGATGGCCACTGGCAGTCATCAGAACCCAGAAGATACGACACGCACGGCTCCACTAATCAGCTAACGGCGGTCAATTCTACACCACTTCGCGACTTTCCTTTTTTTTAAAAAAAATATTTGTTTCCACAACTTTTTTTCATAGAAAGTTACAAAATTATACACACAACTTTTACGCATAATATTTTATGAGACATAATTTATTAACATAACTTAGTCAATATATTTTTAATAATATATATAGACAACTTATCGTCATAACTTTTCTATATAACTTTTAAAGCATAACTTTTGTTTATAACTACCGGCGGGCAAACTTATCCATAACAATTTCTCAAAATGTTTATAATTTTTTTATTTTTGAAAAATTACAAAGTTATACGCACAAATTATTTGCATAACTCTTTACAGAATAACTTATCATGACAATTTGCCATCGTAATTTTTTTTACTTTTCTTTCTTAGGAATAATAATTTTTAGAAAATTTTTCTTTTAGAAAATCACAAAGCTATGCTCACAACTTATGTGCATACATTTTCTAGTGACAAATCTGTATATAGGAATCCTGCTTCAAAAGCGGGCCAATGGATAGGGCTGTCGATGTGGGACCTACAGGATACCCCGCAAGAGAGATAAAAGATCTAGTTCAACTAGGATTCTTCCCATGTAATCTTAAATAGAAGAACTATTAAGTAATTCTACTAGGAAATCTCATTGTAAACCGACTAGGACTCTGGCCTCCTGATAATATAAAGGAGGGCAGGGCTCCTGAAAGAGCGGACAACAATTGTACAACATAACACTTCATAATCAATCCAACGCAAAAGGCAAAACGCCGACTGGACGTAGGGTCGTTACTCGATCTACGATCGAGGGCCTGAACCAGGATAAATCGACTGTCTCTTGCGTTTACCATCGAGTTCAGCATACGCCGAAGCCCGAACGATACTGCCACGGTACCCCTGTGGCAGGCTATCGGTGGTAAAACATTGACAGCTGGCGCGCCAGGTAGGGGCTTTCGGCGACTTTGCATCCGAGACCTCGATGGACCTCAATAACATGATCTTCCCGACGGGATCGATTTTCATCTTCGGCTCATGGATCTGCGAGGCGGACAACTATGGCAAGCTTCAAAGCCATCTCCTCAAAGATTCGGATCATCATGAAGAATCCTCTATGTCGACAACTACGACGGATCAGCTCACCAGAAGATTCGCGCAGCCCATAATACCCGATTCGAATAAGATTCCACGGCTACACGCATCCGACTCGAATTCAAGCTCCGTATCCGAGATGAAGTCTTATTCAAGTGCTTTCAAGAAATCGAGTTCCTTTTTGGCAAGATTCCAGAGCATAACCCAAAACAACTCGGATTATCCTCAGAATTCTTTCAAAAGGCCGAGTTCTTTTCCATTTGGGCTCGACAACACGACAAAATCCTATCAAGGACAGTTTGAAAGGTCTTTCAAACCAACACTTGGGATACCACTGACAGGAGCTCAGGAGGGTTTCGTACTAACGATAACATCGCAAGACTGTATCATCCACTGGCCAGGATCCGTTCCTGAGGATAGCGGAACCCAACTAGTCGGCACAACAACAACAGCTATTCTACCTTACCAAGAAGGAGACTCAATCTACGACGTCGAGGCGCCCCATCAAGTCGTCAAACTTCCGACAAAGATGAAAACTAACACCAATAACAGAACGGCTCACGCACGGGAAGTGCTCATGGTTCGACGCCCCTCGGTCACCATTAAACCCCCTGTAGCACCCGATGTCGTCATCGATGAATCGAGTCCAACATATCACCCTTTGCCCGTGGCTACGATGGAGAAACCGAGAGTCGAGACAGGCTAGAGAAAGGAAAAAAGTTGTTGAAGCAAGGGCGCCAACACCGCTTTCCGACAACAGAGAGAAGCCTAGACTAGATACGAGTCGAAATTGGTGAATACGACAAAAGAAAATCACAACAAGAGGCCAAGAGAGAGGCGACAAAGGAGTATGCCTTACGATAAGATTCGAGAAGCATTAGAAGAACTCGTGGCAACTTCACATCACGGAGAGAAGTACGAATAGCTCCGGACTTGCTCCGGTCAATGATCCCAAGAACGCATGAAGAGAGAACCCGATCAAGACTACCCGCCAGATCAACAACCCGCAGCAAGAAGATCAAAATCAAAGGAAGTCCGCTTTTGAAAGACTTGGACCAAAGTGGAAGCCATAACGGAGAAAGTAGGAGGGAACATAGTCGGGCCACCAATTTGAACAACCAAGGAAGACCAGGAGTAGAGGGCCTACCTGCAGACAAACCTCGCAGAATTATTCCCATCAAAACAACACTTGGCCGTAAGAAGGAGCCGATCCGAATTCAAGGAAGCCGAACGCATGATGATTCCCCTGCTTTTGCAAACAGGTTGGCATCGATCGATTACCTCACAAATTCAAACCGTCCAACCACTCCAAGTATGATGGCAAAACCGAACCAAGACAATGGCTCAGAATATATTCACAATCAATTGAACTAGCCGGAGGGGACGATGATATCAAAACCTTGTTCTTTCCCATGGCACTAGAAGCGATGCCCCTCCAATGGTTCGATAAATTGAACCCAGGATCGATCAGAACTTGGGAAGACTTGCAAAGAGCTTTCTGTGAAAATTTCGCAGGTATCATCACACACCCGATCACTCATGATGAACTGAAAGGACTCAAGCAAAAGGGGGGTGAAAGTCTCAGAAATTACTATCGGCGATTCGGTGAACTGTGGGCTCAAGTGCATGACATCACCGAACGAGAAGTAATTGAAGCTTTCTCTCACTTAATCATGGCTAGGTGGCAATTTCAAGACTTCGCAAAGAAAATCCGAGAAACAATGAAGAATTGAGACGAGACAAGAGAAAAAATGATTACTGCAGAAGAAAAAACACGAGAAAGGTTCCTTGGATAGAAGCAACCAAGACAACCCGGATAGGCAAAATCATCGAAATAGCGTACATCAAGAAAGAAAGCGTGAGACCGTACAATACCATGGCAATGGCCGACAAATCAAAGAAGTTTTCCAAACCCGTAAGATATGATGACATTGAAAACATACGTTGCCCATTACACCCTAACGGGAGACACACCATCGGAAACTGCTACACTTTCAATGATCGATACACAAGAAAAGATAGTAAGGAGAACACCAAAGAGGACAATCACAAGAAAGATGAAGACAACCACGAGGACAAAGGATTTAAAAAACCCAGGGGAACGGTAGCAGTGATCTTCTTAGGGGCCCCAGATTGCACAAACAAACGTCAAGAAAAACTAGCACTACGGACTATCATGACGGCAGAACCGGCTACACCAAGATATCTCAATTGGTCACAATATCCAATCCAATTTTCAAGAGAAGACCAATGGACTAGCGTAGGGAACGTAGGCCATTACCCACTAGTCTTAGACCCAACTATTGCCGGTATGACTGTCACCAAAGTACTAATCGACGGGAGAGCTGGACTCAACATCATCTTTTCAGAAACACTAAGGAAGATGGGACTACAACTCGCTGGGATGATTACACCAACAAGCACTCCTTTTTACGAAATAGTACCCGGCAAAGCAGCCATGCCACTCGGACAAGTTACTTTACCCGTCACTTTTGGAACTCCTGCGAACTATCGAACAGAGTTTATCAAATTTGAGGTCGCAGACTTCGATTCGTCATATCATGCGATCCTCGGACGCCCAGCACTGGCAAAATTCATGGCAATACCACATTATCCGTACTTATTGCTTAAGATGCCAGGACCCAACGGTATCCTTTCTCTTCGAAGCGATTTGAAGCGTGCTTTTGATCTGCGACGTTCAGTAATCCAAATTGCGCAAAAAGCACAAGTCGACAATGGAAGAAAAGAAATAGCCACAATTGTCATGAGATAAGCCAAGAAGAATTAGAAATACCGGCTAAAAAGCCCAAAGATCATCACACCACCAAAAGAAGCCGACGTCAAGCAAATCGATTTGGGCACCGGCGATGCCTCCAAGACAAAGAACCATCGCTGCTCACCTCTCGGCAAAATAGGAACTCGCGCTCACCAACTTTCTTCGAGACAACAAAGATATCTTCGCTTGGAAGCCGCCGACATGCCGGGTGTCCCAAGAGAGTTGGTCGAGCACCGCAATTGATGTTAATGAAAACTCCAAGCCTATAAAGCAACGGCTACGACGATTCTCACCCGACAAAAAGGCAAAATGATTAAAAAAGAAATCACAAAACGATGGCGGCCGGATTCATCGAGAAATTCTTCATCCGGATTGGCTAGTAAACCCGGTCCTTGTGCGAGAAGAAGAACACGACGAGTGGCGTATAAAGGCCGACGACACACGGATCTCAACAAACATTGCCCAAAAGATCCATTCAGGCTACCACGCATTGACCAGATAGTCGACTCAACAGCGGGGTCTGCACTATTATCCTTTCTCGATTGCTATTCAGGGTATCACCAGATCGCATTAAAAGAACAAGACCAGAGCAAGACTTCTTTTATTACTCCGTTCGGTGCTTACTGTTATAAGACCATGTCGTTTGGACTAAAGAACGCCGGTGCCACATACCAAAGAGCTATCCAAACTTGCCTTGGAGATCAAATCGGTGAAAATGTGGAGGCATACGTGGATGATGTAGTGGTGAAAACAAAGAACCCAGACACTATGATTGAAGATTTAAAGCAAACATTCGAAAACTTGAAGAGATGGAGATGGAAATTGAACCCAAATAAATGTGTATTCGGAGTTCCTTCAGGGCAACTACTCGGATTTTTGGTTAGTCAGCGCGGGATTGAAGCCAGCACCAATCAAATTCGAGCTATAACAGAAATGGGGCAACCTAGAAGTATCAAAGATGTTCAGAAACTAACAGGATGCATGGCGGCCCTCAATCGTTTCATATCAAGACTCGGCGAAAAGGGGTTACCCTTCTTTAAACTACTAAAGAAGACAGGCAAGTTTGAATGGACAAAGGAGGCTGACGAAGCTTTCAAGAAACTTAAGGCATATCTCACATCCTCACCAATTCTCACACCCCCAAGGAAGGACGAAGACATGATGCTATACATTGCGGCGACTACTACTGTAGTCAGCACGACAATAGTCATAGAAAGAGAAGAAGAAGGACGTGTGTATAAAGTACAACGACCCGTGTACTACATCAGCGAAGTGTTATCTGAATCAAAAATCCGGTACCCGCATGTACAAAAACTACTCTACGCCCTACTTATCACCTCACACAAGCTTCGCCACTATTTCGAAAACCACAAAATTACCGTGGTGACAGACTTCCCGCTCGGAGACATTTTACACAACAGAGATGCGACGGGACGCATATCAAAGTGGGCGCTTGAACTTGGAGCTCTTAACATCGACTTCACCCCACGGAAAGCAATCAAATCTCAAGCCCTTGCCGATTTTGTGGCGAGTGATGCAGAGATTCAAAGAAGACCTTTATCGATACAATCCTTGACCACCGGAAGATGTACTTTGATGGGTCGCTCAAACTAGGCGGAGCCGGTGCAAAAGCGCGTTCTCCTCATTTCTCCGTAAGGAAAACAACTCAAGTACGTCCTTCCGAGATATTATGGCAAGCTACAAATAACGAAGCGAGAATATGAAGCCCTCATCCACGGGCTACGAGTGGCAATTACCCTCGGAATAAAGAGATTACTCAGATATGGCGATTCAAGAGTAGTCATCAACCAAGTAAACAAAGATTGGGATTGCACAAAAGAAAACATGGGTGCTTATCGTGTCTTTAAATACGGAAACTTGAAAAATATTTCCAAGGATTAGAAATTTTACACGTCTTCTTGCGATTACAACATTGCGTGAGATGTCCTTGCCAAGCTTCGGATCGACACAGAGCAAAGGTTCCACCCGGCGTATTTATAGAAGAGCTATCAGTTCCCTCTATCAAACAACCCGTGAGACATCCCACGAAATTCAAAGCTAAAGGCGTTCGGATCTTGGTAATCAACACCTCATGGAGCCAAGTTTTCATCGACTATATCAAAGAAAATAAATTACCAAAGAGATAAAGCGAAGCCACCCAAGTTGTTCATGAAGCAAAAAACTACGTTTTAGTAGGAGATAGACTTTACAGAAGAGCAAAGATCATCGAGTACTCACGAAATGTGTTTCATTTGAAGAAGGCAAAGAGATCCTAGACGAGATACACTCGAGTTGCTACGGAATCATGCCGCTTCAAGGACACCGTTGGAAAAGCATTTCGTCTTGATTCTACATCGCCAACCGCTTTGAAAGACGCAGAAGAACTTGTCGAAAAATGCAAAGGTTGCCAAATGTTTGCATGACAAGCCCATGTGCCACTCACAATCTTATCTCAGATCCCACCCGCTTGGCCTTTTTCTGCGTGAAATGGATCAAGTGGGACCCTCAAGAAAGCAAAGGGCGGCTTTAGTACATCTTTGTAGCAATCGACAAGTTCACCAAGTGGATTGAATACAAACCACTCATGCATGCATGCAAGAACCAAAGCAAATCAATTCATCCAAGAAATTACGCACCGCTTTGGCATGCCCAATCGAATCATCACGATCTAGGCTCTCCTTCACAGCCTGTAATTGAAGGTAAGTCGGGCACAAGACCTGTGGTTTCAGATAGACTATGCGTCTATTGCACATCCAGAAGCCAACGAACAAGTAGAAAGGGCTAATGGACTCATACTAGCCGGATTAAAACCAAGGTTATATGAAAAACTAGTGGACTATGGGTCCAAATGGATTGAAGAATTACCAAAAGTAGTATGGGGCTACGAACTCAAATAAGCGAGCAAGCAACAGTGCCATTCACCCTTCTTCCTAGTTTATGGGTCGGTCGATCGCTGCCGACTTGATCTGGATATCACCAAAGATAGAACAATACGATGAAGGAGAAGCGAACACACAAGAAGATTAGAACTCGACAACTTAGAAGAAGTCGAGTAAATGCTACCCTCAATCACCAGAGATACCTACAAGGTTTGAGACGGCACTACAACAAGAGTACCCATCCTCGATCACTACAAATTGGAGACTTAGTGCTAAGAAGGATACAAAAGACCCGACGGACGACATAAGCTTCTCGGTCCCATGGGAAGGTCCGTTCATTATCACAAAAGTCACCGGACCAGCACATACAAGTTAATAACCAAGATGGAAAAGAAGTCAACAATACATGGCACATCGGCCCAAATAAGAAGATTCTACGGCGTGAAAACAACTCAAGATAAAACAGATATGCAAGCCACAAGGGACCAACATTCACAATCGATTTAAAGACGATATTCTTCGACAACAATGGTATTAGTTCATATTCATGATCAATAAAGATGATATACATCCACGGCATGTCTTGTCATAACTTCCAACGAAGTTGTTTTCCCAAAACGAAAAGCAAAATGGTTTGAAAACATGCTCGAGCATCCCGTAGAGAGCAAAATAGCTAAAAACATGCTTGAGCTCGCCGATGAGGGGGTAGCTAAAAGCTAACACCAAACGAAAAGCAAAATGGTCAAAACATGCTCGAGCATCTCGGCCGAGAGCAAAATAGCTGAAAAAATGCTTGAGCCATTGATGAGGGTAGCTAAAAGCTAACACCAAACGAAAAGCAAAATGGTCAAAACATGCCTCGAGCATCCCGGCCGAGAGCAAAATAGCTGAAAACACGCTTGAGCCCACCGATGAGGGTAGCTAAAAGCTAACACCAAATAAAAAGCAAAATGGTCAAAAACATGCCTCGAGCATCCCTACCGAGAGCAAAATAGTGAAAAAGACGCTTGAGCCACCGATGAGGGTAGCTAAAAGCTAACACCCAAAACTAAGTCAACTGAAATTGAACTTCAAAAGACCCTCCAGCTGCTCGTTCCGAAAAGCAAGAGGCTCGGGGGCTACATCCAGATAGGAATATTTTTTCCTCAGAAAAGTACAAGCGCCACTCAAAAGGCAGCATTCTATGTCGAGTCATTTTTCATAGCGCGGTGTTAACACAAAGATTTACATCTAGCAAGTCACAGCGTGGACAAAGAACTCAACGGATTACAAAAGAGGAAGAAAAGAAAAGTACTCGACAAATCGAGGGTCTCGTCCAGATAACACACAGAGTTGTTTGGTGGAGCGAAACGAAAATGGGACAAAATACTCAAGCAAGTCAAGTAACTTCGACCACACCCAGCAAAGAATACATCAACGAAAACAAAGAATTTTCATTTAAAGAGGAGTGTAATATTACAAGAAGTCGGTCAATCGATCGTGCATTGTCATCGAAGGAAATGTCAATATTTAGACTATCTACAACCCCATCAAGCTAAACCTTCGACCTCGTGCTCCATCCTCTCAACGGCATCAAGGTATTCTTGGCTTTCACTTCCTCTGCTATCTTGGACAGAGGCGCCTCGAGCAAGGACCCGGACTGGGCTAGCACATTCTTGGTACATACTTGGGCACACTTCTTCGCGAACTCTTGAAACGAGTCGAATCCGAGGAATGAATCTGCGCCTAAGATTGCCATCATCCATTGGAGTCCGGAGAACATCGGCCATCGAACTTGAAAAAAGATTTCCACAAAACATTCCAATTTTTAGTAGCTGCCGCCAGCTTCCCTGACAAGCCTTCAATAGTTTTTTTTAGGCTCAAGACAAGATCTCTGTCACCTCCGCCCTAATCAGCTTAGCAAGGGCGAGTTCTTCCTCAAAGATGAGTAATTACCTCCTCAAATTATTATGACTAGAGCGGACAAGAGCCTTCATTTCATCGATATTCGAGAGCTTCGCTTCTCAAATGGAGGACTAGACAAGACACCCAAGAACAAGTCAAATGAAAGAGAAGTCAAAATACAAGAAAAAGCAGAACCCGCGACACCTTTGCATTCATTCTTCGCAGACTCCACCGCTGGTCTCCGCCTCCACTACCCGGCACGAAGGGTCTTCTCCTCCTTTTGGTGCATTTGACGCCTGCTCCAACTCAGCCCGGAGAAGGTCGAGATTGGCTTTCAGAAAGTCCACCTCGAAAGACAACTTTCTCTCATTTTCGATGAGAAAAAAGAAGCCGAATGATCACGAGAGAAAGACTGAGCCAAAAGAGGCAAAGAAAAACAAGGCGTAAGGACAGAAGAAAAAATGAGCATGCAAAAGGGGAACGGCAAGAAACCTACCGGAGCTTTTCACCAAAAGAAGTAGCGAGGGTCGACAAGCTCCCCCAAGTCATGGTCACCCGGCAATCGATGGTGGCATCGAATCGCTGCACCACATCATCGGAAAAAGAAGGACCGCCGGATGCAAGAGAAGGGAAAGAGAGGCCGGATGAGGCGAAGAAGGAACGACCAAAGAAACCTCCAGGAAGCCGAGTCAAACCCTCGGCGACCCGGTCGACGGCCACAATCACCTCCGGTGCGGCTAAGACCGCAACTTCGCCAGTAGCTCAAGCCCCACAAAGAACTTCATCAACAGTAATGCTATGAGTCCCGAGGCTTGGAACTCGTTGGCACGGGCGGGAGGCAGAAAGAAGTCGATGAAGGAATGAGAGAAGACGAAACACCGAAAAGTGATAAAAGGAAGCACCGATAAGAACCAGAGGAAGGAAAATAGAAGCCAAAAGATAAAGCTAGAATCTACTCACCCAACCACTCTCTTCTTCTTCATGAAGCCAAGAGAAGGCCTCGCAGGAGGAACCACGACGGTGAAAACGCCCCGCCACCCGTGACGAGAGCGGAATAGCCGACAACGGAGCCACGGAAGGAGTTAATGAGACGCGGAAGAACTTCGCATCAAGGAGCGGTAGAGCTCGGCACGGGGCTTCCAAAGAACTCGACACCGGAGTTTCGTAAGAAGTCGACACGGGAGCCTCGGAAGAACTCACACCCGACCTCCGATTACTTCAAAAAGATCAAGACTAAAGGTCAAGACAAAGAAGAGAAATTCAATGCAACAGAATATGAAAAGCAACTCATCGCCAGATGATGAGGGGTACTTCATCATCTTCTTCATCCTCACCAAAGGAAACCAGAGCACCAACAAAAAAGGATAAAAAGTAATCGGATCATGAGAGAGACAAGAAAATAAAAGAACAAAGAGCATTAAATGTGCTCACCTAAGAGCATGCTAGCAACAATCGGAGTACCCGAGAGAGTACTTGGTTTGCGAGGCTTCTTGGAGACAGCAGCAGCCGATGAAGACCCATCCGTTCGCCCCTTTTCGGACATCATGCGAGGACCGCGAGGGACTAGACGAGAACATATTCTTCATATACATCAACAAATCCAAGAAACCTCGGAAGGGTGGTAGAGGTTTGGGACTTACTAATTGCGTAAGTTCCAAAGAAGTCTATCTCTAGTCTCCGCCACGGCGGGAAAGCGTCCGAGAGACCGGTCGACAAAGTTCCGCCCAAACTCCTGCGAAAAGGATAAAACACCAAGACAAAGAAAAGCTAAGCAAGAACGAATGCAGCTAGAGTGCATAAAGTACTCAAACAAAAGATAGACAACTCACACCGGGGCGGGTTGTTGGTGAGAACTCGGTGACAAAGAGGGGAATGACGCCACCCTTTCAAAGATCTTCTCAAGACGCCGAGTACCTCCTCACCGGTCAGCTCAAGAGCTGGGACCATGCGTGAAGGATCCTCGGCCCTAGAATACTCAAAGCCAAGATGCTCCCGCTCTTTCAAGGGCTGAACCCGGCGACGAAGAAAGCTCGAAACAATACCAAAGCCGGTCAAACCCTACTGCTTCAGCATGTTAATCCTATCAAGGAGTGGCTGGATGACTTGAATCTCAGCAGGCGATTCAAGTTTCTTGTCCCATCGGTCATTCACCACAGGACTAGATCCGGGATGAATGGCAAGGGAAGGGATTAAATTGGCAGCGTAAAACCACTCGGCACGCCAATCTTTTATAGAATCGACCAGGTCATAGTCAAAAAACTTAATTTTGAGACCCTGACGAAACTGAATCCCGCAACCGCCAAGAACGCTGGTTTCTTCACGGCGGGGTTGAGGTTTCAGACGAAAGAAAAAGCGAAAAAGAGATAGAGAAGGAGGGATTCTAAGGAAAGCTTCGCAAAGATGAACGAAAACAGAAAGATGGAGAATGACATTGGGGGTTAGGTGGTTCAGACTAATCCCGAAATAACCAAGAAATGGATGAATGAAAGCGAAGCAGAAGGCAAAAGTCCGCATGGACAAAAGAAACGAAAAGGACAATCTCACCAGACCGGAGCTGGAACCCGATGCTCGCCTCGAACCCTCCATTCAGCGATGACTTTGCTTTGGATCAAGCTTATCGCTAACGAGCTCAAGCAAATGTGGGTCTTCGCTTGTTGTTAGAGCCGCCAAACCTTCGAGCAGCCCTCATAGCCACGAACTCCTGGTTTTCGATCAAAGAAAGGGATGACTCTCGCTCACGAAGGTCGCTTTGAGACTTGCTTGCGCTTTTCTTCTTTCCCATGAACTGGCGGAAGCAAAAGAGGCGCTAAAGAAGATGTAGGATGATGGTGCTCGGGTTACGCGACGACGGACGGCCAAGCGGATTTCTAAAGCTAGGATTTAAAGGCAAAAGTTGGGCAGCAAAGGGTCTTTAAATAGGTTTCTCAATGATACAAACGCCCACAAGGCCCGATAAAACACAATGTGGGAACGCGACGGTCTATTTACCGACGCAGCTTAAAACGATGGAGGCACAAATCCACACAACAAGACAAACCAACGGGCGATTTCAGACTTATCCGTCCCAAAGACCACGGCAGGTTATCGATCGCTACAAGAACAACTCACAAAACAAGAAGAAAGAAAGAAGAAAGAAAAGGCTACCTCACAAGGAACAAAAGAACCCGGTTATTTGAGAAAGAACCCGGTAATCTCATGGACAACGGGGATCGCAACAGAAAAGTAAAAGGCAACTCAGAAGATTCGTTACATTACAAGCAAAAGATTACAAATCTTAAAGACAAGATTCGTTACATTACAAGCGACTTCAAAAATAGAAGATTACAAATCTTACAAGACCCAACGAAATCGGCACCACGAAAAAGCAAGGTAGCAAAGAGGAACGCGGACACGGCTAGGCTCGAACGACTACGTGTCCCAAATTGCTACTCGGAAGGACAAACCGCCATCGCCTACACTGCTTTTCTTCAAAGGAAGGACGCAGCAGCACTCAAGGCGGAAATCGGCAAGACGCAGGCAGACAACATGGAGCGTAGAAGGCGGCAGGCATCCGCTCTACCCAAGACCGATGTGATATCGCATATGGTGTTGATCTGCCTTTGACGACGATCTCAAGACAATCGACGAGGATCAACCTGAACGGCGAGATGAAGAAACGAAGCCCACATCACAAGACTTCCTCCAACTACCACCACATACATCCCGGCACATTATTGTCATGGGATTAGCCTACCTCTAATCCCTATCACAAGACTTCCTCCACCTACGACAAGACACACAGAACTACAAAATATGCCCGGGGCTGCTCTACTTCACAAACTACCATGCTCATGTCCACGAAGGTTTCAACGGAATATCCAATAATGAAAACAAGCACTCCAGACAAGATTTATAGACCAAAGGAGCGCGACATGGACCAGAGTACCAAGCGAAATAAGCTCGACAAAGAACACAAAGTGAAAGGACAGACTCAATAATGGACGACTCAAAGTAGAGGAAAAACAAGATTTCAAGACGGGCATATTCGGAAGAATATACCATCACAAGACAACCCGTGAACAAAAAGCATTTACACTTAACCACCACCATACAACTACATCTCGACAAAGAAAGCAGACTATCAAAGAATACGCTTAAGACCTCGCATCCGAAGTTCTTCCTGAACAAAACAACACGGATATACGCTCGGGCTCAACCAAAGATCACAGCTTAATCAACACTAAGCTAGGGAATTCGCCCTCATTTCAACTACTCCTGTGGGCTCGTAACCAAAGACAAAAGACAAAAAGTACAAGAAACTCAAGACTACAAATGACGACGACGCATCAAGATTTCTTCAACCGACTTCTTTTTCAAAAGAAAAGAACTCGGAGAAAGCACGAGGTCATGGGATACATAGCCCTGAATTTTTTGAAGATTAGAATCGACCCTCCAACTTTTGCAAGCAAAAGCAAGAGGCTCGGGGGCTACAGATTTCGGTGAGTGCAATTTTATGAAAAATTGCACCCACCAAAAAAGAACCCTGACATAGGCTCGGAGAGGTCGCACGCCATGAAACTACTCGGATGATGGTTTAATCCAAGACTAAAGGACCGCTTCGGAAAAATACCACAAAAACTACTCGGATGATGGTTTTAATCCAAGACTAAAGGACCGCTTGAAAAGATACCACAAAACTACTCGGATGATGACAAAATTCAAGTCTCGGGGACTACTTCAGAGCACGATTTTCAAACAAACATAAAGGATCAAGACCCTCCAACTTTTTGTTCCAAATAGCAAGAGGCTCGGGGCTACACTCGATGAGTGCACTTTTTCTCCGAAAGCGACGTCACCAAAAAGACTTCCTCAACGCAGACTACTTCAAGACATTATGACAAAAAGAACCCTAAACGAGCCATATTCGAGTTCTTTTGACAAAACTTCAAATAACAATCGAGCAACTTCAAGAAAAGATCCTCCACTCCTTGTTCCAAATAGCAAGAGGCTCGGGGTTACAACCAGATGGATGTACTTTTTCTTCACAAAACACTCACCACTCGAAGGTCCCAAGAAGCGCTACAAGGTTTCACTCTAGAAAGCACTTTGGATAACATCTTGTTCCTACCTCACAAGACCTGAAGGAGCAAAGCGAGACTTTCGAGCTCAACCATGAAGTGCTCGGGGCTTGTCGATGTGGGACCTACAGAGATACCCATAAAGAGAGATAAAAGATCTAGTTCAACCAGATTCTTCCCATGTAATCTTAAATAGAAGAACTATTAAGTAATCCTACTAGGAAATCTCATTGTAAACCGACTAGGACTCGCCTCCCGATAATATAAAGGAGGCGGGGGCTCTCTCAAAGAGAGGACAACAATTGTACAACATAACACTTCATAATCAATCCAACGCAAAAGGCAAAACGCCGACCGACGTAGGTCGTTACTCGATCTCACGATCGAGGGCCTCAACCAGATAAATCGATCGCTCTTTGCGCTTACCATCGAAGTTCAAAGATACGCCAAGGCTCGAACGACATCGCCATGGTACCCCGCAAGCGTGCTATCGGTGGTAAAACATCGACAAGGGCCACGCCACCTTTTAGCCCCTGCCGTCCGATCCGGTGAATAAGCGATACTATCCGTCGATTATGGATCGGCTCGGCGTCGACCGGAAGGCGGCGAACCCACTCGACCTGTCCTCCTCGTCCTTGTTCGAGTACCGCCGCCTCGCCCATCGCTCCAGCGGTCGGGCGCACCGTAGGCGTGTGCCTCTCGCGCCCTACGCCCGGATGCTTCAGCGCCCGATGCGGCCGGGCCCACCACGCCGCTTCGCTTTTCCAGCAGACTCTTGAGCGGTCGCGCCCACATTGGGGAGCAGCACACGCCGACGACCAGGGCATCTCGCCTTTACCGCCATGCCTAGGGGCTCAGGCATACCGCGCCGCCAAGGCCGGGGTGGGTCTGCCCAAAGGCTGCCACCTCGCCCTACTACTACTGCCAGGCTGCCTCGCTTTGTTGTGCGAGAGCCTCAAGGCCGCCGCCGTGAGAGAGAGGGAGCGTGGCCCACCATTGAAACGGTACGGGCGAGCTGACCACTGGCGTGGCATTGGCCCTCGGGCCACCGAATGGCGCCGCCATTATCGGGGCAACTGGTGCGAGCATTGCTGGGGGCCATCTCAGCGCACGTCAGTGGCTCTCCGTTGTCGCCATCTAGGCTTGCTGCAGCATTACCGGAGGAACATCCCTAGGGTGTTCGATCAAATGTCAGTTCAGAACTCGCTCACACAATACCCCCAGGTGCCACTGCCGAGGTGTGCCTTCGTTCCTTCCTCGTTTGCTTGTCTACTAACTTTCTTCTGAAACAACAGAGGTTGAAGTGTTATGAACATCTTTGTGTTTGCGAGATCCCGGAGATTCAAGGTTGTGCAAATGTCGTTTAACACTTGCATGCATATGCAGTGCATTTTTTGGCCTAGGTTTGTTTGCTTATAGACAATGTTTAGACCTTGCGGACCAATATTACGGTGTAGTGCAAAGAAAAATTAAATCTTATTCGCCTAAGATAACTCGTGTTAGATGCAGAGAAGGCTTAGAATGAGCTTAGCATATTACTTTTCAACCATCTTGTGGAGTCCACCAAGTTTCTTGAGAATCACCTTGTTCAATAACAACACATAGCATGACCAAATAAACAGCTGAAAAATAAAGTGAAGTAATGTTTTGCATAAAAAATGCTGCATAACTCTCAGTCTGGTTGTTTTATCATTGCCTACCACTATATTTCTATTTGAGATTATGTCTCTGAACTGCATACAACTGTCCATGAGCAAGAAGCCGTTTCATTTGGAGCAGCTGGCCTTTGTCGATGCCATTCATGTTTCATGGGGCGTGTGCATGCTGTGCCACCGTGCACACCATGTGCTTTCGTCATTGCCTCACCCACCAGGACACCACCTAGGTTGGTCCATTCCTATTTGGTTTATGCTGGTTAGTTTTGGTGCATTCCAATGTTTTACCTTAATTTCAGTAGCAATGCAGGGTGGACGCTAAGCTACATTGCAATAATGAAATGGGCGTTCAAAGGACCAGGGATTGCTTGAAAGGTAGATTAACATCCTTCAATCATAGTCTCTTATAAGTTATACCTACTTCTTCTATTCTTGCTGCTACATTGTATTTGCAACTTGATGCTTATGCAACATGAGTACCTTTGTGATGTCTGCATTCAATTCACCTCTGCTCCCCATTCTGAATTTCTGATGCTCCTGCAACTTCTCTAGCATAGTTTCTCATATTATGGTGCTCATCTTTTTAAGTGCATGGTTTTAAATCTTCGGTATTCGTTACCAGGTGTCATGCCAATACAAGCATGTGCATACACATCAATTAGCAGCTTCTGTATGTTTTCTGAAGTTATAAATTTGCTAGATGAACAAGGGAGTCTCCAAGGATGACTTAAAGAACTTCATGATTGTGTAAGTATTAACTTTCAGTATCATGCTTTGTACTTTTAGAATCTCAAGTCTATTTTTTTTTAAATTAAATTTACAGGTACAATATTCTAATTCTACGATTGTACTGTCAGATTTGATATACAATAGCTGCTCATCCACGTTGTCTGCGATCAGCACCGCGCCCGCGCCTGCACGCTGCGCGTTCCACACATTGATCGGGGAGTAGCAGTCTAAAAAATGTGGCGGTAGCTAGGCGGACGTGCATTAGACGACGACCCGAACCTCAGAAGTCACCTGTGGGGTGGTCCGTGGTCGGCAAATAAAATACTGCTAAGTCCTAACCAACAAAGCAATTCATCATTACATTTTAAACTTTTTGGACCCACCTAACATCAACAATGGCCTGCTCGAAGATGGCGCGGCAACGCCACGCCCTAGGTTTTCTAGTTATCACCATTACTTCTTATCATAACTTTTGTAGTTTTATGGTCATAAGATTCAATTAGATCGAAAGAAGAGGAAAAGTGAAAAAAGAGAGAGAAAATGTTGAAAAAACAGATAGTAACGTATAAAAAAAGTAAAGAAAAAATAGCAACACGCTCGTCTGTCCGTGACTCTTGTCCGGATGCGGCTCCATAGGAGCAGGCCCTATCTCTCTCATAAACAAAAAAAATTCCCACTCCCCCGTATGCTTATCCGCTTGACCTCGAAACAGCGTGGTCGCTCATCCGTCCGCCCTCTTTCCTCACCACGCGCTCGTCGGGCTACCCACGCTGTGCTCTTCCCCCCATCATCAGCCGCACCGCGTGCCCTCGCTCCCTGCATAGCTCATCGGAACCCCAGTCACCTGTGTTGCTCGCTGTCCGTCCGTCGCCCATTGCCGTCAGGCGTGCCACTGACCCCGCCATGACCGCTAGGGCGCACGTGACGTGGCGCCTCAGGTCTTTCCCGACCAAGCCAAAGGCACCCACGAACGTAGCCGGTGCTGGTGGTGCTCGTCGCCGCCGCTCGCCGCCGGATCCTACCTCCATGGCTAGAATCAACCGGCTGTAGGGTCAAAATGACAGACTAGAGGGGGGTGAATTGTTCTTTATAAAATTAATCGCGTCGGGTAACCGAAATAAATGCAGAATTAAAACTAACGGTCTAGCCAAGACTACACCCCTCTATCTAAGTTCTCTAGCACCTACCAAAGATACTAATTAAGCAACTAAGGTGCCAGACTAGCTAGAGCTCATCTAACCAATTCTAGAAGCAATGTCACACAAACCTATGCAGCTAGTACTTCATGCACGTGGGAGCTCCTACACAACTAGTATGCAAAAGTACAAAGCCTAAGCTCACTAGCAATGCTCAATAACAAGACAACTAATGCCAAATTAGAGAGCGCAAATTACTTAGCTATACAAACTAAGCAAAGTGACTAATAAGGTTACTCAAACCAAATTAGTCATGCAGGAGATATTAGCTCCCAGAAGATACGACACGCACGGCTCCACTAATCAGCCAACGCCTGTCAAACCTGCAGCACTTCTCGACTTTTCTTTTAAAATAAAAAATTGTTTCCACACTTTCTTTTCCTAGAAAGATTCAAAATTATACACATAACTTTTACAAATACTCCGTAATATTTTATGAAACATAACTTATTAGCATACCTTAGTCAATATATTTTTAATAATATTATATAGACAACTTATCATGATATATTTTCTATGTAACTTTTGAAGCCCAATTTTTGTTCATAACTATGAGCAGTCAAACTTATCCATAACAATTTCTCAATATTTTCAGGACTTTTTATTTTTGGAAAGTTACAAATTTAACGCACAAATTATGTGTATAACTTTTAATGTAACTTTTGAAGTCCAATTTTTGTTCATAACTATCAGCAGGCAAACTTATCCATAACAATTTCTCAATATTTTTGTGACTTTTTATTTTTGGAAAGTTACTAAGTTAACGCACAAATTATGTGTATAACTTTTAACAGAACAACTTATCATCACAATTTGCCATCATATTTTTTGACTTTTCTTCGAAAACATATTTTTTTGGAAAATTACAAAGTTATGCTCAAAATCTATGTGCATAACTTTTTACGTGACAAATTATCACCATAATTTTTTATCATAACTTTTGCGGTTTTGTGGTCTTATGACTCATTTAGAACGGAAGAAGAGAAAAAGTGAAAAGAGAGAAAATGTTGAAAAAGATATGGTACAAGACATCATATTATACGTCTACAACCAGTGTATGAATACATATACGATCATCTAAAATAGGTAGTATTCCCTCCGTCCACAAAAGAATGCAATTCTTGCTTTTCGAGTAGTCAAACAGTTTAAACTTTGACTAAATTTACATAAAAACTACTAACATTCATGATACAAAATAAGTGTCATTAGATTCGTTATAGAATATATTTTCATAATAAATTTATTTGGGGACATAAATACTAATATTATTTACTATAAACCTGATTAAGCATGAGCTAGTTTGACTGATACGGTACGGTTTCCACAATTGCATTATTTTATTTCAGGAGGTAGTAACGTATATAAAAAAAGTAAAGAGAAAATAAAAAATAAAAAAATAAAACGGAGAAAGACGAACGCATCTGCTTCTAGATAGAACGCCAAACAGAAAGAGGCCGGTTGCTGTTTCTGGGTCCACGCGCTCAGAGACGGAGCGGCGCGCAATCGGACGTCGGTCATCCACCAAATTGGATTGGGCGACACGCGGGTGCCGGAAACAGGACGAAGAAATAAAACCGAAGCCCTATCTGGGTGGGCCGAATCTCAGCCCACCGTGTCTACTGTTATCGAGCTTAAATACAATACGGCTCAGATCCAGCCCACCCGTCCCCGATGCTTCTAGTGGGATTGAGCCCAGCTGCATGGCGCGCGAGCGCGGCACGTGTGCGTCCGCGCACGCGGTCTCATCCGCTGACGTGCTGCCAGCCGAACGTCCCCGCCGGTCGTCGCTGCCTGGCTCATCCGCCGGACGTCCACGCCACGAAAGCAATGGTGGGATCTTCTGCGCGCCTGGCTCCTGGTCCTGGAACGGACGCGCGCGTCGCTGCCGACCTGCCGTGTCGCCTCACACACGCTGTGACGCTGGCCTGGCATGGCGACATGGCCGCGCTAGTTTAAGCCAACGGTGCGTCCGCCTTTCTGATGCGGTTGACAGCCAGCGGTTAGCGTTAGCCTTGGAAGGCAGCACTACTGCAGCTCAACTGCCGTCACGCCATTGTAATACCAGACAGACAGAGATGTCCTGATGCACGTAATCAGACCTTGTAATCTCCACTCTTTCATTTTTTTTTCAAGCATGTTAAATCCAGGTGAAGGCTCCAAGGTGGCTTTGCGATTATTGTTCTATATCTCCTGTACAGTTTGACCGCTGGTTGTGTACACACAATCTCGCAAGTCGCATACTCCATTTGTCTCAAAATAAGTGTTGTTCTTTTTTTTCCAGGAGCCAAATACTTTCAATTTTAAAGATACAAATGTTGTTAATATTTTCTACAAACTAGTTAGTTTTAAGAAAGCTCAGAGAATAAGATAAAAATACAACAATCAGCGGGAAGAGGCATCCCAATTCTCAATCCGCAGCGAAAAGCACCACAACAAGCGGACAATATGAGATACCTAAGGAAAAATTGGTTCTATAGCACCGAAAGAACTCTACTTCCGTAAAATATCATTGAAAGACATTCGTCACGTAAAATACCACTGAAAGACACACCGTTACCTCTATCTAGCATTCCGTCATGGTGGGATAGCAACGTCGTGAAATCCACCTCTAAACGCCTGAAAGATGCTGGGTCCTGGTCCTCCCCTATTCGATGTGGAGCGCCAGCACCAGCTCATGCTCCTCCTCGCTGCCGACTGCGGATGCAAGGCGGAATTCCAAAGTTGTCGCCGGGTCGCACGAGGTGGCCGTCGGGGAGTGCGGCAAGCTGGTTACAAGCGAGACACAGTGCGGCGAGTGCGGAGTGGCAGTGGCAGCGACAGCGACGACTCGCCGGCCGACATGGGTAAGGATAGAACTCGGGAGGAGGCGGCCAAGGCCAAAAAATCGGCGCCGGCGCTGCCATCGTTTGCCGGTGTTCATGCACGCGGACCCGGTGCTCATGGTGCTGGGCCTAGTGGGCGCAATAGGCGATGGCATGTCCACGCCCGTGATGCTCTTTATCACAAGCCACATCTCCAACTTCCTCTCCTCTCATGTTTCTCGACTACCGGAACATGCGGAATCTCGTCTTCTTGGCGCTCACCATAAATCATTTACTAAAACATGTCATGAGCATCATGTTTATGTGTTAGCGCATGTGATAAAGTGTGTTGATCAATTTCTTATAACCTAAAATGACTAATAAAAATGTTAAACGAAAGTTGATTCAATAGCTCATGTATATCAAGTAGGGTTTAAAACTAATTTTATTGAAAAAAATGCTATAAAACATATATGTGGCGCTTAAATAAAGTTTGGAACTTGAACTTTGTAGATGACAGTGAAATACTTGCTGTTGAAAAATGATATTACTAACTAATATTTCTACTAGCCTAGGAATTACAAATTAAAATCAAGTTCAGCTCAAAAACTTAAAAAATTTCCAAGTTTGTCAACAGCTAGACATTGCTATGTTTAGCAAATTATTTTAAAAGATTGGATTAAGAGGCGGTGTCATGTTTTAGCTCAGATTGGTAGCCTAGTAGGCTCTCTTTAGCATAGTGAAGGCGGTTTAGTGTCAACCTCGACCGTCACCAGGTTCGGGTGCTCGGCGTCACTGCGCTGGTCGCGCGTGGCCAACTGTGGCTGCCTCTGGCCTGGCTGCGGCCCGACCGCCGCTGACCCCGCCACGCGGAGCCGCCAGCCCTGCCCCGCGCCATCACCTCGCCGTCGCATCCGCACTGCTGCCCTGCCTCGAGTTGCCGCTACCAATTTTTCCTTTGATGCGGCCCGGTCGCCTTGTCCTCATACGCACGTGGGCTGTCCCGGCTACCTCACGCCATCGCCTCGCCTTAAAGGCGCTGCGGCCGCGCATGCCGCGCCCCCGCCTGCCTCCGCGCGTGCACGTGGTGTGGCCATGTCATGTAGCGGGTGCACAGACACCGCCTCGGGTCCGGCCGGCCACTTGCTGCCAAGGCGAGGACGAGCCGAGCCAGACCTGCCCCTTCCTCTCTACCACCGCGACCGGCCGACCCGCTCGCTTAATTCGGCATGGTTGAGTCACCATCACTCGATTCATCACATCCCTGGATTCTCCATTAAGCCACCTGACCCTCGACCCCCACCCAGCCTTGAAGCGAGCATAACCAAGCTCCAATTTGGAGTTTTTCTCGTCACCGTGCCGATAAGGCCACATCCGTCCGGGGATGTGGGCAGCTCTCCTATCGCCCATCCTAAACCAATTCACCTGCACCACTAGCATAGCCTTGACTCCCTCATCACCCTACGCGCCTTAGCCGAACCTCTACTGCCTTCCCGTCGTCGCTGACGCGACCGTGCCGCCATGGTGCGCCGCCGCACGGCTCGCCCGCACATGGCCAGCCCTCCTCCGCCATCCTCCACCCCAACCATCACCTCATCTAGGTCCACGGTAGTCTACTGATGCTCCCTCGCTAGCCAGTTAGGTTCTTAGGTGCTCTAGACCGCTGGGGCAGCTGCGCCACCAACGCGGATGGCCGCGCGCTACTGCAGCCTTCCCCAGTCAGTCGTGTCACCCCGCACCACCGCTTAGCGTAGCCGCTCGGGTCGGAGATGGTGATCGACCCGTTAGGTGATCAGTCGCAGGTCCCTGGTGGCCGGCGCAGCCGCGCTGTGTCACCGGCCAATAACATGAGGAGCATCTATATACATGGAATGATAACAGATTGTAATTCTTTCCTTTATAAAACATTTTTGGATGAAAGTTAGAAATAACTCTATGTCCACATCGTAAGGAAATCCTCGATGAGCTCACCAGGAGGTTTCCACACATAAGTGTCAGCCCTAGCATTCACATGTCACCTATAACAGGGGGAATAAAACTCTGAAGACTCGATTGTACTTAGTAAGACTTACTCGATAGGAGAAAAATAAAAGACTCCAAGGATATGCAAGGCTATTTGGTTTGTGGGTTATTATATTGCAGGAAGCATTACTAAACATGCGTCCTTATATTCAATTTTATTAGAAGCCATCATTAGTTTCTTAACTAATCATTCTATGTAAGCACCTATGCTACTTTCAAGCAGGTGGCAAGCAATCAGAACCATTTTACCATCTTTCATGTTCCAGTTCTTACTACGATGCTAGATCATAGCCAAGTCGTACCGTATCACACAGCGGTTCGTGAACTAATGTATCCTAGCTGGATACACCAAAACACACGCCCTGCTTGTACCCCAGGCACAAGCAAGACCAACCCACCACTCTCCTGTCAAGGGGTCTAGGTCCCCGTCTAAACTTGGACTCTAAGCCCTCACTCCTGAGTCTCGGACTCAGTGTGGTGCTTAGACCTCCACCATCCCCACCTCTAATCAGTTGGTTCGGAAAGAGCTAGAATCCACGACAAGAGAGCAACGAGCCTTCCCGCTCCCATAAGCAAGTATGTGCTCAAGATAATAAGTCTGTGACCTGACTAGAATCCACTACAACGGACGGTCCTCAATTGACACAGACGGGACAAATGCAACCAGAGCCTCGCTCGGTTACCTAACCAAGTCCAAATCCAAATCCAAATCCAAAGTATGGTCCTGTTCGGTCTCCAATTATTATCCATATATATTCCATGTGATAGTAACATGATAATAGTAACAATAATATATTTTCTATCTCTCGCAAGTAACAGACAATCACTCGACTTCTATCGGAGTCCTGTAGCATAGCAATCTACACGATCCTGTCATACTAGCAAGACTCATAGGATAAGGATATATATATGCAAGTGGGTTTCATTCAACTCCTTAAAACTTAATGCACAAGCAAAAAGTTAAGTGCAGAATAATAGGGGTTATGCACCAGGGCTTGCCTGGGTAAAATATAACCAAGTTAGTTTTTTTATCATGGTGGCATGATTATCAAGTCACCATCTGCTTCTGCTACTCCAGACGACTCCACGACCCAACATCGCTCCTATCATGAAACTATCTATGGTCTAGCACCGTAGTACAAATGGGGCGTGTGTTTAGGGGTACCCAGCTGGGATACATTGGTTCGTGAATCGCCATTTCGGTAAGACGGTACAACTTGGCTATGGTCTAGCACCGTAGTAAGAACTGATATGAAAGATGGTAACATGACCCTGATTGCTCAACCCTTGCTTAAAAGTAGAACATGTGCTTACTTAGAATAGTTAGCTAATGAAGTAATCACGACTGCTAATAAAACTTGATCTTAAGGATGTATTTCTAGTAATGTTTTTCGCAAACAAAAAGAAAACAACAAACCCATGTTGCCTATCATACTCCTTGGAGTCGGGAAACTATTCCCACTAGTCGGGTAAGTCTTGCAAGTACATTGTGTACTCAGGGTTTATTTTACCCCTGTTGCAGGTGCAGCTTGAGGAGTAGCTCTTGTGTGGAGGATTCTTCTGGTAGACACAGACGGATCCTTGTATCGTTTCCGCTAGATGTTCATTTTCATTCCGCTGTTTAATTATCGCACTCTGAACTCTGGTATTGTAATAAATAATTTCTAAGAACTCTTGTTGTATAAAATGAGCTAAGTATTGTAAGCTCGTACTCATTATTGGATTCTAGATATAAAACGTGGATTGTTTCGAGTTCTCCCATGGGGTGGACTCGATATAACTGTCCGATGTAGCTAACTTTCGGGATGCTTAGTGTCTAGTGGAAGACGAGTGCCTCCGAAAACGTGTTATTTCGGGTGGTTCTGCCACACTTGGCAACTAGGTCATGGCGTTCCTAGGTGAGCCGACCGGCGCTGCACATGCATGCACCCGTGCCAATGCTGCCGTCGACGGTTTGCTTGTGGACACATGTTGGGGGCACGGTGGAGCGGCATGCACCGTGCTGATAATTGGGGTCCACGAGTGTGGTCGGCCTCGCGCTCGAGGCGGCCCGTGTGGTGGCGTCGTCCTTGGGCTAGGGGCACACGCAGGGGGTAGCTTCGCTGCCAGCCGCGGCAGTGAGGGCCAAGAGGCAGCGCAGCGCTCGTTCAGGTGCAGCTGTTGTCCGTTCTCGGCATGCACCACACGCAGAGCTCGCACGCGTGGTGATGAGCATAGTGCGTCGTTGCCAAGGTCCAGGTCCCGACACTCCACCTCCATGACGTTTTCTTCTGTTCCGTGGCCGTTCTTTGCGGTGCGTGAGTCCATCTCGGAGCTCCGGTGTCCTGTAGGATAGCTTCAACTCCTTCGAGAACGCAAGAGCTCGCAAGAACTATGAGCACCACGTCCGCGAACGACTGCAGCGCCGGCGCCAAATTCTTGGCCTTGGCCGCCTCCTTCGGAGGTCCGTCCTTACCCATGTCGGCCGGCAAGGTTGTCGCTGTCACTGCCACTCCGCACTCGCCGCACCGTGTCTCGCTTGTAACCAGCTTGCCGCGCTCCTCGACGACCACCTCGTGCGACCCTGCGACAACTTTGGAATTCTGCATGAGCATCCGCCGTCGGCAGCGAGAAGGAGCATGAGCTGGTGCCTTGGCGCTCCACATCAAACCGAGGAGGACCGACCGTTTGTTTTTATCAGGCGTTTGGAGGTGGATTTCACGATGTTGTTGTGCCACCGTGACGAATGCTAGATAGAGGTAACGGTGCTGTCTTTCAATGATATTTTACGTGATAAACATCTTTCAATAGTATTTTACGAAAGTGAAATTCTTTCGGTGCTATTGACTCCATTTTCCCTATATCCAAATGTCAAAAGGATCCGTTCGAACAAGCAACCAAAAGATTTTTCTTCACCGCTCTCTCACCTCCCACAAACGATCCCCAGTCATCGCATACCTCCACCCTCCTGCCGTCCTCCTTCGCCACGTCTCCAGGTATATAGGAGGAGCTCTCCTCCACTGCCCGTCCTCCCTCTCCTCTCCCCTCCCCTACCGCCTGTCCTTTTACAATCACGGCAGCCACTCATCATCGTCGAGCAGAAGCTAAGCTCTACTCAGGTGAGCTAGAACTAGAAGAAGATTAACCAGCCAGGCAGCGAGCCGGCCGGCGAGCCCCACAGACGACGCCACAAGCCGCCTCTCACCAAGTCCCAGTCGGCAGGGATTCCTAAACTTAACCGCGCTATAATTAACCAGCCGCCTCTCAATCCACGCGGCTTAACCGCCCTCGTGCGCACGAGAGGAAGCCACGTTTCGGAGGCGCCTGCCCAGGGCCGCCGCCGCCGCCGCCCGGCGCCATGGACGTGCTGAGGTTCGTGCGCGGCGCCGCGCCGCCGCAGCAGCAGCCTCCGGTGGCGCCGGCCTCGGTGCGCCCCCCCGGCGGCGGCGGCGATGTCGGCGCAGCGCCAGCGGCAGCCTCCTCTGCACCAGCCGCCGCGCGCGCCGCTGCACGCGCCGCTGCTGCGCATGTGGCCGCGTGGCGGGGGAGATAGGCCGCCGCCCCCGGCTGGCGCCTCCGTCCGCGGCGCGGAGCCGAGGAGTCCTCCGCCCGATGATGAGGAGCGGAAGGAGGAGGGGAACGAGCGGAGGCAGGGCGGCAACTGGGTGCTGCAGATGCTGCGGGTGCAACCGCGGTGGGTGGAGGCGGCGGACGCGGAGGCCTCCGGCGGCGGCGGTGGCGGCCAGGAACCGGAGGAGGAACCGAAGGCGGCGGCTGTGGCTGCCGCAGGTGGCGTCGAGGAGTGCGCCTCCTGCGGCGGCGGGGAAAACGACGAAGGCTGCGCCGTGGGGTACGACGACCGCGAGGTGTTCGACCGCGCGTCTTTCTCGCGGCTCCTGCGGAAGGCGTCGCTCCTGGAGGCTAAGGAGTACTCCATGATGTCCTACCTCTGCAACATCGCCTACATGATCCCCAGAATTCAGGTACCACCACCACCATCGTCATGGCTAGTACTGCTACCCTCTCTCTCACGCGTCAATTGCAGTTCGTCCTCGCTGAATTTGGCTGAAATTGCTTTCGGTGAATGCTCATGAGCATTTGATTGTGCCAGCCAGGTGCCGTGCTCTTGTTCATGCCGTATATTTTCAGCGTCAATGCAGGTGCCGGGTGGTGGTATTTTCTAGGAACGTTCAAGCTAAATTTGGTCTATTTTGGATTTTACTGTATACTTTTCTTTTCCAGTGCGATTTTCCAAAAGATATTTTTGGATTAGTCCAAGTCCATCCTTGAGTTCTGCTTGTCTTTGCTAATTGGTTAAGCACCTAACTAACTGTTTTTCCGGCTTATGGATGGATGTATCGTCATCTCTGTTTCTTATACTGATCTAATGTAACTGAATTGCGGTTGCAAATATCCTTTTCCACTGCCTAAGTTAGGAATCCTTTGCTTTCATGCCTCGCATCTCAGCCAAAATGTCTCCGGAGATACAATTTGCGGTTTGTGACATCGTCAATGCAAGACAAGGCCGGAACTAGCCCTGATCAGAAGCAGGAGCATAGCACTAAGAAAGATGAATCTGGGGATCAAGCACCTGAAGCTGTGGACAGTGTGGTGCCAGCGAGCCAGGGGGAAAGAAGTGGCCTAGGGATTAGCGCCTTTGGTGCATACCATGTAGTGTCTTCGGCTGCCTCTTATTTGCATTCCCGGGCCATGGGCATTATGCCATTTGGTCCCGGGAATGATGCCAAGGATGATCCAACCATCATGGCGTTCGTGAGTGGCGAGAGCAGCGACGGGTTGAGCTTGGACGAAGCCTCATTTGTGGCCACAACAAATTCGGTAACCTCCATGGTTGCGGCGAAGGAAGAGACACGACAAGCCGTTGCAGATGATCTGAATTCTTCAAGATCTTGCCCTTGTGAGTGGTTCGTCTGTGATGATGATCAAAACAGCACAAGATACTTTGTGGTTCAGGTATTGCTTGTATATGCCCAAATTCTCATGGTGATCCAATATATAGTTTCAATTCTTTGTACTTCTTAATCCAATTTTGTGCCGTTGTGGTTTGCTTTTGTGACCTGCAGGGCTCAGAATCAATTGCTTCTTGGCAGGCCAACCTTTTATTTGAACCTGTCAAATTTGAGGTTTGATGACACTACTAGCTGTTGCTAAAAAAATCAGTTTCAGGAGTCGGTAGTATATACGAGCAGGTAGATGTTTATGTAACCACTGTACATTTCTGATGCGGCGCTGCAGGAACTCGATGTGCTCGTTCACAGGGGCATATACGAAGCTGCCAAGGGGATGTATCACCAGATGCTACCCTACGTGAAAGCCCACTTGAAGAGCTGCAGCAAATCCGCACGGCTGCGGTTCACCGGGCACTCCCTCGGCGGGAGCCTGGCTCTGCTTGTCAACCTGATGCTGCTGATGCGAGGGGAGGCGCCTGCGTCGTCGCTGCTGCCCGTGATAACGTTCGGCGCGCCGTGCATCATGTGCGGCGGCGACCACCTGCTCCGCCGGCTCGGGTTGCCGCGGAGCCACGTGCAGTCGATCACGATGCACCGGGACATCGTACCCCGGGTGTTCTCCTGCCACTACCCTGACCATGTCGCCAACATCCTGAAGGTTGCCAACGGGAATTTCCGCAGCCACCCGTGCCTCACAAACCAGGTAGGTCTTGGTGGTCTGGAGGTCGAGGTCCTTGTCCTTCAGCAAGAATGGCTTGCAGGTGTATACGACGCCAGCGAAGTCCTCCTGACATCGTGAATCCAATCCATTGCAATACAGAAACTCCTGTACGCGCCGATGGGGGAGGTGCTGATCCTGCAGCCGGACGAGCGGCTGTCCCCGCACCACCACCTGCTCCCGCCGGACAGCGGCATCTACCACCTGGCCGGCGTCGACGGGGCATCGGCGTCGGTGTCAGCGTCCGGCGACGGCTCCCTGTCGCAGCAGCTCCGGTCCGCGCTGTCGGCCTTCTTCAACTCGCCGCACCCGCTGGAGATCCTCAAGGACGGCGCCGCGTACGGTCCCCGGGGCTCCGTGTACCGCGACCACGACGTGAACTCGTACCTCCGGTCCGTGCGCGCCGTGGTTCGCAAGGAGGCCCGGCGCGCGCGGGAGGAGGCCGAGCGGGGCCGGTGGCGGTGGCGCCTGCTCCTGTGGTGGCCGTTCGGCGTCCACGGTGTGTCGTCGTCCGGCTCCTCGGGGCGGCGCGGGGGCCTCGTGGACGCCGTTAGCGAGGCGGCCAGGCGCGCGCACCTGCTGGTGGTGGTGCTGCTGCCCGCGGAGCTGCTCGCTCTCGGCGCGCTCCTGGCCGTTATTAGATTCAGGTGATAGATAGGCTCACGTCGGTTCAGATGGGTTCGGTTCGGTTCGATCCGTTCGTTCGTACGCCGCCGACACACACGATTCTTTTGTACCAAAAATACACACACGCCTGCAAAGCAAAGGCGCCAAGCGCAGCTGCGTCGCATGTAAGATGAACTTGAAGGAAAAATAGAAACACGTGCGCTTCCGTCCAAAAAGAATTAATGATGCGTAAATCAAATCTGGGAACAGAAGATTCGTGCAGGGAGAGCACGTGTATAAACCTGCAAACACGCCGGCAGAGAAGGAAAGGGGTCGCCATTGCTGCGGCCAGCGGTTAACCGCCGCCGGCGCACCGCTCATATCCAGAAACAGCCGTTGGCCGCCAAGGAACGTTTTGCCTGCTCCATGTTCATGCCATTCCATTCCAATTTACAGATGCAGGTTCTCGGCTGTCTTCTAGATTTTAGGACGTAAAATGGTTTCATACGTATTTTTTAGGTCTAGTTTAGTTCTAGAAATTTTTGCAAAATTTTTCAAGATTTTCCATCACATCGAATCTTTGGATGCATGCATGAAGCATTAAATATAAATAAAAAATAAAACTAATTACACAGTTTAGACGAAATTCACGAGACGAATCTTTTAAGACTAATTAGACTTTGATGTGACACTAATTGTTAAATAACAACGAAAAGTGCTACAGTGGCGTTTTGCAAAATTTTTCGCCATCTAAACAGGCCCTTAGGCCTCGTTTAGATTAGGGTTATGAATCAGTATTTGGCACTGTAATACTTTCATTTGTATTTGACAATTATTGTCCAATCATGGCCTAACTAGGCTCAAAAGATTCGTCTCGTAATTTACAATCAAACTGTGTAATTAGTTATTTTTTTTATCTATATTTAATACTCTATGTATGTGTCCAAAGATTTGATGTGACGGAGAGAGAGTGAAAAAACTTGGAATCAGCCTTAGTACTGTTTCTCTAGTCCGAGGTTGCCTTACCTACCCAGCGCGTCTGACGCCGGACGCGGCCGAGCCGATCCTTTTCCTGGTTTGCCCCGCTGGCAATGCAGGCCGGCGCGCGCGAGAGAGGCCAAGGCACGGGTCCGCGTTGCGCCCCGCGCGCGCGCGGTCTGCTCGTGCCTGCCGACCGCGGCCGCGTCCGCCCGGCGGGCGCGGGCCGGATACGACGGCGCGCGAACGTGCCGAGCCGATCCCATCCAATTCCAACGTGTCTGCTCGATTTTGCGTGGCGCTCGTCGCCTCAGCCCGCTGTGGCCCTACTGGTCCATCTTCCGGGCCGCGGCCGAGAGAGCGACGCGCGGTAGGCGACGTCGACGCCGGAGGTGAGCCAGGTACAGCGGGAACCGGTCGGCGAGCCAAACCTGCACGGGATTCGTACCCTGCCTCGTCTCGTCTCAACTGCGAGGGTTCAAAGTTCAAACCCGAAACGGAGCCGTGACTTGTGACCGCCCTGCCAGGCTGCCATTCTTGTTTTGCTTAGCTTGCTTCGTTTGGCATTTTCGCTCGGAACGGATGCCTACGAGACGAGAGGAAGCAGGTAGGAGGTTGCACTGGCCGTTCGACGGCCGCAAGAGTCATTCTCTCCCGGGTCTCCGACAGAGGGAAAGTTTCGGATAGGAACTCCAGCCCAAAAATCTGATGCCACGTCATTTTGGCCCGGTTCGCTGGAAGAAATTTAAATGAATCTAGAATCTTGAGAAATTTATGAACGAGTAAACAGTGTTTTTCATCCACGCACGGTAAAATCCAACTGCTTTTTCAACCAGCCGAACGAGCCTTTATTTATCCAGTTTCCACACATTTTTTGTTCCTGTACCAAAAGTGCTCTTACCTGTTAAAGTTGTCATGAGCGTTCAGACTGATGTGCTGCTTCTTTTCAACGAAAACGCAACATAAAAGTAATGCAACCTTCACCAGCATGTTGTAGTATATCATTTATACGTACTACCTGTCACAGCAAATGCTAGGTTTGGAATCTGCTGATACAAAATTACCACAGCCTACAAAGCACAATTTTAGAAACCGCAAGTCCACCATCAGCGACAAAAGTCCACCAAAAGCTGCTACGAACAATGCACCGCTTCATGTAACGTGATTACATAAGCTTAAATACTTCTAGCTGCCTCGAAGCAGCCGCATTTTTTTAACCGTTTAGACCACCCAGAAACAATCACAAGAGAAAGCTGACCCCATCACACCATCACATATCTAGGATTAACACCAACTTACAAGCTTTGCCTATCACTCACTAGCTACCATAAACCTTTTCATGCAGCTGCCATGTTCACCATAGTGCCATAACTTGATTTCAACTGCCTGCGAACCAGCAGTGCCATGGACAAAAGAGGACGACGGCGCCTCACTTGATGTACTGAGACATCCATTTGAAGCCTTCACCATAGCCCATCTTGCGCACCACGCTGCACATGAAGATCTCCAGGGGCCGGACGTTGGAGTCAGCCAGGTTCACGTTGCCCTTCCCAGTTGTGAAGTTGCTCAGGCCAAGGTAGTACCGCAGCTCCTCCTCTGAAGCCGCGTATGGGATGTCAATCTTATTGCCCAGTATGAGGAAAGGAACGTTTGCAAGGGAGTCATCTGCAAGAAGTGCATCAAGTTCTTTCTTTGACTCGGCAAACCGTTCCTTGTCAACAGCATCCACCAAGTACACAACAGCATCAACCTATAACAGGCAAAAATTAAGAACAGCCAACCAAATCATATGCCAAAACATTAAAACTGTGAAGCATAGAACTCATCAGGTTCAGTTACAACTCACAGTTAATTGTTAAAACTGTGGAGCATAGAACTCATCAAGTTCAGTTACAATTTATAGTTAAGTGTTAAAACTGTGGACCATACCATAGAATTCATCAAGCAGTGATTGAATTTAGGCCCAAGTATTACATGCCTAGTGCAAAACATACATTTTTTTTCCTGACCACACGTTTGCACAAAAAACTGAATCCATGTGGTTCAAACATGAGGGTCCCAAAAAGATGAACAGAAGGCTATATGTTTGACAACATGCAGCAGCAGCAGCATGTAAGATTTTTTGAAATGCAGTGGGGTGGAAAGCAAGATGCAAGGCATGGTGATCAGTTCTCAGCTAGCAGAAGAGATCCATAGCTGTTAATGCCGCTGGGGAAGATTTGATGCAACTACATGAATAATGAGTATACAAATTCAAGTTTTAAATTAATTCCAGACAAATTTACATGTTCCCTCCATGCATTCACTTCCCTTGTAGCCAAATAGTGAAATACAATTGGTCACCAAACTAGATCATTTCTGTTGTTCCCACCATTCTAGAACAGCACAGCGCCCCAAGTCAAGGATTCCTCTAAATCCCTCCAGTTTTCCAACTCACATAGACCATGGTCCATGGATCAGTGTGTGAGTGCTTTGCACTCCAAGCACTTAAGACTTCCCACATTGCCACCATATAAAAAAGGGCGTACCCAGTGCAGAGAGCTCCCGCATTGTGCGGGGTCTGGGGAAGGGTGTCAGTGGCAAGCCTTACCCTCGCCTGTGCAATGCGAGGAGACCGCGACTCGAACCCGGGACCTTCCGGTCACAGGCAGTAAGACTCTACCGCTTGCACCAGGCCCACCCTTCACATTGCCACCATATATAACAAAAAAAAAAAATGTGACCATAACCGGTTTACCACTAGCACTCTACCCCTACTTTCTCCGCCACAGTCAGTCCCCAACAAAACTACACCTTTGCACAGGTAATGAGCTGCAGGAAATATTTTTATATTGGGCTCTGCTTTGCTAAAAGCATTGGAAAGGACATCTGTCATGTTCCAACCTTTCTAGGTCAGCTGGTGTTTCTAAATTTGAGAACCTCAGGCGAACTCAGATGTTTTCAGCAAGACTCATCCAAGAACAATACAAAGCATCAAGCCATCAAGTCGAGGATTTTCATTAAAAAGCTTTTCTAGTTTCTTTTAGCAAAAATTGACCAAGAACCAGTGTATCTGAAGAGCTTTGCACCCATAGGACCAGACTTCCCAAACTGCCAAATTACCACAAAAACTGTGACGTTATCATGTATATCAACTATCACACATGGACTTATATGCAGGCACACATTCCACAATATTATTAGTAATAATTTGGTCAAGTGGGAAACCTAAGTCATTCATTTGGAAAGCTCTCCGAACACAGTGATACTTGAACAATTTTTCCATATTTCTTAATTTCAAATCGTGCTTCAATGAATATAAAGAACATATAAGAATCGAAAAGGACATTTGTCCCCCCATTCTAGGTCCAATGGGGGTCATACGAAAAACTGACAAATGAACTCAGGATTTTTCAGAGACTCATTTAAGACCGGTACAAAGCATGAAATGCTAGAGCTGCCCAAGTGTATATACGGAAATCAAACTACTCACATAAATTGAATGGGGCACGTTGGAGCAGTCAAATTCTAAGTGTAAGAGGCAAAAATCAACTGCAAAGATGAGTTGAGCATGAGCTACGCAGCTGATTAAAATATTCCACGCGCAGGACCAGGCATGGGTATCAGGCATGGGAATCTCCACACCTCCACCTGCCTTGCAAATGAGAAACTCACAATTTTTATCATTCCTTCAGGGCGATGACTAAATGCAGCACTAGAACTCTGGAACCCAACTCACGTCAACGATCTTTCAATCCAAAATCAAACAAACAGTAGTGCTGCTCTTAGAATCCCAAAATTTCTTTTAGAAAAAGTAGACCAAGAACCAGTCTCTGGATAGAATTGCACTTATAGAGCTCAAATTACCACAAAAATTTGGCATTAACCTGTTCACTGCTATTGGGTGGTTTTACCCTCCCATATTCTGCCACAGTTAGACTCAAGACTAAACCACAAATCTAGCAAGGTGCTGACCAGAGGTTTGATGCTTGCCAGCAAAGATGGAGGAGCAGAATTGCCCAATAGTTGTAAGTTGGCATCTCAGTCTTATTACTGGTAACTTGGTCAAATGAGAAGCGTGAGCTATACATTTGAAAATCTCTTCAAAACAAGTGATACAGGAATATATTTTCTGCAATCTTATTTCGGACCGTATTTTGACAAAATAATAAAGAACATAAAAGACAAAGGACATCTGTCATGCTGTAACGACTCCAGGTCAGATGGCTTTGTTTCAATATATGAAAACAGGTGAACTCAAGTGTTTTCAGCAAGTCTCATTCAAGAACAGTGCGGTTACAAAATCTGACCATTCTTTTTGAAGCCTTCGCCTTTTATTTTAAGAAAAATTGACAACAGGATCAGGTGTCTGAAGAACTTTGCACTCATAGCACTCAGACTTCCAACATTGCTGACTTTACGACAAAAATTGTGACCTGAACCTATTTAGCACCGGCGGACAACTTTACCTAATCATCTTCAGCGATGGCAAGTCTCCACTGCTCCAGCTGGAGCAGGGTGCTGACAAGAGTTTGATGCTTGCCAGCGAAGATGGAGGAGCAAAACTGCACAATAGTTGTAAACAGCAAACAGGCACCTCATAGTCTTAATAGCCATAATTCATCATGCTCTCTAAGCACAATGATTCATGTACAAATTTCCCATATTTTTGTTGAAGCTGTGTTCTGTCTCGAAATAAAAAATAGCATAAAAAATTGAAAGCACTAGACATAAGTCCGAAAGTTTGTTCTGCTCTGGTTACGCAACACCCTTGCTAGGAAATACCAACTAGTTCCACTTACACAGGTGGATTGTGTAATCTTCTTGTATACAGAGATCACATCCTACAAACCTCACTGAATGTTTGATGGTGAAGAATCAATGGGACCACTAGGCAGCCCCACTAAAATTATTGCGGGCCATTGTAAAATGGGCAGGTAATATGAATGTCAGAGCAACTAACAGCATAACAGGGATGTTGTAATATCTCTATAGGATGATCATGATCAGGTGGCCAAAATCAAGACCCAGTGGGTCAGTCATCCTTGGTTGCTTGAGGAGGCTATCTTCACAAGATCATAGCTCTGGGTATGCTGTAACCTTCTACAAATTTTCTCCTTGTTCTAAAGGACCTTACCTATTTGGCTATTCAGATGTAACATGCCTAACCCCAGGTACTACTTATATATATAAGCAAAGAAATTCAGATGTCGTTTAACCCGAGATACCATGTACCATTTAAATCCTACCGTCTTCGTCCCAACCCAAATTCCAACACCAAATCACACAAAAACTGTACCGGGACGACCTCTAACAATAATAAGCAAAGAAGCGAGCAGCAGAGGGAAGAAGAGGCAACCTTGGCGTAGTAGTCCTTCCAGACGCGGCGGGCGATCTGGTGGCCCCCGAGGTCGAACGCCTTGAACTTGATCCTGCCGATGCTCAGCTCTTCTGACGTCGGGTACTGCGTCGGCTGGTGCTGCACGAGCCGCTGCGATGAACCCAACCGAACCAGATCAGGAATCCCCGTTAAGTCGAAAGCACATAAGACTGGAATTCGCAAGGAAAAAGGGGGCGGATGTCGGAGGTAGAGTGGACCTCGTCCTTCAGCATGTGGAGGAGGGTGGTCTTGCCGGCGTTGTCGAGGCCGAGGAAGAGGATCTTCGCCTCCTTCTGCCACAGCCCAAGCGACGCCAGCACCCCGTAGAACCAGTCCACCAGGAACATCTCTGCAACTCCGGCGATCTCCCTCTTCCTCTTCGCAATACGCAGCAGATCAGACGACGACGCCTATCTCTTGCCTTTGTCCCTTCCCCTCTCTCCGCCTTACCACGAGAAGAATATTTCTTCCCCTCTTCTTCTCCTTGTGCCCTGCGTGCTGTATTCTAGTAGATTCTTCGGTGGCGTCTACTTGTTCTAGAACACCTTGTACAAGTTGTACTCCTCTACCGTCAGATCAGATCACGCGGTCCTTACGCTGCGGATTAAGAAAACCACGGCTGAGAACATACGGAGTATAATAAAGAAATGGAGATAAATGCATCTAGTCCATCAACTTTTTACGCTATATCATTGAGGCCTATTAACTCTGAAAATATAAATTTGAGTATATAAACTTTTTAAGTTGTGCCATTTAAATCCATACCTCTCCGTTTGGGAAATAGATCCTACGTGACAATACATGTCAGCAGCAACCGTGCTCCAGAGGTCATGTGAGCAGCACGTGAGGGCCCTTTGTCAATCGTTTTTTTGCCGATATCCTACTATGTTTTTCATTCCCTCACTCTTCACCCCTTCCTCTCCCTTCCCTTCGAAGCCATCGTCACTCCTTGGATTTCAGACGACGTCGGAGCGCTGGGTGGGACGACGGAGGCGGTGGGTGGTACCAACGACGATGTAGCCGGTGGAGGCGGTGAAGATTCTGCGGGGTGGTGGTGGTGCCGAGCGTGACTGCCGCGCCGATCGCAGCCGGTCGGCGCGATGATGGCCTCTTTGCGAGCACTGGGGGCACATGCGCCACAGTATGGTGAGTTCTTCTATGTCATGAACTCTAAAATTGGTTGGTTTAGGAGGTATTTCTTGCGTCGATTAGCTCACTTGTTGCAGAAAATATCTTCTTTTGTCGGCTAGGGTTTCATGTATTGGTCATTTATGCTGTAGATTTTGAGATTTTCTTCTGTAGGCACTGATGATGAAGAATTCTCAGTGGAAATGCATTACGGGGGGTGCTTTGTTTCACAAGGGTTAAACAAAGCCTATTTGGAAGAAAGAGTTAGTTGGTTTGACCACGTAGAAGTTGCTAAATGGTCTCCTCTTTTCATAGAGCAACTTGTTTTTAAGTTACACTACCCAAAGAATCCAAACATGAAGGTGTTCTGGCTGCTACCTGGGAAGAATCTTTCAAATGGGTTGAGATTAATTTGGTCTGACACAGACACAATGGTAATGTCCTTATTAGTTCACAAATTTAAGAATTTTGTGCTGTATTTGGACCATGACGACAACCTTTCTGGTTTACAATGGGATGATAATGTTGCAAACCCATTGAACCCACCTCCCAAGGTTTTCAGTCCAATGAAGACTATGCATATGGACAATGCAGATAGTGGGAGGGTACCCAAATTATGTGGTTATAACCGAGTTGATGACATAAATGATGGGAGCTTTGGTGATGACAGAGATGATGACAGTGCTGGTGATGACAGTGAAGAGGACCCTGATTTTGTTGATTCTGACTACGAATTGGATGCAGATGATGATGACTTTTTTCAGTATGTAGATGATGAAGAAGGAAGGAAGAAGAAAGATAAGGGCAAGAAAGCTTTTAGTGTTGTATCAAATGTTGAAGATGACATGTCAACAGAAGATGATGAGCTGTAGTTGCCTGAATTAGATGATGAAGGTGGAGAAAGCCTAAGGTTTGAGACTTTTAGAGAGCAGGATATGCATAACCCAATATTTAAGTTGGGTCAATTGTTTGCAACCCCTGAGATTCTAAGGAAAGCAATTACAGAATACAGTTTGAAGCACATGGTTGAAATTAAATTGCCAAGGAATGAGAAGAAGAGGATTGAGGCACACTGTGCAGAAGGTTGTCCTTGGAAGTTGTATGCTTCAGTGGATAGCAGATCCCTAGTATGGTTATCAAGCAATTCAATGGACAACACACATGCCAGAAAAAAGTGGGTTTTGAAGAGGTGCACATCAAGATGGCTTGCTGACAAGTATCTGGAAACATTTAGGGCAGATCAGAAGATGAGCCTCACAAATTTTGCTAGGTTAGTACAGAGGGACTGGAACATAACTCCATCAAGGTCCAAGCTTGCTAGAGCTAAAAGATTAGCTATGAAGAAAGTTATGGGAGATGAGGTGGAGCAATACAAGTTACTTTGGGACTAAGGTCATGAACTTAGAAGAAGTAACCCAGGCAGCAGCTTCTTTCTGAACCTGAATGGCAATGTATTTAGCACATTGTACATGTCATTGGATGCATGTAAAAGAGGTTTCTTGACTGCATGTAGGCCTATCATATGCTTGGATGGATGCCACATTAAGACTAAGTATGGTGGACAAATACTGACAGCTGTGGGCATTGATCCAAATGGATGTATCTTCTCAATTGCTATTGGAATAGTGGAAGTGGAATCACTAGTGACATGGAAGTGGTTTTCAGAGACACTGAAAAATGACCTTGGCATAGATAACACATATCCTTAGACCACCATGACAGATAAACAAAAGGTGAAACACAACACTATATCCTTTGTTGTAGTTGTTTGCTAGGTGAAAACACCATTTTCATATGTTTGTACTTTTATTTTCAGGGTCTTATTCCAGCAGTTCAACAGGTCTTCCCTGACTCTGAACATAGCTTCTGTGTCAGACACCTATATTCCAACTTCCAACACCACTTCAAAGGTGAAAATCTCAAGAACTAGCTTTGGTGTTGTGAAAGGTCAAGTTCAATACCTCAGTTCAATAGGAACATGGAGAAAATGAAGACCCTGGATCATAAGGCCTATGAATGGTTGCACAAGATGCCTTTCAACACCTGGGTCAGAGCTTACTTCAGCACTTTTCCAAAGTGTGACCTGTTGCTGAACAACAGCTATGAAGTGTTCAACAGTTATATCTTGGAGGCTAGAGAGATGCCAATTCTTAGTATGCTAGAGCAAATCAAGGGACAACTAATGTCTAGGTTCTACAAAAAGTAGAGGGAGGTGGGAGAAGAGTGGCAGGGACCCATCTGTCCTAAGATAAAGAAGATAATTAATAGGAATACAGAATTGGCCAATACATGTTATGCAATGCCTGCTGGACATGGCATATTCCAGGTACAAGATATGGACTATAGTTTCATAGTGGACATCAATATGAAGACTTGTGATTGCAGAAGGTGGGACCTCACTAGAATCCCATGTTCTCATGCAATTTCATGCTTGAGGCATGAAAGGATCACACCAAAGTTAGTTGTACCGGAGTGTTACTCTTCCAATAGCTATCTTAGTGCTTATAGCCACAATGTGTGGCCATGTAAAGACAAGAGCACATGGCAGAAAGTTGGAGGCAATGTAATTCTACCACCAGTATATGTGAAAAAGTTGGAAGGCCTCCTAAATCAAGGAAGAAGCAGCCATATGAGGTACAAGGTAGTCATGCACCAAGGTTGACAAAGCATGGAATTCAAATGACATGTAGATACTATGGAGACAAATGACATAATAGGGCTACATGTAGCATGAGAAAGGCTGGACTAAAACCCAAGATACATGCACAGAGGAGCCAAACTTCTATGCTAGTTTAAACTAAAGAGTTTTTTGAGGAAGCTGCAACTGAAGTTGCTAGTGACATGGCAATGATGCCAGTTCAAACTTCTATGCCAGTGATTAGTCAGGTAACTGCTCATGTGACAACACATTGTACTAGTATGTCTTATCACATTGTACTAAAGATTTTATGTTACATGTTTCCATGTTTGGAGAAACTGACATGCCAATGATGTCCCAGTTATCAAGTACCATGATGTCCCAGATGTAAGTAGAGGTTAGTGTCACTGTCATTTAATTCCTCCATATCACCCAGCATCTCATTCAAACTAATCATCTCCATTCTCAGTTATCACATAGTAGATTACTGAAAAAAGAACCACTTCCATTTTCAAGCTTCATATTGTCTAACCAACCAGCAGCCAGGCCAGTTCCACCCACTACTGCAACAAAGGCTAGGAGATCAAGGTTCACTGTTGTGAAGAAAACAACTACTACAAAGAAGACTGTTGCTGGCAAGAAGAAAACATCCCACAAGAAGGTTTCTGCTGCAATGAACAATCTTGATGATGCTGTTGGTTGAAGAGGACAAGCAATGATGTGTGTGAAACTGTAAATCATGCAAAAACTCTAAGTGCATTGTAATAGAACCGACCAAATCATAAGAACGTAAGTACAAAAACAATCACCGAAGTGATCAAATTCCTATACTTAAGCTCCCATAATCTCGGTAGTCCGGAAATCACGAAGGATTTCAACCAACTCTCGACATACAAACCAAGTTCAAATTTGCGGAAGCAACATAGTTTAGTACATAACTTCATAGTTTTAAATACATTGCCAGATCTTAGTCATGTCCCACAAAAGCATCTTCAGATACGAGAACTAGGAGAGACCGCGCCCAACGGTCTAGTCTTCATCCCCAGCCGGGAGAAGGCAATACTTGCAGCAACCAAAGTAGAACTGGTCACCTGCAACTGGTGGGAGATAAACCCTGAGTACGAGAAGGTACTCAGCTAGACTTACCCGACAAAACCAGAAATAAAAGACACCAAGGGTCATGCAAGGCTTATGAGGTGGGCTAGCTTGACACAGTTGCATAAAAGAGCTTATGAATATAGGAACCAATTTAAACTTAGCATCAAGCTTATCATCATTTACCTGTCCACTAGATTAGCACCTGTACTAGAGCACTCACTTATTAGGAGCAATCAATATTAACCATAGCAGGTATAATAAGGCTGTCATAATCATATCATCATTTCCGAACCATTATGTTATTTAGTGTATCTACTTTGGAGATAAGCCCGTCAAGTTCTCACTAACCGGGAGAGACGGCGACTCGAATCGAATTACAACTCAGCTGAGGGGGTATTCCTAACTCTCACCCTGGCATACTTAGCAAGGGTAGCCGTGGGTCACCTTTGGAACAACTCAGGAACCAAATTCGCGGGTTCGATCAGCGCCAGCACTCTCAGGGATTACCCTTCTGCCAGGACGATCAGGACTTTTAAATCACCTGCCCTTGGACTCACGCCTATGGCTCCTTTCCGAGGCGCACTTTATACTTATCGACTCCCAGCCTGAGGTGAGCTACTCGGCTTCGTGGTCGGTCTCCAGACCCGGCCAACTAAGAGAGAGGCATGCGTTCAACATGAACAGGAAAGGCTCCAAGATTCAGTCCTTAATCGACACAGACGAAGTCACTGCAAACCGGCAAGCCTCCGTCCGGTCTTCATTTCAAATTAAGACTAGTTCTTTTCCATGATAGCAATTATAGCCAACCGTGCCATATGTATCTTCCTATATCTCGCAGGTGACAGGAAATCACCTGACTTCTACCATGTTAAAGCAGGGCTAAGTACTACACGAGCCTGAGCTACATAGGATTCAGGGTATCAATATCTGGAAAAGGATTGGATTATCAATGCAGCAAGTGTTTGCATCCAACACCTAAACTTAATGCAACAATATATATATGCAACAATAATACTTTAACTGCATTTCGGAAATTAGGAGGCTTAATATGCTCCGGGGCTTGCCTTTCACAAAGTTGCACGGGCGGTGATCCGAGCACTCAACGGCGACCTCGTCTGGCACTTCTCCTGAAGGCTGCTCCTCCTGAATCTCCGGTGTCGGCTGCTGCTGCTCGCTCGGTTCCTCGAATTCCAATAGGGTCACCCCTTCCGGTACACCTATTGCATGTCAATGCACAAGATAAATATCATGGATGCATAAGGAATGACATGATGCTCATGATGAATGAATCATAGTAAGTGTTTAACGAAAACATCACTGGACACTCATTTACCGATTAAGAATAGCTCTATTCAAATCACTTTAAACATGTATCTAACTTAATTTGAAGAATGAGATCAACTTACCTAACTTGCATAACCTAAGATAAAGATGCTCATCTTCAGTTAAAGGCCTAACACCTAGGAACATTACCACCAGCTTAGGAAATAGTAAAGGCATACTTAAATTAGCAGTTAAAGTTTCATATGCACACAAGTAGTTCCTTAATTCAATCATAACCAGAGCTCTACAAATCCAAATAACTTGCATGAGGATATTCTGGAAAGCTTATGAAATTCTCTACAAATCATTTATAAACATCAAAGAATGATTCTTACGTTAACCAAATCGAATTCTAGTAAACCTAAAATCTATCCAGAAATGATAGGTTTACTAAATTAATTATTTAGTGATGATGCAAAAGCATAATTGGACCAAACCAAGTTTACCAACTTGTTGCACATACCATAGGAAAAACAGAAAGTATAGTGCCAACTTCTAAATAAATTATTTAATGCCCTTTTCTAATTTATTTAGTTAATTAGGTGATTAAAGCAATATATAGTAAAACTGTTCAAAAAAATCTACAAAAATTACAGTAGCTATCTCATGCTTTACATAGACTACCATAAAAATTTCAAAGTCATTGGGCAAGCAGAACTTACTGTATCAAAAATAACAGGTGGCATGTCTATTTTTAGCCTAATTAAAAACCCCTATTGAAAAGTGTCAAGCAACAGATTTCCCATTTTTCCTAGTATCATTCTAGCATAAGAATAACACTCACCAAATTTTACCCTTACTGGATCTATAGAAAAATTATGAAAATTCACACAAGATCTATCCATGCAAACAAGATAATTTTCTAGCTCCTACATATAGTGTCTAAAATATATGAAAATTTAACTACAAGCTATTCATGATATGAGCAGTACACCATAAAAATTTCATGCCATTTGGAGCTACATATAAAAAGATATAATTATCCCTATTTCTTTCATGATTAAAAGAGATAATTAGTAACTCCATTTTTCATAACAGAACATAGCATAATTTATATTTTTAATAAAAACTAGACATTATCATGAACTCAGCAAAATTGGAACCACATCATTTGAAGCTATCAACTAGGAGATACATATTTTTGAATCTATACACCAATCTGTGAAAAGAATAAAACAAAACAATTTCTGAAACCCTAATGAACTACAGCTGGGCCGGCCCGAAGGACACGGCGGCCTGCGAAGCGTGCGCTGGCGCAGCCCAGACTTGGCGCAGCCCAGGCTGGCTCTCGCCTCTACAGCAGCGGCTGACAAAGGGGCCCGCGTGACAGAGAGATAGGCAGGGGAGGAGGAACGGACGGCGGCGTAGCTCGTCGCCAGTGACAGCTCCAGCGAGTCCATCGATACTATGATGTTCCCCTCACCCGTGCGCATCTAGCGGTGCCCTCAATTGAAGCTATTGCTGCGGCTACTAGCAATGGCGACGGCCATGGCGGCGCACGGCCACGGCATGACCGGCTCCGGTGAGACGACGGCGCCACTGCCCTAGTGGGTGACCTTATGAGCTTCAGTAGTGTTCACAGTAGCTAGCGCAAGGGAGAGAAGGGATGGGAAGGTTGCGGTGACTGTTGGCCGCGTGGAGCGCCAACTCCGACGAGGTCCCGCCATGGCGGCGGTGGAAGAAATGGCGATTTCGCCCTTACCAAGGCTCAAATGGACCGATTGAAAGGTGGAGGTGGTAGAGGGGATCACGGCGAAGCTATTGACGAACTGGGCAACGCGTTTTTGCAGTGGCGAGCGTGCAAGGTGACGGCGACGCTCGGTCGGAACTGGAGAAGCTGCGGCGGCTTCGGTGCTGCGCGCGGTGAAGGCGAAAGAATGCGATGGAGCAGGCGAGTGCGTCGGGCAGGCGCTGGCTTTCATCTAGAGCTTGGACGCACGACATGGAGACTTTGGCAGAGCATGCGCGCCACGCGGTGAGCAGCTCCTGCGCCGGTCGGCCACGGCGAGCTCTGACCGTTTTCTGAAAATTGCGATTCAGTGTTCAATGACAACGCCTGACAGCGCGACTTCAACGATCCGTAACTCCCAAACGGTGGCGATCTAGTTCATGGTCTAGTTAACAAAATTGAAGACCTAAGTGAGTACTACAACTTCTTCAATTGGAGCTCGAGTTGGTTCGGCCTGGTTAGGGAGATACAAGTCTCCAAATATTGGTACACGAAACTGTAACTCAACTTAAGGACTTAGAAAAATTCTAAGTATGAAATCAGCAGGGAAATTTGACTTGTGGGCCTTGTTTGAACATGTTCTAGCTATTTACATGAGTTGGTCATAAAAGAACTTTTGTTCCTTGGCAAATTATCTACAACTTTGGTAAAGAGTGCACAGCCATGCAATGTCTCTAAGTTGGTCTTTTGAATTAGTCAAACAGTGGCACTCTAAGGGTTAATTCAAGTCAAACCTCTCCAAAAGGGCAATTTGGTCATTTTGGTCCACATGAACAGTGTCCAAACAATTACCCTAAGTGTAGTTAAGGTGTATTAGACCATAACCAACCACTTTACACAAATGCTATACCCATTTCAAAAGATCACATGTGATGAAGCAACAAAACAAGCAATTCACCCAAATGTTGCAATTCAATGTTTCACATGTTTCATGACTTTGTTGTTATTTTATACTTGTCATATTACTACCATGTTGCCATGTTTCAAGGTATAAGAACTCATGTTGCATTCACATGTTGCACTACTACCATTCATAAGCAACCAAGTATGAAACAAACAGAATTTGCGAATGTTGCATATGTATGTTTCAGTGACAATGGCATGATGACATAGATGATGCATATGTTTATGAAATGAAATGCAATTTTGTGGAAGCCAAACACCTAGGGTGTTACATGCATGTTCATTTTTTCTGCCTTTTGTACAGCAAAAAGATGACCTTTTGGTTAGATATAACTATGTGAATGTTTCAGCTCGAAACATTACCAAACTGTGTGAATGTTTCAGCTACAAACATTAGGAAACAAACTATAGATTTCCTATCTTTTGTATATGGCTTTTGGTATGCTATACCAGCAACACTATATGTATGCTTTGGTTGCAAAACAATGCTCTAGTTCACTGGAATGATATCAAAGCATCTTTGGATTATCAGTTAATTTTCTATGTACACTCTATGCTTGTTGAAATCAGTTTGGATTTCTTTCATTTTTCAAGATGAGAGAAAAATTGCAAACTCACATTCACATTTTAGACTATACATCTTCAAATTGCATAGAACTTCATAACTTAGTCATTCATCTGTACACATTCAGACCTTAATAGTGATTACAACCAGGATCAAGAACAGCAACAAGGTAATACATAGAGCCATGAAACAAGTCAGTTGCATCAATCTAACTAAGTTGTCACCAGTTCTAACCAAGCTTTGCAAAATTTTCACAATATCAGCATCAACAGCAATTCCTCTTTCCTTGTTCATCCCTACAGCTGCTTCCTGCTCTTTGGATTCCACAACTTGCTCGGCATTGGAGGCACTTGCTTGCTCCTGTGGCATCAGATGCTGAGAAAATCCCATGCCCTCCTTCAAAGACTCAACATGTTGGATATACTCCTCCCATTTGAAAAAGGGACAGCCCAAGCCTTTGCGCTACAAGCAAGAGGAAAGGATCAATCTTCACTGCAAACTGCAATGTAAACATCCAATCGAATCAAAATAGTTTGAATCTAACCTTGTGGGCTGGACAATAGTAGAAAACCTCACCATCGCTCTAGGGTTGCTTCGAAACACGCCGAACCACCTGCCACTTGTGGCATTCTGTGCACCTAATCAGTGGAACATCACCTGGTTTACCTAGATCTGCAGCGGAGGAGCTAGAATCTTGAGGGAACATCGGGGATTTGAGGAAGACACAACCAATTTTAGAGTTCATGATATAGAAGAACTCACCCACGGCAGTCAGCGCTCAGCACCACCACCGCCCTGTAGAATCTTCACCGCCTCCACCGGCTACGTCGTCGTTGGAACCACCCACCGCCTCCGTCGTCCCACCCAGCGCCCCGGCGTCATCTGAAATCCAGGGAGTGACAATGGCTTCGAAGGGAAGGGAGAGGAAGGGGTGAAGAGTGAGGGAATGGAAAGCATAGGGGGATATTGGCAAAAAAATGATTGGCAAAGGGCCCTCATGTAACACCCCGGGTGTTATAAATACTAAAACTGCCATGTCATCATATGCATTGCAAAGCATTTGGTCATATTGAAAACTTTGTTATGCATTCACTAAAACAAGTTTACATTTATGTTATAAGTGTTGCTTTGTATTGTTTGAATCAAGTTCAAAATCTTTGTATTGATTTGAAATTCCAAAAACCCTAATTCCAGCATTTAAATTCTACCCTGAAAACCTAATTCAAAATCTAAGCACATTTTGGAGTTGAGCTTAAAAGCAAAAGTGTAGAGCTTGTCAAGTTAGACAAAGTTTGTTTTTGGAGTTTTCAAGGTTGTTTAGAAAAATTTGAAGTAATTTAAAAAGGCGAAATGTACTTAAAGTGTCCCCTTTTGAATTCAAATTTGCATTTCAAAATGTAGACCGAATTAGGGGGTGGTTATAAAAGCAAAGTTGTAGAACTTTTGATTTTGAACAACTTTTATTTTTGGAGATTTTTGAGTTGTTACACAAATTTGGGAGTAATTTGGATTTTAAAACGAATGGCAATTCTATAATTACTGTGAACAGTGTTCACTACCTAAGCTACATGGCCGGTGACCTTCTTCGGTGTTCCTGGCGCGTCGTGGCCGTCTGTGGCATCGCGCTGCATGGGGAAAGGCCCCTGCGTGGCTTCTGCTTGCTTCTTGGCCGAGCTATAAAGACTACGCCGTCGCCGTTCTTCGTTTTCTCTTCCTCTGCTTTTTCCTGTCACCACCGCTATTGCTCCGTCGACCTAGTGCTGTTACCGTCTCAGCAACGCTTGTTCTAGCTTCGCCTGCTCCTTGCGCATCAAGCCATCCCGCTTGGGTTGCCTAATTTCGTCGGGCTACGTCGCTCTTCGTCTTCTTCTTCACTACCGGTAGCGCCGCCGTCGCGAGCGCGTTGCCGTGGCCAGAGCTCCACGGTGCACCTCTGTCCTTGTGTTTGGTTGCTTCAGTTTCGCCTTGATGCCATGGTGCTTAATACCTTGTTGATTGCTCATTTTGACCACCGCAGTCGTCGGAGCGCCGCCACCAACGACCGTTGTTCCGCCGTGGGTGCTTTACACGTCGAACTGCTCCTCCGTGGCTCCTCCGGTCTTGCTCTCTGCTCAGTCGCGTTCGGGGTGAGCTACTGGTGCTTCCCGTGCCGTTTGTTGAACCTCTACCGGTCTCCTATCACCGGCGTAGCGCCGCCGTGCGGTCATGGCCGCCATGGCTGGTGCCGTGCTCATTTTGTACCATGATCAATGCCATCAGTGATGTCAGTAGGTGCACATGGTCTTAGTGAACGTGTTGGTGCCTTCGTCTTGGCCGGAGACCTCGCTGTCGGCAAGATTTTGCCGGTCAGCGTTGTCGTTGCCATGGTCAAACGCGGGAGGTTAGGGATGACAGGTGGGACCCGAGTGTCAGTGACTCAGCGTTCAAAATGATTTTTTTCCTTTTTCAGAATTGAATGAATAGTGTCTGTTTTTGTTATTTTTGTGTAGATTTATTTAGAGCTCCACAAATTATGAAAATTTTTGTGTGACCTCTCTGTCATGTATATTATTTAAGAAAAATATGAAATGTTGTTTTTCAGTACTTTTTGAATGTGACAAAAATTGCTCAATTAATTAATAAATGAGTTTCCATGATTTTTCTTGGCTTATTTATGTATCCAAAAATTATGAAAATTGTTTTGCCACTTAGTTATCATGTGATGAACATTTACAAAAATTTTGAGCTCAATTGGAATAAGTTGATTTATTTTATAATTTTGACTTAAATAATTAATTCATAAAAGCAAATAGTAACCTTTAGTGATTTATGTTTTGTTTGAATTTTTGATTGAGTGATGTCCTTGGGTCATTAGTTGATAATGATCCATGGCAATTGAATTAGGTGTTACGAAAAGGTTTAGTTAGTTTGACTTGTAACTGTACCGCGAAGGAAAGTTGTATTCAAGTTGTTAACTTTTGCATCCATCATCGAGCATCATATTTTGTATCTCGCATCATGTTAAACATGACATTGCTACTACGTGTAGTGAACGAATGTGAGCACGTGGTAGTTAATCAAGTAGTTGAGGAGGTTGATCCGTCTGTAGAGGTTGGTGTTGATATCGGTGGAACGACTCCGGACCCAGATCTTTCCGTCCACGAAGGCAAGCCCCGGATGCATTTAACCCTATCTTGTGTTTTACCAATTGATTTCACTTTTGCTTTTCTGTACTACATTAAGTGATTAGGAGTTAAGTAAAAACCTAATTGGTGCATTACCAACCTTGTTCTTCCATATCTACCCTGTTATTAGTTTTAATTCGTATATGCCTAGTTTTGCTTAGCTATGCTTAGAACGATGAAAGTCGGGTGAATACCTGTCATCTGCAAGTGTTAAATGGAACTTTGGTTACTTATGTTATCATGTGATATGAGCATGTAGAGTAATAAATCTAGACCAGGCCGACTCGGTGTGTGTGAGCCACAAGACATGGAGGTCTTGTGAGCAGGTTCTTTCCGCTTGTGTCGGTTAAGGTCCGTACCGTTGTTGAACTGTGTGCGGTGAGACTTTGTAGTACTAACCACATACTCCGGTAAGCCTTAACTTGGTTATTCTATTACGAGAATGGCTACTCGCGCAATAGGAGTGGAGAGATGGCGGGAATAGCGTGTACCCACGTGGCAATGGGCTAGATTGGTGGAGTACTGTATTCTCGGATGGCACGGACCCGTTCTTGTTTAGAGGATCCAAGGGTAGGTTGGTATATGTAGGTCGGGGACCTGTATATGTCGTGTGGTCTGGAATTCCCAGCTGGGTTTACAATCGGTTCGAATCATCGTTGCTCCTCGGTTATGGAGACTCACTTCTCTGTTCATCATCGTAGTTTAATAACTGGAATTTGAGGTTGGTTTGAGAAAGTGTTGGATATGAAGTTTCATGATCTCAATGCGGGTCATGTCAGCTTTGTATATGATCTTTATGAAGTTTTAAATGTTGATATAAAGAATTTTATTAAAGAGCTTTTACGCAAAAGAACCTTGATTATTGCTAAAACCATACCTTGAATCCTTGAGCCTGCATTCCTGCGTTCTATTAATTCTTATTTCGGTTAAGTCTTTTTGAGTACTTTTGTACTCAGGGTTTGTTGACCCTTGTTGCAGGTGAGGCTCATGAGCAGATCTATTTTGGATCGTGCTGCATGACTGTTGTTCAGTGCGATGACGATAACTAGTTGTGTGATCCTTGGGCAGGATGCGTATTTTGTGTGTTACGTTTATGTTATAATGCCACTCCACTCCTTTGGTTTGTAATAAGTATCGAACTTAGTTGTATGGTTTGAAACAAATGGTTTGTAAACTATGTTATTGTAAGTCTTCCGCTGTTTTTACTCTGATGTAGATATTTGAATAAATGTTGTAATATTGCAATGACTCTGTAATGTGATCCTGCTCGAAAATCGTGGATGATTCGGGGTTCCCCGAGGACACCCGACAATCTTCTTAAGTTACCGGGAACATATGCATAGATGTCAAGGTCGTTGGACAGTGACAGGTGCATGTGGGCCCTATAATTTAGGAGGTTCTGCCACAGAATGGTATCAGAGCGATCGTTACAAGGTTTTTGTAGTATTGTTCTACAAAACTTCAAAATGCTTTGGGACAAATCTATTTAACTTGTCAATTTGGTCCAAATTGCTTCTGACTTATCTTATTTCTTTCTCACCATTCTTTATTTGATTAAAAAGGCTTTGTGTGGTGTAGTAATCTTACTATGCCCTATATAAAAACAAATGTTGTTTATGTTTAGTATAAGCTTTGATGATTTTGTTCGTAAGAACGATTCATGCATCATAATTAATTCACTTGTTACTTCCTTCGCCTCTGAGTCTGAAGTTAAGTAGTGAGTCTAGGTTGAGTTGTGTAATCCACCCCTGCTGCTTTTGAGACTGTTGTTAGATTGTTTTACTTGGATTAACTTGCTCTCTACAGTATCGCTCGTACCAAGATGACACCCCGTAAGTCCACTAGACACAAAGGAGTTCCTCGTCACCAACTTGCCCTTAGGAACGACGGTGCTAGCAGTAGCAGCTCTAGGCCTGATCCTCCGGCTGAGATATAGAGGATTTCTGTAGAGTTAGCACAAGCTACTAGAGATAGGGCCTTGGATACCATACAGGTAGGAGAATTACAGGATCAATTGAGGCGTCTCACCACCACGCACAGGAACTGCGAACGTATGTTAGTTCGTACGGTGGAAGGAAGGAATGAAGCTTGGCATAGGGTAAATGTAGCTAGAGCTAGAACTCATGAGCTAGAATTCTATGTGGAAGATTTAGAAGAACATAATACTTATCTGCATGAGGAAGTTCATAGGCTAAGCAATCTCCTAGATCCAAATCATGAACCCCAAGCTGATGCAATGGACCCAGGTGTTATCCTTGCCGATGGTAGTGAATCGGAAGAAGAAGAAGATCCTAAAGAATTAGTAATGATCGATGAAAGTGATAATGAAGGCGGTAATATTTTTGGAATGGATACCGAGCCTGAAGTTTGAAGTAATCGAGGAAAGAAGTAGAGTTGTATAATAGTTAGTTATAGTTAAGTTAAGTAGTCTTGTTTAGGTACATGCGGGTTTGTGTTTATTTTAGTAAACCCTATTTAATGTGTCTGGAATCAGCTTTTGTTGCAATTCAATAAGACTTGAGAGTAAAGTTTGGTTTGTTATGAGCAGATGCGTCGTACGCGGGGTTCGCATATTCCTGGTACTTCACAAGATGAGGACGGTATTCCAGATCCGCCACTAGTTCTAACAAATCTGGCTGATGCTATAGCCGCACTTGTCAATGTGACGGTTGAAAATTCTCGTTTGCTTCATGAGATAGCTCAAAGTAATCAGAATCAGATGCAAGGAAATCGTGGTTGCCATCATAATAAGTAGGAGGCTACATATGTTGATTTTACAGACACAAGGCCACCGGTGTTCACCAAGGCAGATGAACCACTGGAGGCTGACGATTGGCTTCGAACCATGGAGCAGAAACTTGATCTCATTCCATGCACGGAGTTTCAGAAACCAGTCTTTGCTGCCCAGCAACTTAGAGGTGCAGCTGGTGCTTGGTATGCGAATCTTATTGCCATGCAACCCGCAGGTGTTCTGTTAACTTGGATAGAGTTTCGTACTGCTTTCAGAGCCCATTATATCCTGGAGGGAGTTATGGCTATGAAGCTGGATGAATTCCTTGCTTTGAAGCAAGGGGATCAAACAGTGATGCAGTATGTGGGAAGATTTAATCACCTGTCATAGTATGCATCTAAACATGTCAACACAGATGTCAAGAAAAAGAAATGGTTCATGAGAGGTCTGAATACCAAATTGCAGACTATGATGGCAACTTGTACCAATATCACTTATCATGAGGCAGTGAATATTGCAATTGCTTCAGAGGCAAAGTATCAGCAGCACAAGGAGCTCAAGAAGAAAAAGAGTATGCCATCTGGATCTTTTAGGGGAAATCAAAAGAGGTAGAGAGTGATTTATCATCCAGTAAATCATAATCGTCCGCCACCGTTTCAAGCCGGTCAGCAATCAAATGTCCGCCCTGCTACAACTTATCAGAATCCACAACCGACAAATACTTCTGGGGTTCCTGCTTCAACACCCCAGGGTCATAAGTATCCCTGTTTCAATTGTGGCAAGCCTGGTCATTTCTCGAGGGAATGTCCGTATCCAAGGCAGTCTAATCCAAATTATCCGAAGGCCCCTGTTAATCAACAACTGGGTCAGTCACAGAACAAGAATAACAATCAAAATGCTCAGAAAGGTAAAGATAAGGATGGCAACGGGTAAATCCCCATCGGGTATAGCCACCTCTGACCCATCCTCACCATAAAAATTTGGTACCGCCAGAATACCCATACCCGCCATGGGTGGGGAATTTTCCCCAGACCCATACCCGGTCGGGTAAATCATACCCGGCGGGTCACCCATACCCACCAATAATTTATTCACGCACATGAAAATCAACAATTCAACAGCAACCGCCACTAACCAGAGCAAATAAAATTAGACAAATAATAGCATATCACCGTTCTTGCTCGAGTTGCTCCATCGCCGGCATGGCGTGGCGAGTTCCTGACGCTTCGATGCGATGCGAATACGCGAGACACTGAGACGAGGTCACGAGGGGTGGGCGGGCGGTGTAGTTTTTTTTCGACAGCGGCGACATTTTTTTTGGCGAGTGGTGATTGTGGTACTAGGCTGCTAGCGCCGAGACAAGGTAACGACACGCTTTACTCACTTGACTATTTTTTTGGTGGCTGGAGGCCAGGCGTCGAGCCTCCCTCGAGCGGTCGAGGGCTCCAGCGGCCAAGTCGCTAGGCGGGACCGGTGGGTGAACCTAGGGTTTTACATGGGCTGGTGGGCTTATTTAGTTTTGGGCCGGGTATTTTTCACCCATGGGTAAACGGGTACGGGGATTGCTGGAACATACCCATACCCGCATACCGAATGGGTGAATGGTTTGATCCATTTACATACCTGTGGGTAGTATGTTTAGTCCATATTTAGACCATAATGGAGTAAATACCCGTCGGGTATCGGGTCACGGGTCCCCATTGCCATCTTTAGGCAAAGATGAAAGGAAGACATGACGGGTGTTCTATATTCAAGCGGAGAAATTCCGGAAGTGGAGCCAGTGATGATGGGTATGTTTCCTGTTGCCAATCATCCTGCTGTTATACTTTTTGATTCTGGCGCATCGCATTCATTCATCAATAGAACATTTGTCGTGAAGTATGAAATTTCAATTGGGGCAACAAAGGAAAGTTTCTTTATACAGTCGCCCGGAGGACGTCTATGTACTAAGGAAATGGTATACCAGGTACCCATAAACCTGGGTGGGCATATTTTTCCCACTACCATGATTATCCTTAAGGATCAGGATATAGATGTAATCTTAGGAATGAATTGGATGTATCAGCATAAGGCTGTTATAGATGCTTTGAATAGAACTATAAGGGTGAGTTTGACAGATAGTAATTCTCAACTTCTCATCCAACTTCCAACCTTAAGAAGATCAGTGGGCAAAGTTTGTGCAACTGCCATCAAAGAGATTAGAGATATCCCGATAGTGTGTGAATTTCCTAATGTGTTTTCTGAAGATTTACCCGGTCTACCCCCTGATAGGGATGTCCAGTTTAACATAGAGTTAAAACCAGGAACAACTCTGATTTCTCGGAGAGCTTATAGGATGCCACCTAAGGAATTGGCTGAGTTGAAGACTCAGTTGTAAGAATTGATTGAAAAGGGGTTTATCCAACCTAGTTCATCGCCTTGGGGATGTCCGACAATTTTTGTGAAAAAGAAAGATGAGACCCTGAGGTTATGTGTCGACTATCGTCCGTTGAATGAAGTGACCATCAAGAATAAGTATCCCTTACCTCGGATAGATTTGCTTTTTGATTAACTGGCCGGTGCTAAAGTTTTCTCCAAGATAGATTTGAGGTCAGGATATCACCAAATCAAGATAAAGCCTGAAGATATTCTCAAAACATCATTTATCACAAGATATGGATTATATGAATACTTGGTAATGTATTTTGGTTTGACAAATGCTCCAGCTCATTTTATGTATCTGATGAATTCAGTATTAATGCCTGAGCTAGACAAGTTTGTAGTGGTGTTTATTGATGACATTCTAGTATATTCCAAAAATAAGGAAGAACATGCGGAACATCTCAGGATTGTTCTAACTCGCTTAAGAGAACATCAACTTTATGCCAAGTTCAGCAAGTGTGATTTCTGGCTTAGGGAAGTATAGTTTCTTGGACATGTTTTGTCAGCTGAAGGAGTTGCAGTGGATCCAAGCAAAGTTAAGGATGTGCTTGATTGGAAACCGCCAACCACAGTTTATCAGGTTTGGAGTTTTCTAGGATTGGTGGGGTATTACCATCGGTTTATTCTAGATTTCTCTAAAGTATCAAAGTTCATAACTGAGTTATTGAAGAACCAAGTTAAGTTTGCCTGGTCATCTAATTGTGAAGAGGCTTTCCAGACTTTGAAGAGACTGTTGACCACTGCACCAATATTAGCCCAACCTAATATCGAGAAGCCGTTTGATGTTTATTGTGATGCTTCAGGTATTGGTCTTGGGTGTGTGTTGATGCAAGAAGGTCGAGTCATTGCCTATGCATCCAGGCAACTTAAGCAACATGAAGAACACTATCCGACTCATGATCTGGAGTTAGCAGCAGTTGTCCCTGCTCTGAAGATTTGGTGGCATTACCTGCTTGGTAATACGTGCCATATTTATACAGACCACAAGAGCTTAAAGTATATCTTTACTCAGTCAGAATTGAACATGCGACAAAGAAGATGGTTAGAACTGATTAAAGATTATGACTTGGAAGTATATTATCACCCCGGTAAAGCAAATGTGGTTGCAGATGCCCTCAGTCGCAAAAGTTATTGCAATTGTCTGGCAGTGAGAACAATGGGTTTGACTTTATGTCAAGAAATGGAGAAGCTGAAGGTAGAGGTAATTCAACAAGGTAGCTTGACCAACATAATTGTTGAAGCCAATATTCGAGACTAGATTATTGCTGCTCATAAGGAAAACAAGGGTGTAGCTCATATCAAGGAAAGAGTCAGGAATGAAAAGGCGGAATGTTTCAGCATAGATAATGAAGGTGTGCTATGGTTCAAGGATCGTCTGGTGGTACCAAAAGTTCTCGAGTTGTGGCAGTCAATTCTTGAAGAAGCACATGCTACTAGGTTATCGATCCATCTGGGAAGCAACAAGATGTACCATGACTTGAAACAAAGATTTTGGTGGACCAAAATGAAGATAGAAATTGCAAGATATATAGCAAAGCGTGATACTTGTCAGAAAGTAAAAGCTATACATTTGAGGTATGCTGGAGAATTACAACCATTGCCTATTCTAGCTTGGAAGTGGGAGGACATTAGTATGGACTTTATTGTTGGTCTACCCAAGACATCAAAGGGATTTGATTCAATATGGGTTATTGTAGATCGACTAACCAAGTCAGCACATTTTCTTCCAGTCCAGAATACATATCCCACTATACGGTATGCCAAGATGTATTTAGAGCGAATTGTGAGTCTCCATGGAGTACCCAAGACTATTGTGTCCGATAGGGGTACACAGTTTGTCTCCAGCTTTTGGAAACAGTTGCATTCTTCATTGGGTACCAAACTCCTGTATAGTATAGCTTATCATCCGCAGACTGTTGGACAAACTGAAAGAGTCAATCAAGTACTTGAAGATATGTTAAGGTGTTGTGTCCTTAACTATTCCAATAAGTGGGACGAATGCTTACCTTTGGCCGAGTTCTCATACAACAATAGTTATTAGGAGAGCATTAGAATGGCTCCATTTGAAGCACTCTATGGTCGTAGATGCAGAACATCGCTGAGTTGGTCTGATCCCGAAGAAAGAAGATTCTTTGGAGTTGACCTTGTGAAAGAAACAGAAGACAAGGTTAGGCAGATACAAAGTAATTTGAAGATAGCTCAGTCACGACAAAAGAGTTATGCAGATAAACAACGTAGACCATTGACGTTTAACAAGGGAGATTTTGTATATCTGAAAGTATCACCAATGAAGGGAGTTACCCGTTTTGGTGTGAAAGCAAAGTTGACACCTCGATATATTGGACCATTTCAAATTTTAGAGAGGTATGGAAAAGTGGCATATCGCTTGAAATTACCAGAACATCTATCAGCTATACATGATGTGTTCCATGTTTCTCAATTGAAGAAGTGTCTCCGAGTGCCTGAGTAGAATGTTGAGGTTGAAGGAGTGGAACTTGAACCAGATTTGACTTATTCTGAATATCCTATCCGAGTTTTGGATCAGAAAGATCGTGTTACTCGAAGGAGGACAATCAAGTTCTACAAGATACAATGGAATCAACATTCAGAAGAAGAAGCTACTTGGGAATCAGAAGATTACTTATTAGAAAAATTTCCAGAGTTTCTTGCGTCGATATAGCATAATGTTAGTTTGCTCTGTTGTTGTGAACCATGATTGTAAAGGAACCTCAACTGTTTTATGGACAAGTTTTGGATATTTTTGGATTGACATATTTCCTTTTCCATTACTTACCCTACGACTTTGAATCTCGGGACGAGATTTCTTTTAGGGAGAAGGATTGTAACACCCCGGGTGTTATAAATACTAAAACTGCCATGTCATCATATGCATTGCAAAGCATTTGGTCATATTGAAAACTTTATTATTCATTCACTAAAACAAGTTTACATTTATGTTATAAGTGTTGCTTTGTATTGTTTGAATCAAGTTCGAAATCTTTGTATTGATTTGAAATTCCGAAAACCCTAATTCCAACATTTAAATTCTACCCTGAAAACCTAATTCAAAATCTAAGCACATTTTGGGGTTGAGCTTAAAAGAAAAAGTGTAGAGCTTGTCAAGATACACAAAGTTTGTTTTTGGAGTTTTCAAAGTTGTTTAGAAAAATTTGAAGGAATTTAAAAAGGCGAAATGTACTTAAAGTGTCCCCTTTTGAATTCAAATTTGCATTTCAAAATGTATACCAAATGAGGGGGTGGTTATAAAAGCAAAGTTGTAGAACTTTTGATTTTGAACAACTTTTATTTTTGGAGATTTTTGAGTTGTTACACAAATTTGGGAGTAATTTGGATTTTAAAATGAATGACAATTCTGTAATTACTGTGAACAGTGTTCACCGCCTAAGCTACATGGCCGGCGACCTTCTTCGGCGTTCCTGGCGCGTCATGGCCATCTGTCGCGTCGTGCTGGCATGGGGAAAGGCCCCTGCGTGGCTTCTGCTTGCTTCTTGGCCGAGCTATAAAGACTACGCCGCCGCCGTTCTTCGTTTTCTCTTCCTCTGCTTTTTCCTGTCACCACCGCCGCTGCTCCGTCGAGCCTTCGCCGTCGACCTAGCTCTGTTACCGTCTTAGCAACGCTTGTTCCAGCTTCGCCTGCTCCTTGCGCATCCAGCCATCCCGCTTGGGTTGCCTGATTTCGCCGGGCTACGCCGCTCTTCGTCTTCTTCTTCACTGCCGGTAGCGCCTCCGTCGCGAGCGTGTTGCCGTGGCCAGAGCTCCACGGTGCACCTCTGTCCTTGTGTTTGGTTGCTTCAGTTTTGCCTTGAAGCCGTGGTGCTTAATACCTTGTTGATTGCTTGTTTTGACCACTGCAGTCGCCGGAGCGCCGCCACCGACGACCGTTGTTCCGCCGTGGGTGCTGTACGCGTCGAACTGCTTCTCCGTGGCTCCTCCGGTCTTGCTCTCTGTTCAGTCGCGTTCGGGGTGAGCTACTGGTGCTTCTCGTGCCATTTGTTGAACCTCTACCGGTCTCCTGTCATCGGTGTAGCACCGCCGTGCGGTCATGGCCACCATGGCTGGTGCCGTGCTCATTTTGTACCGCAATCGATGCCATTAGTGATGTTAGTAGGTGCGTATAGTCTTAGTGAACGTGTTGGCCGGAGACCTCGCCGTCGACAAGATTTCGCCGGTCAGTGTCGTCGTTGCCGTGGTCAAACGCGGGAGGTTAGGGATGACAGGTGGGACCCGAGTGTCAGTGACTCAGCGTTCAAAATGATTTTTTCCTTTTTCAGAATTGAATGAATAGTGTCTGTTTTTGTTATTTTTGTGTAGATTTATTTAGAGCTCCAAAAATTATGAATTTTTGTGTGTGACCTCTCTGTGATGTATATTATTTAAGAAAAATATGAAATGTTGTTTTTCAATACTTTTTGAATGTGATAAAAATTGCTCAATTAATTAAGAAATGAGTTTCCATGATTTTTCTAGGCTTAGTTATGTATCCAAAAATTATGAAAATTGTTTTGCCACTTAGTTATCATGTGATGAACATTTACAAAAAATTTAATCTCAATTGGAACAAGTTGATTTATTTTATAATTTTGACTTAAATAATTAATTCATAAAAGCAAATAGTAACCTTTAGTGATTTAGGTTTTGTTTGAATTTTTGATTGAGTGATGTCCTTGGGTCATTAGTTGATAATGATCCTTGGCAATTGAATTAGGTGTTACGAAAAGGTTTAGTTAGTTTGACTTATAACTGTACCGTGAAGAAAAGTTGTATTCAAGTTGTTAACTTTTGCATCCATCATCGAGCATCATATTTTGTACCTCGCATCATGTTAAACATGGCATTGTTACTACGTGTAGTGAACGAAGGTGAGCACGTGGTAGTTAATCAAGTAGTTGAGGAGGTTGATCTGTCTGTAGAGGTTGGTGTTGATATCGGTGGAACGACTCCGGACCTAGATCTTTCCGTCAACGAAGGCAAGCCCCGGATGCATTTAACCCTATCTTGTGTTTTACCAATTGATTTCGCTTTTGCTTTTCTGTACTGCATTAAATGATTAGGAGTTAAGTAAAAACCTAATTGGTGCATTACCAACCTTGTTCTTCCATACCAACCGTTGTTGAACAGTGTGCGGTGAGACTTTGTAGTACTAACCACATACTCCGGTAAGCCTTAACTTGGTTATTCTATTACGAGAATGGCTACTCGTGCACTGGGAGTGGAGAAATGGCAGGAATAGCGTGTACCCACGTGGCAATGGGCTGGATTGGTGGAGTACTGTATTCTCGGGTGGCGTGGACCCGTTCTTGTTTAGAGGATCCAAGGGTAGGTTGGTATATGTAGGTCGGGAACCTGCATATGTCGTGTGGTCTAGAATTCCCAGCTGGGTTTACAATCTGTTCGAATCGTCGTTGCTCCTCGGTTATGGAGACTCACTTCTCTGTTTATCATCGTAGTTTAATAACTAGAATTTGAGGTTGGTTTGAGAAAGTGTTGGATATGAAGTTTCATGATCTCAATGCGGGTTGTATATGATCTTTATGAAGTTTTAAATGTTGATATAAAGAATTTTGGTAAAGAGCTTTTACGCAAAAGAACCTTGATTATTGCTAAAGCCATATCTTAAATCCCTGAGCCTGCATTCCTATGTTCTATTAATTCTTATTTCGGTTAAGTCTTGTTGAGTACTTTTGTACTCAGGGTTCGTTGACCCTTGTTGCCGGTGAGGCTCATGAGTAGATCTGTTTTGGATCGTGCTGCATGACTATTGTTCAGTACGATGACGATAACTAGTTGTGTGATCCTTGGGCAGGATGCGTATTTTGTGTGTTACGTTTATGTTATAATGCCACTCCACTCCTTTGGTTTGTAATGCGTATCGAACTTGGTTGTATGGTTTGAAACAAATGGTTTGTAAACTATGTTATTGTAAGTCTTTCGCTGTTTTTACTCTGATGTAGATATTTGAATAAATGTTGTAATACTGCAATGACTCTGTAATGTGATCCTGCTCGAAAATCATGGATGATTCGGGGTTCCCCGAGGACACCCGACAGTCTTCTTAAGTTACCGGGAACATATGCATAGATGTCAAGGTCGTTGGACAGTGACAGATGCATGTGGGCCCTATAATTTAGGAGGTTCTGCCATAGCTCACGTGCTGCTCACATGACCTCTGGAGCACGGTGGCTGCTGACATGTATTGCCTCGTAGGATCTATTCCCCAAACAGAGGGGTATGGACCTAAATGGAACAACTTAAAAAGTTTATGTACTCAAATCTACACTTTCAAAGTTAATGGACCTGAATGACATAGCGCAAAAAGTTGATGGACCTACGGTGCATTTATCTAAAAAAATGCTAAAAACTCATCTAATATTTTTCTCTGAAAACAAAAAACCTTTATACGGCTGAGCGTTAATAGTCACATCTAAAAGCTTCAATGGTTAGTACAGTATTAGTTTTTGCAATTAGCCACTACTTGTTTTTGTTCACCCTCCATCACTGCTCGTGATCCAAAACTTGATAAGTTTTTTCTCTATTATTAGTGTATGGGATGGGTTAATTTACAGCATGTGTGGTTAGACAAACCACCATCATCCGGCATGGGTCCATGCGACATGAGGTGGTCCAATGATTTTTGTTGGATGACTTAGTTCCATAGATTGACCTGCTATTATTGTTAAGTAGATGACGGATGACCTAAACTGGCAAGTCAAACCAAACGACACCATAGGCTTCGATATAGGTTTAGATGGTCCAATGGACATTTCCTACTGCAAACCAAACAGGTTGTTAGTTATCCATATGTCTGTTAATGGGCAAAATTCCTTACTCCGTTGGGTTCTTAGGTACGGAGTATGGTTTTACACTGCTTGAACAAAAAAAAACATGTGTATGTATATATGCAACTATTATTCAAAGCCATTCCCCAACCTAATATGCCTCAAAACGTGGTCCAGCTAGCACATCTAGTGTCATATGTATCACTTTTTCCTATTGCATTGTTCTATTATTTGCTCACATAGTCATAGTTTAACGCATGTGTTATATTTTTCTCGGGTACAAGCAATCTGTGGTATCCGATATCCGCATGGATATGGGTATGGACACAAAATTGTACCCACACATAGATACGGGTACCTTCACTGCTAAACTTTTTTTGATTGGTATAGGTATGGGTAGGCGATACCTATCAGGTATAAACCTTTTGTCATCCCTACTAGTAATGGTTTAGGTAAATTATTGGTAGAGCAAATAACTGTTCATTGAAATGCATTCATGGAACTACTGGTTAGGATTTGATACTCGTGAAATATATATCATTATGATCACATTAACAAACTTGATACCCGTACTCTGCCTATCTCGTTGCGAGCAGAGGTGGTATTTATAGCTTATGTGACTCTTTCCTTGTTTACCCCAAACACATATACACACCTCATTATACATTCTGAGGGCACGATGCCAAAATACTTTAGAACCATTCCCTCGGTCTGGGTCCGCCCCTTCCCTAACAACTGATGGTGCATTTTGATGCCAAGGATACGCCATTCCATACACTTATGCTTAGCAGACGTGGTACTCTCATCATCCCCACTACCTTAGTGGACCCCACACAATGTCGAGAACAATGCACCCTCGCCTAGCCAGTTCCACGTAAGACTATCCATAGCGTAGCGATGCTGAAAAAAATTATACCTGACACCGGGCACCAATGCTTGAACTCTTCAATCCCCACAGTGTTGGCACCGATGCTTGCATGTGCGTGGACCCTAACCACAGTACCATCCCCTTCCATTCTTGATGCTTGTCTATGCCTAAGATTGAAAGGATTTGACGAGTGGCCTAGAGGGGTGAAAAAGTCTTTTTCTAAAATTTAATCAACTTCACAAAACCAGCCAGAATGCGAAACATCTGGGCCTGAGCGTGGAGGTTCCGAGATGTGGAGGTTCCAGGGCTAAGCATGGAACCTTCGGGATCAGAGTAAGAAAACAATCTACTACGGAATTTAACAAATGAAAAATAGATCGACTGTAATACCAGCCTTCCTGGAAAATGTGTTGAGCTATCCAAACAGTTGGTTGCACCTAGAGGATGAGGGATTCGTAGATTGGATGCAAACCCTAAAAATCAATTCAAATCACAAATAATAGCAACAACAACAACAATCACAGAGGACACGAGGATTTATCCCGTGGTTCAACTCGCCACAAAGGCTTGTCTACGTCCACGTTGTTGAGGTTAGCCACAAAGGCTATGGAATCTCTTTCAACTTGCTCCTCTTCTCCAACCTATCACCAAGGCAATAGATTGGAGGATTCCACTAAGTCACAAAGGGTAATACAAACATCCCGGTGCTCAACCACAGCAAATTGGGAGCTACCGAGCGACCGCTAGCCATCTAGGAGCCAGGATCCTAGAGTAACGAACACACCAAGCTGCTAGGGCTTCACCAAGTGCACAAGAACAGAGGAGAATGATCTTATCGAGCTTTCTCACACTCTCTAGAGCCAAATCCCTCAAGGAATCACAAAGATTTGAGCAAGGGAGTTGGGAGCACTGAGCTTTGAGAGAGAGCTTATGTTGCGAGTCTGAGTGAATAAGGAAGAAGATGACCGTTGGAGTGCGAAGGGGTGAGTATAAATACCCCCACCGTCACCCACAAAACGGTGGGGTTAGGCAGGCCTTGGAGCCTCCGTGTCAGGACGTGGAGGTTCTACGCCTGAGCGTGGAGGTTCCACGCAGGTCAGAGCAAATAAGAATTTAGCCCGGCTAGCGTTTTGTGGCTAAGATTATTTTAGATGTAGATGGAGTTTTGAGCACTTGGTTCCACCCAGCACACTATTAGTATCCCCCTTGATAGTATGGTTTGTCATATGATTCAATTTTAAAATATAAAATGAATTAAACTAGCTCTTGGAGCCGTTGCAAGCCATCCTTTTGAGTTGGGGGTCTCCTCCTTTATTTCTTTGCACCCACGACTAAAGATATGCTGTCAAACACTTGCCAAAGCCATTAGTCCTTTAATTATGTGGTCAACATCACCAAAACCCACTTAGAGCTTGATAGCACTTACAATCTCCCCCTTTTTGGTAAATGTTGACAACACAATTAAAGCTTACATTTAATTGAAAGATTGAGCTTTTGATAGCATGAATACAAGGGCTCCCCCTTAATATATGCAGGAGTTGTTTGGAATTACAAAAATGTCCCTTCAAGACGTACTTTGCATATATTAAGAGCAAGTGTGAAAGATACATTGTATTTATGCCATTGTGGGGTGCAAAAGATCTGTGTCACAAATAATCCATGATGCATATGACAGTTTAAGTATAGAAAGAAATTTTTTTGGGTCTACAGACCACGAAGCCTCCAGGCAGGAGCGCGGAGGCTCCAGGCTGCAGAGCCTCCAGGCCTAAGCTCGGAGCCTCCGCGTTCTACACACACAGAAGTTTTTCAATAGCAACAGAAGCATCGCATATATAAAAATAGACACCACACAGATCTAATATGCTAGTAACATATGAATATAAAGAAGTTCTACCATAGTTCTAGCATTCCTTTACACATAAAGTTCACATATCCATGTCCATGACCACCAATCACCACACAAAGGCGATACAAAGTAATATTACATACCACTAAGATAGAAAGAGAGTTTGAAAATGACCTCGACTCTCACAACTCACAACGTCCACTACTACTACTACCACCATGACAAAAGATGACGACGATGACAAAAAAAACATCTCAATCTTGCCTCTCCCCCTTTGTCAATAGATGCCAAAAAGGGAAAGAATAAGAGAGGTAAGGCATGGTCATCTCACTGCTCCCTACTCTAGTCACTGCCAATGTCACTGTCATCATCATCTACCGGGTCGGTCTATTGCCTGCTGCTCGAAACAGTCCTCTCACCGGACTCCTCATCACTGTCACTCACAACAGCTCTGCCGGCCCTATGTGTAGTAGTTGTGTTCCTTTGTGGCCTGGGCTGTCCTCTCTCTTGCCTGAGGATGTTCATGCTCTCACCAAGCGTCTCCTGATCATGTGGATAGTCCATCTCACCCTCATCCTCACTAGTATCCTCATAGGGTGGAAACACTGGCAAAGGAGGGATCTCTCTTACCTCAAGTCCTAGCTGCCTCTTCATGTCATTTATGTCCTTTCTTCCCTCATAGGCAGCATCCACAGCATACTGACACATGCAAAATATGTTCTTGAGCTTGCTCCCCCTTGACCTATGATGGGAGAAAGAAGGCCTGCTGCTACTAGCTCTGTGAGTGGGTCTAGCCTCTGCTGCAGCTGATGTGCCTGTAGCCCAACTAGTGCCTCCTAGCCTATATGCTGCCACTGAGTCAACTTGTAAGGCCTGTGCTCCACATCCTTCTTGAACTCAATGCCGAACACCCTCTTAATGATGTACATGACATAAGGTGCATAGGGCAAGTCATTTCTAGCATCATCCATAGAATCACTCAACTCAGCCCAAATGAACCTACTAAGAGAGAATGCATCACTACCAGGAGCCATCCTTGCTAGCAGGTTCTTTGCATATTTTCTCAAAGATGTTGAGTCACCAACTTTTGGATTGATTGTCTCTCTAAAAAGTTGTTCATGGCATAGTAAAAAGATTTTAGCCCCACTGTCTTCCCATCTGCCAAGTCTCTCCTCTCATAAGCAAAGACAATGTCCTCAGGCTTCATCACATTTTCTGTTTGAATAGTGTCAGCATATCTATCTCCACTCCCAAAGCCAAGAAGATGAGCAAAGGTGGTGAAGTCTACCTTGTAGTGAACTCCTTCTGTCATCCAATGAATGGTCTCATTTGCTACATCATGGAAGAAGGTGGCGTGAAACTAAGCTAAGATCTCTTGGTTTCAATCATATTGGAAACCCATGATGTCCTTCAGCCCATGCTCTATCACTATATCTATCACTCTCTTGGAATCTAGGGTGTTCATGCTCTCAATGTGATCCCAGTCAATGTACTTCATCTACACTATCTTCTTCTCCTTGGCAAGAATCACAGTCTTGTAGAAGTCAAACTGAAACAAAAACCAAAACCTAAAGTCTATCCCTCTGTCATTCAGCCACACAGAGGGATTCTCTACCCTAGCTCTCTTGACCTGCACTCCCAAATTGTGATAGTTGTTGTGCTGTCTCTGAACTGCATGGTCATAGATGATAGGCTCTCTCCTCACTGGGGCACCCTGATGCTGAACCATATAAGACCGATCAAACTCCAGGAACTAAGGGGGTGTGTCTAGAGACCAATATCAGGAATGGTCTTCCCCTCTCTTCCTTCATCATCAGTGGGTCCTTCTCCTTGTCCAGCGGCACCCCGCCTAGCACCATGACTAGCACCACTGCCACTGCCTTGTCCTCCACCTCTCCTAGATGGAGGCTTGTGGCTACCTCTGCCACGGGGTTGCTGTTCACCGCTGTGTTCTTGCTGCTCGCTGCCACTCTGCAGCTCTCGAACAACAATCCCTCTGATCTCTCGGTCTACTGGATCATGATTCCCTTTTGATCTTTTCTCCCTTCTCCTTCCCGGATCACCTTCCATCTAAAGAAAAATGCGTAGAAATGTATAAGAAACTATAGCCAAACATAATAGCAGCATCACAAGAGGTTTGAGTAGAATTTTGAATCAAACCAAAGCTCTTAGTCCATCCAGACCGCAGAACCTCCGCGCTCTAGCACAGGACCTCTGGGTCCTAGAGCCTCCGCGTAGAACCACAGAGCCTCCACTCTGATGGATAAGCCTAAACTTGATTCAACTTTCTACTCAAATTAGTGCAATGTACTATCAAATCCAGCTCTAGGATGCAACAAAGAACTCATCTACGCAAGCAATCGATTGAAATGATGACCCAAATAGAATCCATGGTGGAAATAGGGTTTCACCTTGGATGTGAGAAATCGAAGAAGAGAGAGAGCAACAATCGGTCGCAGACGGCCTCAAGGGATGCTCCTCTACCGCGGATGCAGCCGAGAAGCCAAGAAGCTTGGCCAACGATGGCGAATCCTTTGAACGGTGATGAAGATGGCGAGGATGAGCTTCTCCTCCTCTGTGGGCTCCCCCTGAGCCCTAGGCCTCTAGTACCACCACCACATGCGCCTACATGATGAAGAAGGGTAGGATGATGGCGCGGCAACGTCGAGAGATGGTGACGGTGAGGGTGACGTGCATACGAGAGAAAGAGAGCAGGTGCGGCACGGTCAAGTGAAACCCCAGTAACTCAAAGAAGTTACTGGGAGGGGTAAAATGGAAAAGATGAAAAACGTTTTGATTTTTACCCAAACCCTAACCGTCTGTTAGGGCACGGAGCCTCGGCGCCAAGTCATGAAGCCTCCGGGCCGTGGAACCTCCGCACGAAAACGCGGAGCCTCCGCGATCTGACACTAAGCAGAAACTAGGTCTGTATTCCAAGGAATTTCTAAGTGGTTTAATTAATGGTCATGGACTTCTTGTCTCTTGTAGCTAGCCAGCAAAACAACAGTACATAACAATAGCTACTAGAGACAAGATTAGACATAAGAACTAACATTTTGAAACACTTATGAAAATTTTGCAAGCCTAACTAGGTGAAATATAATGCAACAAACAGAGGCGTGCAAGATTTCAAACCATGTTATGAGAGTCAAGTATATTTAGCTCACTCCTCAAAGCATAGAACCTTGACTCGTCGAGAGGCTTTGTGAAAATATCGGCTAGTTGCTTTTTGGTGCTCACATGGTGAATTGCGATATCTGCTTTGGTTTTGAGGTCTCTCAAGAAATGATGATGGATGCCTATGTTCTTAGTTCTTGAGTGGCTTACGGGATTGTTTGCATGCTTTATGGCACTTTCATTGTCACACAAAAGTGGGATTTTGGTGAAGCGACATCCGTAATCATTGAGGGTTTGCTTCATCCAAAGTAGTTGGGCATAGCTTGCACCGGCCGCCACATACTCGGCTTCAGCAGTGGAAAGGGCTACATAATTTTGCTTCTTAGAGCTCCAAGACACTAGGGACTGTCTAAGAAATTGACATGTCCCCAATGTACTTTTTCTTTCTACTTTGCAACCGGCGTAATCGGAATCCGAATACCCATGTAGATTGAAATTGGAGCCCTTAGGATACCACAAGCCAAAGTTAGGAGTGTGTACTAAATATCTCAAGATTTTCTTAACAGCCATAAGATGGCACTCTTTCAGGTTAGCTTGAAATCTAGCACATATGCACACGCTAAGCATAATATCCGGCCTAGATGCACATAAGTAAAGTAGGGAGCCGATCATGGAACGATATACCTTTTGGTCAATGGCTTTCCCATCTTTATCCAAGTCTAAGTGCCCATTTATTGGCATAGGTGTCTTGATGGGTTTGGCATTTGCCATATCAAACTTCTTGAGTACATCTCTTCTGTACTTTGTTTGACATATGAATGTCCCCTCCTTCAATTTCTTGACTTGAAACCCGAGGAAGAACGTCAATTCACCCATCATAGACATCTCAAACCTCTTTGTCATAATCCTACTAAATTCTTCACAAAAAGTTTGATTAGTACTACCAAATATTATGTCATCGACATATATTTGGCACACAAATATATCATTCTTAATCTTTCTTGTGAAGAGAGTAGTGTTGGCTTTGCCTATTTCAAAGCCTTGCTTGAGCAACAAATCCTTAAGGCATTCATACCATGCTCTTGATGCTTGCTTAAGCCCATAGAGCACCTTATGGAGTTTGTAGACATGATGAGGATGCTTAGGATCTTCAAATCCTGGTGGTTGCTCCACATAGACTAGCTCGGAGAGTGGGCCATTGAGAAAAGCACTTTTCACATACATTTGATATAGCTTGAAATCAAGATGGATAGCAAAGGCTAGAAGCATCCGAATTGCTTCAAGTCTTGCCACCGGTGCAAATGTCTCTTCAAAGTCTAGCCCTTCAACTTGAGTGAACCCTTGAGCAACCAATCTTGCCTTGTTCCTTGTCACCCCACCATGTTCATCTTGCTTGTTTTGGAAGACCCCACTTGGTGCCAATCACATTAGTCTTGGGTCTTTCCACCAACTCTCACACTTGATTTCTCTCAAAGTTGTTCAACTCTTCTTGCCTAGTCATCACCCTATCTAGATCCTTAAGAGCTTCATCTACCTTAAGTGGTTCCAAGGAGGAAACAAACGAGTAAAATTGGCAAACATTTGTTAGACGAGATCGAGTTGTTACCCCCTTTCTTATGCTCCCAAGGATGTTGTCAATGGGATGATCCCGTTGTATACTTTGATGCACTCTTGGATGAGGTGACCTATCTAAAGGTTGATGTAGGGGCTGGTTGTCATCAGCTTGAGGCTCATCATCTTGAATATGTTCATCCTCTTGCTGATTGTTGTCCCAGACCCCGGAGCCTCCATGTCCTGGCGTGGAACCTCCAGGCCTCGGAGCCTCCATGTTCAGGCATGGAGCCTCCACATCCTGCATGTTCATAGGACCTAGAATAGTAGTTGGCCCTTGGAGTGATGTTGAAGTTGGAGTGGAGGATCTTCTTCTTTAGTAGCTTCAACCGGTCTCACATCACCTATGGCCAAATGCTTGATTGCTTCACAAGACAGCTCTTCTTTTTCTACAACATCTAGATCAACATACTCCACTTGAGAGCCATTAGATTCATCAAATGTCACGTCTACCAAGATTTCAGTTCTTCTAGTAGAAAGATTGAAAACCCGATAGGCGTGCTCGTTTGGACCATAACCAAGAAGAAAGCCTTCATCAATCTTAGGTGTAAATTTAGAGCTTCGGGACTTCTTGTTGAGAATGAAACATTTACACCCAAAAACTCTAAAGTATGACACATTGGGTTTGTTACCAGTTAGGAGATCATATGAAGTCTTCTTGTAGTACTTGTGAAGATAGAGGCGGTTGATAGCATGACAAACGGTGTTGATTGCTTCGGCCCAATAGTTGTCCAGAGTCTTGTACTCATCAAGCATTGTTCTTGCCATGTCAATGAGAGTGAGATTCTTCCTCTCAACCACCCCATTTTGTTGAGGGGTATATGAAGCTAAGAATTCATGCTTGATGTCCTCCTCATCAAGAAACTCTTCAACGTTGGTGTTGCGGAATTTGGTGCCATTGTCACTTCGCACCTTCTTGATAGGTAGCCCGAACTCCCTTTGTGCTCTTCTAATGAAGGTCTTCACCTTCCCTTGCACTTCACTCTTATCATACACAAAGAACACCCATGTGAAGCGAGAATAATCACAATAATAACAAGACCATATTTGTTACTATCAATGCTAATGTAGGCAATCGGTCAAAAGAGATCCATGTGGATGAGCTCCAATGGGCTTGAGGTAGTGACGATGCTCTTTGGTGGGTGTGGTATGCCTACTTGCTTTCTGGCTTGGCATGCTTTACATATCCTATCTTTCTCAAATTGAACATTCATTAGTCCAAGGATGTGTTCCTCCTTTAGAAGTTTGGCTAAGTTCCTCATCCCAACATGAGCTAGTCGGTGATGCCATAACCAACCCATGCTAGATTTTGCCACTAAACAAGTCTCAAGCGTTGCTTTACTTTTGTTGAAATCAACTAGGTAAAGCTTGCCCTTCAAGCGACCCATAAAAGCAATAGAGGATTCCTCCCTTCTAATGGTGGTCACACCCTTATCCATAAAGTGACAATCATAGCCCATCTCACATAATTGTGATACGGACAACAAATTGTAACTTAACTAATCAACATGTAGAACATTTGAAATTGAATGATATATAGTTATAGAGATTTTACTGACACCAAGCACTTCTCCTTTTAAATTATCCCCAAATACTATGTTTTCACCTGCACCTTCCATTTGGGCATAAGATGAGAACATACTCTTCTCTCCGGTCATATGATTTGTACATCCACTATCAAGCACCCAACTTAATCCATTGGAGGAGTATGCCTGTAAAACAAGTTTAGTTCCTTCTTTTAGGTCCACAATTAGCATTGGGGCCTTGAGCGTTAGCCACTAGAATCTTAGGAACCCATAGAGATATTTTCACATATATGTTAGGCTCATTCCCAACATACGTGGCAACAACTTTACCAAGGTTGTTGCGTCTCAACACATAGCTAGAGGACATGCTCTCTTGGGATATATGGGTCTTGGGCTTGTGAGCATACTTGTTCCTCTTGGGCACAATTGGATTCTCCTTAACCTATAGATGAGTGTTAGAAGCCTTAGGAGCTTGTGCCTTGGTTGAGGCTGTGTCTTGTTCTTGTTGGTGTTGTTGTGCTTCCAAACCCTAGAGCCTCCACATTTTGGCGTGGAACCTCTAGGGCGTGGAGCCTCCGCATTCAGGATTGGAGCCTCCATGGTCTGCACTGGCAGCACCTCTCCAATGGTCTCCTTCTCAAACCTAATGCAAGACACTCCATTCACCATCTTCCTTTCACCGGTCTTGCCACCCTTCTTGTGGCCGAGACCATCCTTGATAAAAGGATGTCGTCCTTGAATGAACTTGGGCTTCTTGCTTGCATCATCCATGCACCCACTAGCTATGATATTGTTGAGTCTTGCAATTTCCTTCTTCATAGCTTCCATATTAGCAAGGTTAGTAGCACATGCTTCTAAATCAATATTGTAGCATCTATCATAACCCTTGCTAGTAGATGCATTAGAGATCTCACTTGCCTTCGTAGGATGTGAGGTTTTATCCCAAAGGATGCTAAATTGCTCTTCAAGCTCCTCATTTCTTGTCTTGAGGGCATTGTTCTTTTCTTGAAGAGTATTTAGATCATCCTTTAGGGTAGCTATGGCACTTTCCGCTTGGTCAACTTCCAAACGTAAAGTTTCAACCTCACTTCTTTTCGATGCAAGAGCTTTCTTGCAAGTAACATAGAGTTTTTCTTGTTTGGCAAGAGTAGCTTGAGTTCTCTCTAATTCATCTACTACCTTGGCTATGAAGTTCTTAGATTTTTTATCCATTTTACTTACCAAGTTGTTTACTTCATCATCACTAGATTCATCACTAGAGTCTATGTCGGATTCATCACTATATGGAGGAGATGGTTTAGGCTTGGATTTTGGTTTTACCTTTTCTCCTTTGCCCATGAGACAAAAGAGTGTATATCTCTCCTCATCATTGGCCAAGTTGGTGAAGAGCTTTGGTGAAGAAGAATGCTTCTTGATAGCAATGGTTGCGACTTTCTTTGTTTCTTCTTCACTTGAGCTATCATCGTTTGAATCCCATTCATGACCAATATGAGCTTGACCCGAATTGTTCTTCTTCTTGTGTTGGGTCTTCTCATCTTTCTTGTAGTGCTTCTTCTTGTCTTTGTTGTCCTCTTTGTTCTCATAAGGACAATTGGCAATGAAATGCTTCATGCTTCCACAATTATAGCACTTTCTCTTTTGCTTGTTGGGGAACCTTCTCTTCACAAACTTGTACCCTTCTCTTTTTAGCCCCTTCTTGTACTTCCTCATGAACAAAGCAGCATCACCAATCTCACCAGAAGACACTTCATCATCTTCATAATCACTTGAGTCACTTGATGAATCAACCATCTCAACCTTGCTTGATTTTAATCTTGGTGGCTTGCTTGAGGTGAAGGCCTTGTTTGATTTGTTTGCCTTGAGAGCTACCTCCTTGACCTTCAAGTTCTCCATCTTTGCTTCTAGTTCTCCAAACTTCTTCCTTTGTTGTATCTCCATCTTCATGAGCTCATGAGTGAGTATTCTTCCAAGGACATCACTAGGGGTGAACTCTTCAAATCTCTTCTTCTCTCTAATCAATGTTACAAGAGTTGGGTTTCTTGGTGCAAATGCTTCTAACATCACTTTTACAATATGATGATCATCCAAGTCATCCCCACCTAAGCCTCTAATCTTGCCAACTATCACCATCAATCTATCAAACATCTCTTGAGGGCCTTCTCCATCCTTGATGACAAACCTATTGAGTTGATGAAAGCCCTAGTTTAGTTTTGGATAATTGATGAAACCTAGCACTAACCTTTGTCATGAGCAATGATATGAGCTAGGTTAGTGCAATCTAAGTGATTGAGCAAAATGAGGCCCATGGTGATTGTTGGTATTTAGAAGTGCAAATAGAATATGAAGGATTTCGCAAGCGCATAGAATACCATTGTAGCATTTTACCAGGAGTATTCCAGGTATTGTTATTTATGTTTTACCATAGGGAAACAATGGAGTAAAGATTATTGAATATCAAAGGAGTATCTATCAGTCAACATACCATCATAGCTTGAGCAAGGGGTAAAGGTAATGATAGGAATTAAGGATAATGACACTCAGGGGATAGATCACTAAGATAATGTAAACTAGTCAACTTGGGAGAACAAAGGGTGAGGTAGATTCTTGTGACATTCTTATTACATGGTCAAAGTATATATATATATACCCGACTATAGCTAAGACTAACTCTACTCTTGTACACTTCGGGACGCTGCTTAGATGGTAGAGCACCCACAATAGATAACTCTACTGACGCGACTATGGTCCTACAATTTAAGAACCTGCTCAATTCGAAGTGGACTACAAAGGATAGATGGAGCTGTCACCTCCTACTGCTACCACCCAACCAGAGAACAGGGTGTGCTCACAGGCAGAGCATCATATAAGCACCATGCTTACACGCGGCTCAGCTACTTAACCCAACCATGGTAAACTAGCAGAGCGCTCTATGAACCCGCACATAAAAGTAATGATAACCTCAACTAAGCAAGATACATATTAAAAGTAAAAATAGCCATGTAGATAGGAATATGATGAATTGATAATAAGTTTTACACGATGTAAAAGTAAAGATACAAGGCTTTGCCGAGCCTCCAAGACTAGATCCAGAACATGAGCACGAGCTCAACTCGACCCTCACTCCTGAGCTACTAATCTACTACATTTGAGAGTCTAGACCTAATCCTCCTGGTGTATCTTGATCTCTGAATGAGAGATATGAATTAGGGTTTTAGGGATGCTCTAGGGAGGGGGGTAGGGGCTGGTATATATAGGCCAGAGCGTCCATCATGAGCCCTTGGATCAAACCGACTTAAAGGATGGTGTAGATGCATCCTATGAGGTGGTGGAGAATCGACATTATGACGTGGAGGCTGATAATGGGCCCGAAGGGCCAGGCAGCCTACAGGTGGGGCCGGCCGACTCCACATGGAAGCCACCTACCCTTTGCTTTGGTGGTTTGCCTTCTGGAGTCTTCTAGAGTCTTCCCACATCAGTTTCGCTGCGGATAAATGTGATTTGCTTTGACGAATAGGCCCTCCTTGATGGTTTTCTGAGTAAATCCTCCTGTAAACATATATTCACCAAAACTTGTGGAATTTATTAGTTTAAACCTCTAGACCTATGTTGGTGGTCCTTTTTATGAATTTATATAAGTTATATTGACGGTTTATAATGAACGTTAACTACCGTCAATAGTGATGGAGGTGGACATGAGATGATGATGATCAAGCTCAACTTAGAAAAGAAGAAAGAGAAAAACAAAAACCAAGAAGATCAAGGCAAAGGTATAAGATAGGTTTTTGTTTTGCACTCAAGACACCATAGTGGGTGTGAGTGACTTAGGATCGATAGCCATACTATAAAGAGGGGAAATCTTGAGCTAAATGGTTTATCGAGTGCCACTAGGTGACATGACTCATGCATTGCATTTAGGAACCTAGTGTGCTAACTTTGACCCTTGCAAAATGCTTTGAAAAATGCTAACACATGTGCACACAAGTTCTACACTTTGTGGTTAGCAAGTTGGAAGCAAGGGCGAAGTGGTTGCGGACTTAGAACATGAAAAGGAGGAGCTGGACAGCGACCAGACGCTAGCCACGTCCTGACCGGACGCTGGAGGCTTAGTCCAGTCAATTTTAAAAGTTGGTGCGAAGTTAGTTGAGCACGGCAAGGCGTGATCGGACGCTGGTGCTGAGTGGATAGGCGCGTCTAGTCACATTCTGCAGAGGAGGCATTTCACGTGATCGGACGTGCAGGGGCTGAGTTCGGTCAGCACTGACGTATGGTGACATCAGCATCGAGAGCACGTATATGAATAGTGAGAGGACCAGAAGCTGGGGCACATCAGGTCGCCTTTGACCTAACGCGTCCGGTCAAAGAAAACCGGCTCTAGATGCTCTCTGGACTTGATCTGATGCCAAGTGATCCAGAGTCCGGTCGTTTCATCTATGAGTTCGGTCATAACTTAACCCTGGGGAGCTTGTTCAGTTGACCGTTGGAGATCGACGCTCGGTATTCAAAGGACATGACATGTGGCACAGGATTGTCGACCGAACGCTGGGTCAGGCGCATCCGGTCAATTCGACCGACGCGTCCGGTCAGTTCATAGGGCTCCCCTCTGTGACTCTAACAGCTCTATTCATTTGGGGACATCTATAAATAGTGTTTGGCTGGCTCCAAGGGAACTCTCTTGTCACTTTGACATTCCTAACATCCTTGTGAGCCTAAGTAAACACCTCCCACTCATCTCCATCATTGATTCATCATCATAGCGAGATTGGGAGTGATTCCAAGTGCATTTGCTTGAGTGATTGCATCTAGTGGCACTTAGGGATCGTTGTGGCTGCGAATTTCTTGTTTCTCTTGGTGGTTGCCACCACCTAGATGGCTTAGAGCAGCAGAGGAGCTTCAACATGAGTTAGTGATTGTTCATGGCTGGCTCTGGTGATTGTGAGGGGTCTTGTACCTTCCCTGGCGGAGAGCCAAAAGGTAACTCTAGTGGATTGCTCGTGTCATTGAGTTACCTCACTTATGGGTAGGTTCTTGCGGTGTCCAATTATGTGGACGAGGTTCATGCAACACCTCTTAGCCGCCGAACCACTAAGTGTTGGTCGACATAACGGGGACTAGCGTGCCGGCAAGCACGTGAACCTCGGGAGAAAAATCAGTTGTGTCTTGCCCTTTTGTATTCTTCCAGTGATTGAATTGATATTCATATTATGATTGGTTCACTCTTCTATGTGGCGGTATAATCACCCTACTCTCTCATTTATATTTCCACAAACTAGTTGTAGCAAGCTCTTTAGTGTAGCTAGAATTGAGAGCTTGCTTTGTAGTTTAAGTTCATCCAGTGGAGCTCTTTAGTATAGCAAGTGTGAGAGCTCTTAGTGAGTAGTGACTTAGCCAATTGTGTGCCTAGTAATCATAGTAACTAGAATTGTTGGATAGGTGGCTTGCAACCCTTGTGGAGCTAGAGCAAGTTTGCATTTCGCTATTTGTCATACTAATCAAATTGCTCTAGTGATCTTGTAGTTTTTTAAATAGGCTATTCACCTCCCCTCTAGCCATATTTGGACCTTTCAAGTGGTATTGGAGCCATGGTCACCGTTTGAGTAAGGCTTAACAACCTTGGTGCACGAAAGATGGCTCAAGTTGTGGTCAACCATGTGGGGGTAAACCATCGTTCTTTGGTGGCACAAGCTATGATTATTGGAAAAGAAAGATGAAGATGTATCTTGGTTCTATCAATGATCAAGTGTGGAAAGTGACGGAGAATGACTATGTGATTCTTGATCCTGACAATCTCACCAACAATGACAAGGCCAGCAAGCAATGCAACACAATGGCTCTCAACACCATCTATAATGCCATTGATTCAAAGGTGTTTGAGCAAATCAAGGATCTTGACCGTGCTAGTGAAGTGTGGAAGAGATTGGAAGAAACATATGAGGGCACGGCGATGGTGAAGAGTGCCAAGCTATACATCCTCAATGACAAGTTGACAAGCTTCAAGATGAAGGATGATGAGAGTATCCCAAAAATGTTTCATAGGCTCCAAGTGATTGTCAGTGATTTGAAGTCTTTGGGAGAGAAGATAAATGATGATGATGTCTCTCATCGGTTCTTGATGTGCTTACCTCCTAGATTTGAGACATTGAGATTGATCATTATTAGAGGAGGATTGAAGCAACTCACCCCTAACCAAGTACTAGGTGATGTCATGACACAAGAGACATACCGTGTGGAAAGGGAGGGGGTTGACAAGGATGAGAAAAAGGAAGATGAAGACAAGAAGAAGAAGAGTGTAGCATTCAAGGCTAGCTCATCATCCAAGAACAAGGCAAGTCAAAGAAGCAAGAATCAAGTGATGATAAAGAAGCAAGTGATATTGATGATGAGGCCATGGCTCTCTTTGTGCCCAAGTTTGGAAAATTTATGAAGAAGGGCTATAGTGCAAGAAAGAGAAGAGACAATAACAAGAGCAAAGAATATGTGAGAAGATGCTACAATTGCAAGAGTCTAGATCATATTACGATAGATTGTCTCGACAATAGTGACAATGATGATGATGAGAAGAAGAAGCAAAAGAAGGAGAAGAAGGAGAAAAAGATGACCTTCAAAAAGAAGAAGAAGGGTGGTGGCTATGTGGTGACGTGGGATAGTGATGCTTCTTTAGAGGATGATGACTCAAGTGATGATGACAAGAAATCCAAGAAGAAAGCACTTGCAAGCATAGCCATCAACAACAAGCCTTCCATCTTCGACACTTCATCAACTTGTCTCATGGCAAAGCCCACCAAGGTAAAATATGATGAAAGTTATGATGATGCTTGTGAAAGTGATGATTATAGGAGTGATGATGATGAGGAGGAATCCAAGGAGGCTCTCATGGACATGTTGGAGAATGCCCATACATGTCTTGAGATGAAGAGAAAGGAGTGCAAATAATTGCGGAAAGAGCTCAAAGTTCTCAAGCGATCCTTTGATGAGCTCAATGCTTCTCATGAGAGTCTAAGGGAAGACCATGAGGAGCTTGGCAATGCTCACACTAAGCTTGAAAGGGCTCACTCCTCTCTCTACGAGCAAGTCAATAAGGAGGAAACCAAGAAGGAGCAAGTGATGTGGGACTAACATGTGATATTCTTGATGAATCATTTTATAAGCCCATTTTTGTTACTCCCACTAACCCTTCTTGTAGCACTACCACTTCTACTTCACCCTTGAGTGATGTTTCACTTGTGATGCCTCACTAATGGTGGAAAATGAGACCCTCAAGAAGGAGGTGAATGAGCTCACTCTGCCTTAGGCAATGCCTATGGTGGAGATGCCCGCTTGCTAAAGTGCTTGGGTAGCCAAAGGTTTTCTCTCAATAAAGAGGGATTAGGCTATACCCCCAAGAAAGGTAAGGCGGCCTTTGTCACTCCCAAAGCTAGCTTTGTGAAGGGCAATGGTCGGTTTTGCAATAAATGCAAGCAAGTTGGGCATATAGAGCAATATTGCAAGACTAACAAGAACAAGCAACCTAATGTATCCTTCATTAGATTTGATTCTTGTTACATGCTTGTTAAGGGTGCCAATGGTGTGAAGGCTAAGTTCATTGGTACACCAATTGTGGACCCAAAGAAGAAGGCCATTTGGGTACCAAAGACCTTAGTAACTAACCTTCAAGGACCCAAGCAAGTTTGGGCACCTAAAAAGAATTGATCTTCTTTTGTAGGTCAATTATAAAGCCGGAGGAAGGCATTGGGTGCCTGATAGTGGGTGCACACAACACATGACCGGTCATTCAAGAATGTTCAATTCAATCAATGAAAATAATAACAATGCGGTTGATAGTATCACATTTGGTGACAATGGCAAAGTCAAGGTCAAGGGGCTTGGTAAGATTGCAATATCCAATGACGAGCATTTCCAATGTGCTACTAGTAGAGAGCTTGAACTTCAACCTATTATCGGTAGCTCAATTGTGTGATCTTGCTTTCAAGTGCATATTTGGTGTGGATGATGTAGAAATCATAAGTGTAGATGGCTCTAACTTGATATTCAAAGGATTTAGATATGAGAATCTATACTTGGTTGATTTCAATGCTAGAGAAGCTCAATTGTCAACATGGTTGCTCACTAAGTCTAGCATGGGTTAGTTATGACATAGAAGGCTTGGTCATGTTGGAATGAAACAATTGAACAAGTTGATCGAGTATGACTTAGTTAGAGGCTTGAAGGATGTCACATTTGAGAAAGATAAGCTTTGCAGTGCATGTCAAGCCAGAAAGCAAGTTGGTAACACACATCCTAAGAAGAGCATGATGAGCACATCTAAGGCATTTGAGTTGTTGAACATGGACTTGTTTGGACCAACCACATACACTAGCATTGGTGGAAACAAATATGGATTTGTGATTGTGGATGATTTCACTAGATACACTTGGGTGTTCTTTCTTGTTGACAAGAGTGATGTGTTTGCAACCTTCAAGACATTCATCAAGAGAATTCATAATGAGTTTGAAACAACCATCAAGAAAGTGAGAAGTGACAATAGAAGTGAGTTCAAGAATACAAGAATTGATGAGCTTCATGATGAGTTTGGAATTAGGCATCAATTCTCAGCCAAGTACACTCCTCAATCAAATGGCCTAGTTGAGAGGAAGAATAGAACTTTGATTGACATGGAAAGATCAATGTTGAGTGAGTACAATGTAAGTCATTCATTTTGGGCCGAAGCAATTAACACGGCTTGCGACTATAGCAACCGCCTCTATTGTCACCCTATGATGGAGAGGACACCTTATGAGCTCTTGAATGGAAGAAAGCCTAATATTGCATACTTTTGGGTGTTTGGTTGTAAATGCTACATATCGAAGAAAGGCACAAGATTGAGCAAGTTTGAGAAGAAATGTGATGAAGGATTCGTGTTTGGTTACTCCACTACTAGCAAGGCATATAGAGTTTGGAATTTGGCTAGTGGTACTCTTGAGGAGGTTCATGATGTGGAATTTGATGAAACCAATGGTTCCCAAGAGGAAGATGAGAATCTAGAAGATGTGAGAGGCACTCAATTGGCCAATGCAATGAAGAACATGGACATTATTGATATAAGGCCTAGAGAGGTGATTGTTGTTGAAGATGACAAGAATCAAGTGCTCTCTAACTCAAATATGCAAACTAGTGGTTCTCAAGATCAAAGTCAAGCAAATGCTAGTGATGACAAAGTGCAAGATCAACAACAAGTGGCTAGTTCATCATCTCAACCAAGTGATCAATCAAATGCAAGCAATCAAGCTCTAGTGCTCCAACCTACAAATGTTGCAAGAGATCATCCATTGGATTCTATAATTGGTGATATCTCAAGAGGTGTGCAAACAAGATCAAGATTGGCATTATTTTATGAACATTTCTTATTTGTGTCATCCATTGAACCTAAGAAGATAGATGAAGCTTTGAAGGATGTTGATTGGGTAAATGCCATGCATGAAGATCTAAACAACTTCAAAAGAAATTAAGTATGGGAGTTAGTTGAGAGGCCTAAGGATTATAATGTGATTGGAACAAAGTGGGTCTTTCGGAACAAGCAAGATCAAGATGGGATAGTTGTAAGGAACAGAGCAAGATTAGTGGCTCAAGGTTACACTCAAGTTGAAAGTCTTGACTTTGGAGAAACTTATGTCCTAGTTGCAAGGTTGGAAGCAATTAGGATCTTGTTAGCCTATGCTTGTGCCCACAACATCAAGTTGTACCAAATGGATGTGAAGAGTGCATTTCTCAATGGGTATATCAATGAGCTTATGTTTGTTGAGCAACCTCTAGGTTTTGAAGATGAGAAGAAACCCAACCATGTCTATAAGTTGAAGAAGGCTTTGTATGGATTGAAACAAGCACCAAGAGCATGGTATGAGAGGTTGAGGGATTTCATACTCTCTAAGGGATTTAAGATGGGAAAGGTTGACACCACTCTCTTCACCAAGAAGCTAGGCAATGACTTGTTTGTGTTGTAAATCTATGTTGATGATATCATATTTGGATCAACTAATCAAGATTTTTGTGAGGAGTTTAGAAAGATGATGGCAAGTGAGTTTGAGATATCTATGATTGGAGAGCTTAGTTACTTCCTTGGTCTTCAAATCAAGCAAATGAAGAATGTCACATTTGTGAGTCAAGGCAAATACATCAAAGACATGCTCAAAAAATTAGAATGGATGATGCTAAAGCTATTAGTACACCAATGGGAACAAATGAAAGCTTGGATAGTGATGCTAGTGGCAATATGGTGGATCAAAAGATGTATCGGTCTATGATTGGAAGCCTACTCTATGTGACAGCATCAAGGCCGGATGTGATGTTTAGTGCATGCATATGTGCTAGATTTCAAACCTCACCAAGAAAGAGTCATTTGAAAGCAACTAAGAGAATATTGAGGTACTTGAATCATACACAAAATGTTGGATTGTGGTATCCCAAAGGAGGTAGATTTGAGTTGATTGGATATTCGGACTTCAATTATGCGGGATGTAAAGTTGAGAGAAATAGCACATCGGGCATATGTCAACTATTGGGAAGATCACTTATGTCTTGATCATCAAAGAAGCAAAATAGTGTAGCACTTTCAACCGCAGAAGCAGAGTAGAGTTTGGCCAGTAGTTGTTGTGCTCAATTACTTTGGATGAAGGCAACTTTAAGTGACTTTGGAATCAAATTCAAACAAGTGACATTGCTTTGTGATAATGAGAGTGCCGTGAAGCTCACCAATAACCCGGTTCAACATTGAAGAACAAAGCAATAGATGTCCACCATCATTTTATAAGAGATCACCAACAAAAATGGGACATTTGCATTGAGAGTGCGGGCACCGATGATCAACTTGCCGATATCTTCACCTAGCCACTTGATGAAAATAGGTTTTGCAAGCTAAGGAATGAATTGAACATACTTGACTTCTCCAATATGTGTTGATGCACCCCTATTATATGACATGCCTCTCCTCCGAGCAAAGCAAGGTAAAGTTGATTGACATGTCATTCATCTATTGCTAAGGACTTGTTTAGTGCATCTGGTCATTCCTCACATGTCTTAGGCTCATTCATGAAAATCAAATGAATTTGATGCTTGTATGGTACCACTATTGCTTGTATGCTTAAAATGATCTAGTGGTAGCATATGACATGTTTGTGGGCTTGTGAACCTAGTGTTTGATCTAGAAAATGAGCTATAAGTGTTTAACTCAACATGGTGCATGATAACCCTTATTTGGAGGTGTGAAGAAGCTTGCCCTTGGATCAAACCGAGTTATATATCTTTTGCAAGTAATATAGATTAAACCAAATTGGGAAAATGATCCTCACTTCACATGGTTTCACCCCAACCTATCTAAAATTTGAGCTCACCTTTTATGCTAATTGTTGACAAAGGAGGAGAGAATTTACAAAGATAGTAAAGATATGGGGAGCTAACAAATGAAATAACATTATAAGGGGATCAATTAAAATTTGAAGCACACAAGTAGGGGGAGTGTTGGTATTTATAAGTGCAAATAGAATATGAAGGATTTCGCAAGCGCACAAAATACCATTGTAGCATTTTACCAGGAGTATTACAGGTATCATTATTTATATTTTACCATATGGAAACATTGGAGTAAAGACTTATTGAGTAATAAAGGAATATCTATCAGTCAACATACTAGCATAGCTAGAGCAAGGGATAAAGATAATGATAGGAATTAAGCATAATGACACTCAGGGGATAGATCACTAAGATAATGTAAATTAGTTAACTTAGGAGAACAAGGGGTGAGGTAGATTCCTATGATATTCTTATTACATGGTCAAAGTATATATACACCCAACTATAGCTAAGACTAACTCTACTCTTGTGCACTTCGGGACGCCGTTTAGATGGTAGAGCACCCACAATTGATAACTCTACTGACGCGACTATGGTCCTATAATTTAAGAACCTGTTCAATTCGAAGTGGACTATAAAGGATAGATGGGGCTGTCACCTCCCGCTGCTACCACCCAACCAGAGAACAGGGTGCACTCATAGGCAGAGCATCATATAAGCACCATGCTTATACGAGACTCGGCTACTTAGCCTAACCGATAAACTAGCAGGCTAAGCACTCTATGAACCCGCACATAAAAGTAATGATAGCCATATCTATACAAGATATATATTCAAAGTAAGCATAGTCATGTAGATAAGAATATAATAAATTGATAATAAGTCTTGCAAGATGTAGAAGTGAAGATACAAGGCTTTGCCGAGCCTCCAAGACTAGATCCAGAACTTGAGCATGGACCCAACTCGACCCTCACTCCCGAGCCACTAATATACTATATTGGAAGGTTCTAGACCTAATCCTCCTGGTGTGTTGATCTGAATTAGGGTTTCTAAGATGGCTCCAGGGAGGGGGGTAGGGGCTGCTATATATGGGAGCGCCTGGCACCCTCTCCCTCTTAGTTAGCCTCATTGGTACTAAACTTTCCACCATATCTTATTAAAATGCACATGGGCCTTTATGGGCCAAATTCTGAATTGGGCCAACTAATCTCGCAGTTCATGGTGTGGAGTTTTTCTTTTATTTGCGAAATTTATATCTTTTCATTCCGAGCTCCAAATATAGCAAATAATATATCTGTTTCGATCAGCTCGATGAGCTCTTCGCAATGGTGCTCTCCAATTCATCATTTGAGATAGTTTTGTTCTGTAAAAAATTAAATATCCTATGAGACAAGTGAGAGCACCAAAACTCATGGAACTTGTTAGAATCAAACCCTATAACTATGTTTGGTGATGGAATTAAGTATATATGTAGATTATGTTGATGGTTTATAATTGGTGTTAGTGACCATCCACAAGCTCCTCCAAGCTTAACCTTTGCCAGTCCCTGAGCAAAGCTAGAGTCAGCAATAGATCAGGAGTTGCTACAATGTTTTCACACCTCAAAAGTACACAGGTGTTCAATAAAAAATTCTCCTCCAGATTAGAATAAACTGATCTGACTTTCAAACTTACCCATATTACCTTCAACCATGGAGCTTCTTAGCCTTCACTTGGGTCTTAAGTAATTGAAAGACAGAATGATCAAGTCAAGCACTATGTCTCAAGTTCTTTGTTCCACCATTGTTCCGGAGTTTTTATAAGCTTTCAAAATAAAACTTGAAGATTCCATTGTATGACACTCTCACGTCTCTCAATACATGTGGTATTTGTGGATCCTCACCAAGGCAATAATGATGTTATGCCTTTTTCCTTTTGTACAACTAAAGCTTATGTGGAGTTCATAGGTAGGGAGAAAGCTAGAGCATACTTGCAATGCATATATTGTAAAGTCAAACCTCAGATCTAAAGATAGTTGAGTCATACAATCTGAAAGGACCTTGATGTCGCCTAGGAGGCCTAGAGGGGGGTGAATAGGCCTATAAAAATTCAACTCGAAACTCTGTTAGAACAGAGGGCGGCACTGCCGCTCTTCAAAAATAAAGCAGATAGTGTTGAGATTTCACAGATAGTAACCTGACCCTCTCAACTGCTCAATCCTGCAAATTCAACTCAAAACTCTATTAGAACAGAGGGCGGCACTGCCGGCCTTATAGGGTGGCACTGCCGCTCTTAAAAAATAAAGCAGACAGCATTGAGATTTTACAGACAGAAACCTGACCCTCTCAGCTGCTCAATCCTACAATAGAAAGACAAAATCCAGTTCGAAGACTGGATACCACAGAAATCTCACACAAGAGAGGATCAAGCTACCAAACCCTAACAACAGCTAGCAAAGAGCCGAACCAGCAAGAACACAAAGTGAAGCACGTGAGACACAATATTTATCCCGTGGTTCAGCTCGCCACCAAGGCTTACCTAAGTCCACGTTGTTGAGGCATCCACAAAAGGATTGGCTCACCACCAAGGCTTGCCTTGCCCTCGTTCTCAAATCAAGAGAATGAACTCTTGAAGTGAGGGGTAATTTCTTAGCTACAGGATGAGGTTACAAACCTCCCAAGGCTGCCACACAAGTTGGCAAGCACAAGGGCGACGCCTAGCCGGCTAGGAGCAAGCTCCAAGAGCAACAAACCCTAGAACCATCGGCCAAACGTGAACCAAATGCTCTTAGACTTTAGTAATCAGTGGATCTGCTCTCTAATCGAGTTTTGCTGCCTTTTCTCTCAAGTTTTGATGGTGGAAATCAAGGATAGCTTGGGAGCTTGAAGGAGCAACAATGGAGGAGAGAGAGGTGAGCTTTGGTCTGTTCAGTTTCAAACTGAACCGTTGGAGAAGAAGGCTGACCGTTGTGGGTCGGCCCAAATGGTATTTATACCTCTTGAGTTCCAACGGTCGTTTATGGGCAGCACTGCCGCCCTAGCCAAAACAGGTAGAATCAGGAGATTTTTGGCTGGCTGCTTTGGCTGGGTAAGAGGATGTAGATCTGTAGTTTTGAGCATCTGGTTGCACAGTTGACCAACTGTACTAAAATCCCTCTTTATAGTACGGCTTTTACTAAACTCAAATTCAAAGCATAAAAGAATGTAAATGCCTTTGAGCTGGTTGCCACTTCATTTGGCAATTGAGGACTTCTATTATCGAATATGTTTTCCTCATTCTCATTATACCTTGATTATGTGACTTGAACCATTTCCATACATATGAGTTCACCTTCATGGCTTCAAGTCACTTCCACTAATGATTTGATCCTCAACACAATATGACTGCTCATAGCTTGATTAGTACCTCGACTCAATGTAAGTACTCTCTTCTTCACCTTAGCCATGGTACCTCAGTTGCCAAGCCGTCGCTTTCCCTTCACCTTCGCTTAGTACCTCGAAGCCCTTTCCTTGCTATCTTCACCCTATCAAGCCATACTTAAGTCACATTATATTAAGCATCCATTGAAAAATATTTCTTCAATATTTTGATCGTTGCTTGAATATTTTCTAGATATGAATATTGAGATCAATCAAGCTTCAGTTTGTCTCACATAGAGACATACATGGATCAACATCAATATGGTCAAGCTAATTCACGATTCCTTATTCCCTTCTCATTTTGGCTTGACATTCCAATTGATCTTTCATATATTCATCCATGTAAGCAAACCAATGTAGAGATCGACTTATATCCACTATACATTGTCATTTACCAAGTATGTTTGCTTTCACATGATGCTATGATATCCCACAACATAGAAGCCATTTTATTGATTCCATTTGCATTGTTGTCTTTTGCTTGAACTAGATTGCTTCCATAAACTTCCAATACAACAATACACAGTTTGGCATTCACTTTAACATAATATGGCATATCATCAAGTTTGCCTACTAGTTGAACCTTGTATATACTTGTTAATACACAACCCACAAGTATATGCAATAGACTCAATTTCCTATTCAACACTTAGCAAACTTATTAGACCTTTAATTGTGTTGTCATTCAATTTACCAAAACCCACTAAAGGGCTAGATGCACTTACACAATCAAATCAAGATGTGCATGTGTGTGGATGCATGGTGGATATATATGGTGGCTAACCTAATTCTACTATGCTCCTTGAAAACATATCTCTCACTTGAAACTAGGAAACATTTTTGCAAGAGAACATGAGCTATCTTATTCATCTTTTTTTTCTCAGGCGAGCATCTGAGTACCCATTGTTTTAGATATCTCAGACACTTGTCCATTTTTTCAACTTTTTTCCTTTTCTTTTTGAATAACTTTTGCATAGTCTCATGTCTCTTTTCTACAATAAAACTTTTGAGAGATAGCAACAAGAACTTGGAACATTTATTTGGTGGATCAAAAACCTATCAAGCATATTTTTGGTGTTCACTCCTAGTGTAGGAGTAGAACATATTTGGGTGGATCTAGATGGAAGACATGTTTGTGCGCCTACCCCCAGTGTAGGAGTAGTACATATTTGGGCGTTGTGTACATGATCTTGATTTTAAGAGCATGACAAACCTCTCATAAGGGTCAACAAAGCTTGACTAAACTCAATGCAATACAAGCAGCATATAAGTGGAAATTTTCCTAGCGTAAATAGCATGTATGTCTCTGATGGGAATTCAAGCTTTGTCATACAGAAACTCATCATGTAGCATTTTTATGTTTTTCAAAAGATAAATCTCTAAAACTTTAGTGTCACTTGGAACAAGATAAACAACAGCTCAGACCTTCTCATATCATATCCGTCAATTACCTAGACTTAGATCAAGCATATCCTACCCACGAGTTTCAAGTTCAGAGTAAATCCTTATATCAAAATAATTTTATCCAAAACTCAGGAGAATCCAAGGCTAAAAACTAAGTACTTGAAAGAAATTACAACAGAGCAACTATTCATCATTTCCATTTTAAGAGATTATCTTCAAAGTCCTCTTTATTTATTTAGCTCTTAAAAGAAATTAAAGCAAACTAGACACACTCTCTTTACTTGTTTTTATTTTTTAGATCACACATTATTATTATAACTATATATGCTTATTATAAGGATAACTATTTATTTTAGCTTTAGTTTGCAATTTTTTAAACTAGAATAAAGGGAAAGAATACTTACCTGGATACATGGGGGTGCCTTCTCCCCCAAGCTGGTTGTTGTCGTGGTTGCTCAACAAGGTGGCTGGATGTGGAGGTGCTAGAGTAGAGCCTCCCAATTTTGATTTTGCTATTGCTGTTGTTGCTGGAGGCTAGCCATCTCGTGTCGCATTCCTACCTACCATTGTGTATGATTATATAACGTACCTTGTATGACAGCATTTGTCTCTTTAATGGTTGCAAGTCTATTGTTGAAGCGGTGGTAGGCCTCCTGAGAGTCATGATACCCTCGGCTAGAGAAAGACAAGCATCTTCCCTTATGCCCACTTGAGGTTGCTTCATAATCTTGACCTTGGTAGTTGTGGAAGTTCATTGATCGAATACCTCGGTTTGCTCTTGAAGATGAGGATTCTTGATGTGGTGCCTCCTGTAGTGGCGCTTCCACTAGTGGTGCCACTTTATTTTGCCAAACCCATCTTGGTTTTGAGTTTGATTTAGGTTTGATAGGTTCATCCTTTCTTGACTTGTTCCTCCTCCTTGTTCAGCGTTTCAAAGTCAACCGTGAGTAGTAGAAACTGGCGACATCTTGTGTGCATCATTATTACTGGTTCAGAACTTTCACTTGTAAAATTTGGAGGATCGATCCCCCCACACTTTGCTCGAAGTGTGTTATGCTCATAAATACATGGTAGAGATCAAGTGCATGGGCTCTGTTGGTGGAAAAACACCAACAGAACCAAAACTTTATTTATTATTTTGTTTCTTTTCTAGCCTTAGGCACATTGAATCATGATGAGGTTGATGTTATGTGCATTCATTCTTACAACATGGGTGATAAGATCAGAAGGATGAGTATGAATATGGCATTTGAATACATTTGTCAAAAAGAGTAGAGTTGCTTAACCTATGGAAGGATCATCTTTATAATGTACCAAACTTTACATGACTATGACTATCATCTTCCAAAGATAAGATATGCAACATTTTACTCATTTGGTTAAGACCGAGATCAAGAGAGTGGTGCTATGAACAAACTTAAAGAACAAGACATGTTGAGTTAATCAGGTTGGATCAAGCAAAGATGTAACTCGAACATGTTTGTTTCTTCATTTATGTGCATATCAAGATCAAGAGGAAAACATTGACCACTTACCTTAAGATGTTACCTTCATCATTGGAGCATGATGACACCATGTTATGAAGGGTAGATGACTTCTGGTAGTCTTCTCTTCTGTTTGAAGCTTTCCTTGCTTGAGCTGTTCATGAGCATCTTTTCTCCTATGTCGCACTCCTTCTTTCTCAATCTTTTGTCATGCCATCTTTTTGTTCTTTCTTTTGTGGATCTTCACATTGTGTTGGTCCTTCTGCTCTACTCATTGTTTCTTCTCTTCAAAGGATTAGTGGACAACACATACCCGAAGGAGTATACAAATGATTCAAAACAATGATAATGTTGTCATAGAGATAAAGGTCATATGTATCCCATGTTTTAAATAATGTGCCTTTATTATTCACCACTACTTCAAATTTTCAACAAGGTTCAGGCAAAGATGTGCAAAATTGTTTTGAAGAATACCTCTAACCTTGATTTGTTTCTACATATGATCTCCAAACATTCCCAACAAAATATGAATATTTTCCTACAAGGGTTAGTCCACATATACAACCAAATTCTATACAAGTATGTTTTGATTTAATAATTATGTTCGAATAATATTCCAAAGCATACTTACAATAGAACAAGGAAGTTTGAAAGACTAAAAGGATTCATTCAAGTAGAAACAAGAATATGTATGGTGAACCAAAGGAGTATGATTATTTAAATTTTTATTTCTTAGAGATTTAACAAGTTGAGCTCATCATAAAGGTAGGGATGTCCAAGACAAATTAGCAACATGACATGAGATGTTTTGAAGAATACCATCCCCCATACTTGTATTTTACAGAATGCAAAATTAAGTTTGGATGATAGAATTACCCTGTGAATGTGATTTTATGTTGCATAATGCTTGGTTGGATATACCTTGTGTTTTCCTTTTTTTATTAAAATAATTAGTGACAAACATACCTGAAGGAGGCTTATCCAATTTACCTATTGGCGAGAGCTCGTAGTCTGTTGAGTAGGACCTTTCCTTGTATTAAGCCTCGATCCTGGAGATGAGGATACGGACAATTGCATGCTCTTCTTCCGTCAATCTTTCTTGATTTTTTGTTGATTCTTGGTTGACGAGTTGGTGTTCATTGGAGATGCAACTCAAGTTCCTCCTTGATTGTCTTTGTCTTCTAGCGGCATGGCGGAGAGTTATTCTTCTTTGTTTGTTAGCGATACACCTACCGTCTTGATGATCAAGGAAGGACTTTCATTGGTGTTTGCATAGAAGCTTCATCTTCAATGACTTAGTTATGTTGTCTTGTGCTCTGGTCATTCATGGTATTTTGAGACACCATCGGCAGACCACCACTGATTGGTGACGTTTGTTGACACGAGAATGCACACCATGATGTAGTGGTATCTTGTCATCTTGGTCCTTGTTGCTGACGTGCGAGATGGTGTCTTCGAAGGTGATGAAAATAGACATCCGATTGGCTGATATGAGGTGAGTTGCACCCTGCTTCTCATCAACCTCCTAGCTTGAGTCCTAGAAAGGCTCAATGCTAGGTTATCTTTGATGTTGCTCAAAGCCTGTCAATTTGTTTGTCCGCTTCTTCTAAGTGAGTGCTTTTTATGGCACTCGTCTTCTTTTTTCTTCTTTGTTCCAAAACTGAAGTGGTGGTTTGGTTTAGGTTTGCAGGTTCATACTAAGCCATGAACATACATAGCTTATATTTATGCTTACTACAAAATGTTAATGGACACATACCCGATTGAATACAATGAATTTGAAACAGGGGTTGTTATCCATAATTTTTGTGATTTTCCTCTATGCTAATGAAAGGATGGTTTTATGATTACTTTAGCATAGATTTTGTTTTATCATGTTTTATGTACTTGCTGCATTCTAGCATGGTTCAAGGAAAAGATAACTTGCAATAGAAGGTAAGTGAATAAATCTCAATACTCACAGTTCTTCCATCCATGAGGGGAGAGTTGTGTCTTCTTTTGTGCAAAGTTATTGGAGTTCATCATATGCCTTGATTCATCTCCGATGTGAATTTATCTTAGGACTTTCCCAAAGTGAATTTGAGAGTTTTCTGCGGGGGTTAGTCTAACAAAATATCCAGTGTCTACACAAGCAATTTTTAGTTTAATAACCAAACTAGACTCCATGTCTAATTTTGATTAAGGAAGGCATTTCAACCTAAGCACCACGCTTAATTCAAAAGCCTATGGAAGTATGTCGAGTACTTCCAAACCAAAGCATACTATAGTAGACAAAGGTAGCATGAAAGCACTATAGAGATTTATTCAAACAGAGATGAAAAAGGGCATGATCATGGTGAGAGATTTTTTTACACTTGGAGCTTCATGTGTCCATATATTTTTTCTTTTTAAATGCAAACGATATGAATGTATGTAAGGAGCTAAACATGCTGTGGATTTGATATGAGAAAATTTAAACTAAACATAGTGGATGTATGGATTATTTAAAGTAAACATGCATTGGAATGCAAAAAGATAACTACTCATTAAGTTTAAAGTCCATGAGCATGACTATCTCACCTTTCTTGATCATACTTACCATGACTCACATGAACAAACTTGTGAGTAATGCAGCATTTGTTTCCGTCACTTGAGATGTGATTTGAATTCTTGTGACGTCGACCTTTTCTCTAATCTACACATGGTTAGACAATATATATGTTTATACAAACCTATGAGATGACAGGGTTCCAGTATTGATGGATCTTGAATGCTCAGGCACCCTGGGTTCTTCAATGTCTTTCTTATGGAAGCTCGCCGGAAGCTCAAAACGACATCTGTTGTTCTGTCTTATTCCACAATTCAACAGAACAGGGGTAATCCTACTAAAGCTAGTGGCATGTTAATGATCTAAATCTTTACGCCAATTGTTTCCCCGACAACGGCGCCAAAAATGCTTGTTGGTATTTATAAGTGCAAATAGAATATGAAGGATTTCGCAAGCGCACAAAATACCATTGTAGCATTTTATCGGGAGTATTCTAGGTATCGTTATTTATATTTTACCATAGGGAAACATTAGAGTAAAGACTTATTGAGTAATAAAGGAATATCTATCAGTCAACATACCAGCATAGCTAGAGCAAGGGGTAAAGGTAATGATAGGAATTGAGCATAATGACACTCAGGGGATAGATCACTAAGATAATGTAAATTAGTTAACTCAGGAGAACAAGGGGTGAGGTAGCTTCCTATGATATTCTTATTACATGGTCAAAGTATATATACACCCAACTATAGCTAAGAGTAACTCTACTCTTGTGCACTTCAGGACGCCGCTTTGACGGTACATCACCCACAATTGATAACTCTACTGATGCGACTACGGTCCTACAATTTAAGAAACTATTCAATTCGGAGTGGACTACAAAGGATAGACAGGGCTGTCACCTCCCGCTGCTACCACCCAACCAGAGAACAGGGTGCACTCATAGGCAGAACATCGTATAAGCACCATACTTACACGAGACTCGGCTACTTAGCCTAACCGGTAAACTAGCAAGCTAAGCGCTCTGTGAACCCACACACAAAAGTAATGATAGCCATAACTATGCAAGATATATATTCAAAGTAAGCATAGCCATGTAAATAAGAATATGATAAATTGATAATAAGTCTTGCAAGATATAGAAGTGAAGATACAAGGCTTTGTCGAGCCTCCAAGACTTGATCTGGAACTTGAGCATGAGCCCAACTCGACCTTCACTCCCGAGCCACTAATCTACTACATTGGAAAGTTCTATACCTAATCCTCCTGGTGTGTGTTGATCTGAATTAGGGTTTCCAAGATGGCTCTGCCAAATTCTGAATTGGGTCAACTAATCCCTCAGCTCATGATGTGGAGTTTTTCTTTTACTTGTGAAATTTATATCTTTTCATTTCGAGCTCCAAATATAGCAAATAATATATCCGTTTCGATCAGCTCGATGAGCTCTTCGCAATGGTGCACTCCAATTCATCATTTGAGATAGTTTTGTTCTGTGAAAAATTAAATATCCTGTGAGACAAGTGAGAGCACCAAAACTCATGGAACTTGTTAGAATCAAACCCTATAACTATGTTTGGTGATGGAAATAAGTATATATGTAGATTATGTTGACAGTTTATAATTTGTGTTAGTGACCATCAATAGGGAGCAATCTCATAAACTTATATGTTGCATTTGTATGCGCATTACAGATGTTTGCTTGCATGGCACAAGTTTTTAAATTCCCTATCCATGCTTGTGTGGTGTATGCTAGTTTTTAGGAAATGATTGATGAAATGAAAACTAGCATGCATAGGAAGAGTAACTAGACTTGTGCTTATCTTGTAAAAACTAGACCCTTTCATATAATGTTGATCTCATGGAGTTTTCTAGTTTTTGTGAATGTCTAGTTACTAATGGTGCTAAGGATGGTGTATATTGGCAACTCCGATTGGTATCATGCTTCAAAGATCCATTCTTTACACCTTACCATCATTTGGTAGCTATTACTCTCCCAAACTTTTAATCCATGCATATGTGCAAGCTTTCAAATCCAAACTCTTAACACATATGTAGGGGGAGCTAATACTACCAGATTGGGTTGATGAAACTTGTCCATAATTGTCGGTGTTTTGAGTTACCACCGACGAGTAAATTTCTAGTATTGCGCATTTGGCTCGGATGGTATGCATAGAGGACATGAGGTTTATACTGGTTAGGGTAGAAAGTCCCTACATCCAGATCATCGCTGCTGCTCATATTACCGGCACTGAAAGTTTGTAATAGGGGTTACAAACGAGCGAGAGAGGGACATGTCCCAAGTCTCTGATGTGCGTGTGCTCCTAAGGTGTATTAGGGCATGTGTTTTGATGTCTACAGCCGTGTAGAGTGGCGAACCGCCCCCTTCCTAGGATGTCCTGCTTCCCCTTTTATAGACGAAGGGGAAGAGCTGGTCACACAGAGAGAAAGAGGGAGAAGAGGCAAGGAAAGGAAGGCTTCTAGGACCACCGAGCCTTTCTTTTCGTTTGTGCAGGTCCCACCGACACTGCAGATGGTGACAGGGATGGCTCCACACTGGGCGCCTATTCACCGCAGATGCCATGCCTTGGCGTTGTCAGCGGGTCGTGACGTCCCATTCTGCCCTGGCGGGCGACGTGGCGAACCAGCGTGCTGGTTAGTGGCCGTACAGGGAGTAGGTAGCATAGTGACCATGCATCCATCACTGTTGGTGATGTGAGTTCCCTAGAGTGACATGTCACAGGCATGGGTCATGTTGAGATGTGCTTGCTCCCTGCACAATGCTAGAAGTTTGACCATGGGTTGTACTTTCTGGCCCATAGTGGTTGGCGGCAGTATGGGCATCCGTCAGGAGCCATGCCTGAGGGGTCAAGTGCGATGGAGCCCTCGACCTAGAGGTTGTGCGAGGCAGAGCCGCCAACCCAAAGGTCAGGCAAGGCGGAGCCCATCCCTAGTGGTCGGGCGAGGCAGAGCCTGTGGCCTCGGGGTCGGGTGAGGCGGAGCCTACGCACCTGGGGGTCGGTTGAAGCTGTAGTCACGCTCTTGACTGCTCGGACGAATCAATGTTGATGACCACTAGCTCCTCGTATCCCTTTCCACCTCGGTGGTGACCCACTACCCGTCGGTGGGCCAACCCTCAAACTCCTAGGCCTAGATAGGCCGTAGGAGCGTCTTCAGCTCTGTATCCCTCTTACCTATGACGGGTCGTGGCCCGTTCAGGAAGGCAAAACGTCCGACGCGTTTTTTGAGGGGACAGCCATAGGTTGCGTGCGCACGCCCCAAGATGAGCCATGGTGACAGGTCATGGTAGGCGTGGAGATCTAGGTGTGGTTGGTTTCCTAGCACCCATTGCCCCTATAAATCCAAAGGGTTAGCCCTCTATGTTTCATACGCACGCCTGCATCCTTACCTCCGTAGTCACACTGTCGCCGCCAACGCTTAGGTTTCCTGCCTCTGCATCTCCGCCATCATTGAGCTCGCATCCATCTGCCCTACCTCCAATGGATCCATGGTGTTGTTCTGACATCACCTTCTAGCGCATGGAGGGCCTCGTCCGTCGTGGTCTTCTCGACGTGCGCACCTCAGCCAAGGAGTGGTTGCTGCCCGACGACGAGGATTTGTCGTCGCCACCCGATGGCTATGTGGTGTCATTCGCCCACTTCCATGAGCATGGGCTTGCAACCCCTGCCCATAGATTCCTCCAGGGGTTGTTGCACTTCTACAAGATTGAGTTGCAGCATCTCAATCCCAACAGGATCTAGCACATGGCGGCGTTCATCGAGCTGTGCGAACGATTCCTGGGGATCAGCCCCCACTTCGACTTGTGGAGGTATTTCTTCGCCGTCAACCTCCAGAAGAAGAGGGAGAAGGGCGGCAGGCAGGAGCCGCACATGTCGATGGGGTGCACTGGCATCTAACTTCAGAACAATCGGGTCAGCGAGTATCCGTCCATGTGGCTCTTGGTGTCCAACAAGGGGTGGCACTCGCAGTGGTTCTACCTCAAGAATGATGCCACCGTCCCTCTATCAGAGTTCACCGGGCGCCAGATCAAAGAGGCCCCGAAGCAGTGGAGGAAGTGGGGCATCCTGGAGAAGGACAAGAAGAAGATCAAAGACCACATCACTACCATCCACATCCTAAAAGAGAATGGCCTAAAAGGGTCCGATGTCATTGGGGCGTACCATGCGAGGAGGGTGGCACCATTGATGACACGCGTGCTCCCTCTATATGCGATGGTGCCCGAGGCATCGTTCGACGGAACGGCGCTCGCCGAGGGAACGCTCCCCAACTCCAAGATCGCACAACACATCAAGGAGGCGATGGAGCCTTTGTAGGACGACGCGGGTGCCACCCTTGACTTTGTCTACCTAGTGACGGGGCATCCTCTGATGCGATCAGAGCCAGGCTATGTTGTCCTCATAAGTTTCCCTTTCTCTTGCCTCCTCTTCAATTGATTTCCCAACCCTGTGAGACTAACTTTGAGAGGGGCGAGACCAGCCAAGGGACCTCATCCTCACGGATAACCTAGCACCGTTGTGGAGGGATTTGGCCATGAGGGTGGCAAATCACGCTGAGGGCGAGCGGATGAGGAAGGCGAAGGAGGACAAGAAAAGGAAGAAGCAGCGGAAGCTGCGGGTGTGGGAATGAGGGGAGGACACTGACGATGATGATGACGATGACGATGGTGACGAAGATGAGGTGATGGAGGAAGAAGAAATGGTAGCCGATGATATCGAGTGGGACAACCTGAAGAATGAGGATGCGCTGATAGGGGTCGATTTGTCCTTGTAGGCGTCAGGACCCTTCCTGTTCCATGGAGGGAGGGCACGTTTGGGGACCTAGTGGAGGCAGGCCGTTCCAACGACGCCCCCTAGGAACCAACGGAGGCGGGACATACTGTCGGCCTTCCCTAGGAGCCAACAGAGGTGGGCGGCTCTGCCGTCGTGCCCAAGGTGCTAGCGGAGGCAGGCGGCACCACCGTCGTGCTCCAAGAGCCAAGGAGAGCGGGGCGTTCTGCCAATGTGCCCCATGAGCTGCCAATGGAGAGCCCCTCTGCTCAGGAGCAGAGACGGGCTCGAAACAGCCTTGTTCCAATGAGGCAGAGCAAAGGTCCGGGGTTCATCCCCCAAACGCTTCTATCGCCCGACGACGCTGAGGTGAGTTATCAATTCCTCTGTTTTTTCCTGTTTTAGTTGGATTTCATCGTGACTTATGTTTTTCATCCCTTGCAGCGTTGGCAGGCAGCGCAATCCTTTAGCACTGGCACCGAAGAAGAGCATCGCCCTCCAATCAAGATGGCATCCATCTGCTGGTGTCATGCCCGTTTTGGGCAGGAGCGGCGCCATTGTGACCGCGTCGCTGGCCGGTCATGGTGGCGCTTGTGCCCTCGGTGGGACGAGCAGATGCAGGCATTCAAGGGGGGCCTTTGGAGGTCACGGAGCAGCCGGTTATGCCTGCTATACCGCTGCTGATGGCGGGATGGATAGGGCTGCCGACCACGCTTGTGGTGCCAACCATGGTGGGTGCGACGCAGCCGGTCGTGATCTCGCCGACGCAAGTGGAGGTGGCGGTGGCCGTGACAGATGGGTCATAGCTAGGTGCAACCGCAGCGTCGCCTAAGGCTTCGGCATGACCCATGCCATCGGTGACTCAAGCGATGGCACCTGGTGTGGTGCTAGGAGACAGGTTCGCATCTGCACCGCTGACCCCTTCCGTCACCGGAGGGGGCGTCCTAGTAGGGACGTCATGGTGAGAGGTGTCGATGACGCTTGGGGCCAGCGAGGAGTCATCCCTAACCCTAAGATTGGTGGGCAGCGGCTCGCCCATGTGGGGTGAGCCCCTTCTCCTGTGGACGGATCCGCAGGATCTGATGTCGATGCTCTTTACCCTTGACGACGCCGCAGAGGGCATGGAGCAGGAGAGCCTTGATGTAGGGATTGCGTCCAAGCACGAGGCCCTAGACCACGCCATGGGCGCATTGCGTGACGTGGTCGTTCCCTCTGGTCGGGTATTTCTTGATCCCGCTTCTTGCCCTTTTCTTCCTCTATATGCTTTTTGTATCCTGACCATCGTCTTTATGCAGTCCCTTATAGCTCGCAGTCGAGGGAAATCTTAGTTCCTTCGTCAACAGAAGGAAGCCCGTGACTGCCTTGTCGAGGAAGCGTGGCTACGCGGGGAGGTGACAGCTCAGCTTGTTAACACCTAGTAGAGGGTGGTCAAGCTGACTCCCCTCACCAAGGAGGCGGACAATCTTCGGTCACGGGTGGCTGAGGCCCGTCGAGACACTGACGAGGCCAAGAAGGCATTCAAGGCCCTGTTGGCGAGGTCATAGAAGGATGATGAAGAGGCCGCCAGAGTCAGGAAGGAGCGGGATGAGTTGCTCCAGAATGATGCCGAAACCCGCCAGTGGATCCTTGACCTTCTGGGTGAGGTTGAGAAAGAAAGCGATCTGAAGCTAGGAGTCAAGGAGATGCTCACGGCCTTGGAGAAAAGGGCAAGCCTGGATGCTGCGGCGGTCACTCGGCTGCGCAAGGAGTGGGATGAGCTGATCCAAACCGTGGAGAGGCTCCACTCGGAACATGGCGTGGCTCGCGAGGAGCGCAACCATGCTTTTCAAGAACATGGCCAGGCCTGCCAAGAGCGCGACGACGCACAGTAGAAGGTCGGCTCCCTCCAGGCCAAGCTCGAAATGGAGACAACCCGGAAGCTGGAGGCCGAGAGCGTTGCTACCGGGCTGGTTGTGGATCTCACCGAGGAAAGGAGAAATATTCAGGCAGAGAGTGACGAGCTCGGTATCCTGAGCACCGCCCTCGGAGTGGTCTATGACAACCTTGAGGTGGTGCGGTCGGAGCAGACCAGCTCGCTCACGGCTCATGCCATCGAGATGATGGCTTGGGTGCGCCAGCTCGAGAGGAATGCCCTTTGTGTCGGGGTCAATCAGTCCTTCATGATTGCTTGTTCTCATTATGGGGACAACATCGATCTGGAGGTGATGAGCCATGGCTATGTGCCTGGTTATGAAGTCCACGAGCTGGAGGAGATGGAAACAGCGGTGGCTCCCCTTTCATAGGACCTGGCGGACAGGATAGAGGGCATAGTTCTCCCCCGGAGGGGCTAGTTAGTTAGATAGGTCGGGCGGTCGTTCATGTAATAAGCGGACAAGTTCCGACCCTTCTGTATTCTTCAAACAAGCTTGTTATTTTGTTTCATTTGAATAAATCTGTTCTTTCTCCCTTTTATGTGTAAATTGGGTTTAATGCGTTCCGACCCTTCCTATTGTTAAGACCATAGAGTTCAAGGTGTGGGCGACAAACTCTGATCAAGCTGGTGAGCAAAAACGCCGTAGCCGCTGGGGCGTAGGTTTCTTGTGGTTCGACCAATTTTGCTCGGCGTTCGTTTCTACAAACTCTAGGTTTTAATTGTGAGAAAGGGTCAGGCATGGCGACTATTTAAGAAAGGGTATATATATACCCTTATCAGCCCCCGAGTGAGGCCCGACCCTGGCTATTGCTGGGTTGGGTGTCACTAAAGATTGAGGAGAGGATAGCAAAACTAGTAGGAGAAAGCGTCTCTTATTTTAGAAACGTTATTCTTAGTTTTCACACGTACCCCCTCCCTAGGATCTGAGCCATCATTCTGTGACCACGCATTCGGTCTCCTTGCGAGTCCAACTTTCTTCGAGCCCCCATGCGTAGCGGGGGTCCGATGGAGGGCTGGCTCGTCTTTGTGATCGTCACCCCATCCGTGGTTTCTGCAACCGGAGGGGTTGAGCTAACGTCACTTGCCTTGATGGCTCAAGTGATGCGCTCGGTGAGCTCGCTAACGAGCATGTCCGAGTGGAATCCAAGTCTGTCGTTCATGATGGGGTCGGCATAGCCCTCATGTGGCATTCCACTGCTCCTTAACCCACCCCCGGTAGATGCCTAAGTCATTCCAGAGACCGACTAAGGTGGCCCATTGGCCTCCCCTCGATGGAGATTCTGTGGGCTTGGCTCGAGGTTAGGATTGAACGAGAAGGTCGAGATGACCCTATCCACTTCTGAACGGGTCAGGCAAAAGGCCGTTGGGGCTCATCTACGTTTTCTCCCCTGGCTCTGTTCGACGCGAGGTGGCCTCGAGCCCTTTGTGGGCCAGGCTTTGAACCTTGGTCGGTCGGATTCTCGAGTTGGGGTTGGGCGGCTTGAGCCCCCGAGCCCTATTGGGCTTGGTAGGGGTCGGCCGAGTTTTATGCGTCACCCTGTCTGTGGTTTCTGCAACCGGAGGGGTTGAGCTAACGACACTTGCCTTGATGGCTCGAGTGTCGCGCTCAGTGAGCTCACTAATGGGCATGTTCGAGTGGGATCCAGGTCTGTCGTTCATAACAAGGTCGGTATAGCCCTCATGTGGCATTCCACTTCTCCCCTCGATACCCGAGTCATTTCGGAGATCAACTCAGGTGGCCCGCTGGCCTCCCCTCGATGGAGATTCCACTGGTGGGCCCCTCCAAACCCTTCCTAGGAAGGCGGAGGCTAAAGCTTGGGGTGCGGGCAACAAACTCTGATCATGCTGGTGAGCAAAAATGCCATAGTCATGGGGGCGTAGGTTTCTTGCGGTCCAACCAGTTTTACTCAGCGTTTGTTTTCGCACACCTTGCCTCTAGGTTTTAGCGTGAGAAAGGGTCAGGCATAGAGAATGTCTACCGAATGAACACTCTTGCCTGTCCCCGAGTGAGGCCCAACCCCTTGTCGTTGCTAGGGTCGGGTGTCACTTCAAGATGACCTATCTCTCAGTAGCGGCCTGAGCCGTCCGATAGACTTGGGTGACCTGCTGGCCTCTCCTCGATCGAGATTCTACCGGTGGGCCCCTCCAAACCCTTCCTAGGAAGGTGGAGGCTAAAGCTCGGGGAGCGGGGACAAAAACTCTGATCATGCTAGTGAGCAAAAATGTCGTAGCCACTGGGGCGTAGGTTTCTTGCGGTCCGACCAGTTTGACTCAGCGTTTGTTTCTATACACCTTGCCTCTACGTTTTAGTGTGAGAAAGGGTCGGGCATAGAGAATGTCTACCGAATAGACACTCTTGCCAGCCCCTGAGTTAGGCCCGACCCCTTGCTGTTGCTAGGGTCGGGTGTCACTTAAAGATGACCCGTCTCTCGGCAGCGACCTGAGCCATCTGATCGACTTGGGTGACCTGCTGGCATAGGACTTACCTTGATAGCTCAATTGACAGGTTTGGAGAGCTCTTATCGGATATGTTCGAGTAGAATCTGGGTCCATCGTTCGTGACGGAGTCGGCATAACCCGCATGGGGCATCCTACTACTCCTTACCCATCTCTCGACAGCAGCCCGAGCCATCCGATCGACTTGGGTGACCCACTTGTACAGGACTTTCCTGTGGAGATAGAGGATGAGATCATCCTCCCCAAGAATTTTAGTTAGGCAGATAAGCCAGGTGGTGAATTTATAACAAGTGAACAAGCTCTTAAATTTCGTTATGGCCAAACAGATTTTTAGCCCTTCTCCCCTTTTTGTAAAAAAAAGGTTAATGCATTCTGACCCTTTCCATCGTTAAGGCTATAAAGCTCGGGGTGCGGGTGAACAAACTCTAATCACGCTGATGAGCAAAAACACCATAGCCGCTGGGGCGTAGGTTTCTTGCAGTCCGACTAGTTTTACTCAGCCCATGTGTCTAGATCTTAACGTGAGAGGGGTCGGGCATAGAGAATGTTTGCCAGGTGGATATACTCTTAGACGCATACTGACTCTTTTCGTAGTTAAGGCTAAAAAGCTCGGGGTGCGGAAAAACTCTAATCACGCTGGTGAGCAAAAAACACCGTAGCCACTGGGGTGTAGGTTTCTTGCCAGGTGATGGTTCTTGTTGCTCTGGATGAGGCGGAGCACTAAGTCTCCAACGTTGAAGGCCTGGCCCCGCACTCGATGGCTATGGTACCGGTGCAACACTTGCTGGTACTTGGCCAAGCGAAAGAGGGCGACGTCGTGCGCTTCATCTAGCTGGTTCATGGCATCCTTAAGGGACACCTTGGCTCCCTGTTCATCATATGCCCTGACCCTCGGTGCTCCATAATCGAGGTTAGTCGGGAGGATAGCCTTGGAACTGTAGACCATGAAGAATGGTGTGTAGCCGATGGCCCAGCTGGGGGTCATCCTCAGGCTCCAGAGCGCCGTAGAAAGCTTCGCAACCCATCGTCTGCCAAACTTGTTCAACCGGTTGAAGATCCTAGGTTTGAGACCTTGTAGGAACATGCCATTTGCATGCTTGACCTGCCCGTTCATGCAGGGGTGCGCCACGGTGGCCCAATCGACGCGAATGTGGTACTCGTCGTAGAATAGGATGAACTTCTTTTTGGTGAACCGCATACCATTGTCCGTGATAATGGAGTTTGGGACTCCAAAGCGATGGACGATGTCAAGGAAGAATAGCACGACTTGTTCGGATTTGATTGCAGAGATTGGTCGGCCTCTAACCACTTTATAAACTTGTCTACGGCGATAAGCAAGTGTGTATAGCCCTGGGCGCCCTATTGAGAGGTCCAACCAGATCGAGCCCCTAGACCACGAACGGCCACGTGATGGGGATCATTTGGAGTGCTTGGGCCGGCAAGTGGGTCTACCGAGCGTAGTATTGACACCCTTCACAGGTGCGCACAATCTGTTTGGCATTTGTTCACAGGTGGGCCAGTAGAAGCCTTATCAAAACATGTTTCTGACCAGGGTTCTAGGCACGGCATGGTGACCACAGACCCCACTGTGGATATCGCTCAGCAATCACTTCCCTTGTTCGATGGGGATGCAGCGCTGTAGGATCCCGGTGTGGCTTTGCCTGTAGAGCTCGCCCTCAATAAGGACAAAGGACTTGGCATGACGCGTGAGCCGCTAAGCCTCCATTTTGTCCATCGGCAGCGCCTCACGAAGGAGATAGTCGAGGTAAGGTGTCCTCCAGTCGACCAGAGGGTTAGGCTCTATCACTAGATCCTCATCAAGCTCCATGACTTCGGGGTCAGATGGAGCCGATGGTTGGTTAGCCCCTGAGCCCAGGGTAGGTAGCCCATCACTGGCTTCTTCTAGCTCCTCGTAGTGGACCGATGGCTTGTATAGATCGCTGGCGAAGACGGCTGTCGGCACCGGCTCTCGACCGGACACCATTTTTGCCAGCGCATCAGCCGCCTCATTGAGACACCTCGAGATGTGATTGAGCTCGAGACCATAAAACTTGTCCTCCAGCTGGCGGACTTCTTTACAATATGTAGCCATCTTGTCATTGTGGTAGCTTGATTCCTTCTTGACTTGGTCGATGACCAGCTGGGAGTCGCCCCAAACGTCAAGTCATCACATACCCAACTCGATGGCGATGTGCAGGCCATTGATGAGTGCCTCATACTCAGCCACATTGTTAGAAGAGGGGAACTAGATGTGAACCATGTACCTCATGCATACCCCAAGGGGCAAAACAAAGACCAGTCCCGCGCTGGCACCTTTATTCGTCAATGATCCATCGAAGTACATCATCCAATACTCTTGTTCGACAACCACTGGCGGCATTTGGACCTTGCTCCACTCTACAACAAAATCAGCCAATACTTGGGACTTGATGGTCATCCGAGGGGCATATGAAATGCCCTAACCCATTAGCTCGAGTGCCCACTTGGTGATTCTTCCCGTGGCATCCCTGTTTTGGAAGACCTCGCCTGGAGGGAAGGACGTCATGACCATCATTGGATGCAACTCAAAAGTATTGACACAACTTCCTCTTGGCGATGAGGACGGCATACAGGAGCTTCTAGATTTGGAGGTAGCGGGTCTTGGAATCGGACAAGACCTCGCTAATGAAGTACATGGGAAGCTGCACTTTGAGAGTGTGTCCCTCTTCTTCTCGCTCTACCACCAGGGCAGCGCTGACCACTTGCGTGGTGGCCACGATGTAGAGCAGGAGTGCTTCCCTATCGATCGGGCGGACCAGGATCGGGGCCTTCATCAGAAGCTGCTTGACCGTGTCAAGTGCCTCCTAGGCCTCGGGTGTCCATTCTAAATGGTCAGCCTTCTTTAGGAGCTGATAGAGGGGGAGACCTCATTCGCCGAGGTGTGAGATAAAGTGGCTGAACACGACGAGGCACCCTGTAACTCGCTGTACCCCCTTTATATTCTGAATCGGGCCCATCCTCGTGATGGCTAAGATCTTCTCTGGGTTAGCTTCGATGCCACGCTCGGAAACGATAAAACCCAGCAGCATACCCCTTAGGACCCCAAAAACACACTTCTCAGGGTTGAGCTTGATGTCGTTTGCTCGGAGTTTCACGAAGGTCTGTTCTAGGTCGGCTACGACCAGGTCAGCCTGTTTGGACTTGACCATGATGTCATCCACATAGACCTCAATGGTTCACCCGATAAGGTCTCCGAAACACTTGAGCATACAACGTTGGTATGTAGCCCCCACGTTTTTTAGACCGAATGACATTGTGACATAGCAGAATGATCTGAATGGGGTGATGAAAGATGTCGTGAGCTGGTCAGACTCTTTCATCACGATTTGATGGTACCCAGAGTACGCATCAAGGAAGCAAAGGATTTCGCACCCTGAGGTTGAGTCAACTACTTGGTCTATGCGTGGCAAAGGAAACAGATCCTTTGGACATGCTTTGTTGAGACCTGTGTAGTCAACACACATTCTCTATTTCCCACTCTTTTTTCGTACAAGAACGGGATTGGCTAACCACTCAGGGTGGTATACTTAATTGATGAACCCGGCCAACAAAAGCTTCACAATCTCCTCGCCAATTGCCCTGCATTTCTCCTCATCGAAGCGACGCAGGCGCTGCTTCACCGGCTTGGAGCCTGGCCTGATCTTCAAGGCATGCTCGGTGACTTCTCTTGGAATGCCTGGCATGTCCAAGGGTCTCTAGGCAAAGATGTCTCTGTTGGCATGGAGGAAGTCGACGAGCGCACTTTCCTATTCGAATGAAAGCATGGTGCCAATGCGGACCACTTTGCCCTTAGAGCCTCTGGGGTCTAAGAGGACCTCCTTGGCGCCCTCTACAGGCTCAAAAGACCCGGCCGACCACTTGGGGTCAGGTGCTTCTTTGGTGACCTCCTTCCTGATGGCCGCGAGCTCTTTAGAGGCGACAATTATCGCGGCGTGTTCGCAGCACTCGACCTCGCACTCGTAGGTGCGCTGAAAGGAGGTGCCGATGGTGATGAACCCTGTATGGACCCGACATATTTAGCTTTAGATAAGTGTAGTTGGGGATGTTTATGAACTTCGCATAGCATGGACGTCCCAGGATGGCGTGGTAGGTTCCATGGAACCTGACCACCTCGAAGGTAAGGGTCTCCGTGCTATAATTGGATGGATCCCCGAAGGTGACAGGTAGATTGATCTGCCCGAGTCACACGGCCTGCTTTCCAGGCATGATGCCATGGAAAGGTGCCCCGGTTGGCCGCACACGCGCTCGGTCGATGCCCGTGGCATCGAGCGTTTCAGCGTACATGATGTTAAGGCCGCTGCCTCTATCCATCAGTACCTTGGTGAGCCACTTCATGCCGATGATTAGGTCGACCATGAGAGGATATCGTCCTGGCTACGGGACACTTTCCAGGTGGTCGATCTGATCAAAAGTTATGGTGGACTCTGACCATTAGAGGAAGGAAGGTGCGGCTAGCTCGGACGTATAGACCTCACGGCGCGCAAGCTTCTGGCGACGCTTGGTATTGTAGGCCGCTGACCCTCCGAAGATCATGAGGCAGCCATCTAGTGCCAAAAATCCACTGTCCTTCCCCTCAGCACCGTCCGTGGCAGGCTTGGGGTCCTTCCTATGGTCCCCCTTGTTGGAGCCTCCGGACAAGAACCACTTCATGAGGCCGCAGTCCTTGTATAGATGCTTGACGGGGAAGGCATGGTTTGGGCATGGCCCTTCGAGCAGCTTCTCAAAGTGGTCCGGGGTACCCTCAGTGGGCTTCCAACCCCCCTTGCGGTCGGCGGTGGCCACAAGCGAGCCCTCGCACTGCTGCTTGTTCTTCTTCTTGTTGGGACAGTTGGAGGCGCCTTTGCCAGCGTCCTCGTCCCATTTTGCCTTGCCCTTGAGGCGGTCAAAGATCGCTCCAACCACCTCCTCGCCCGAGGCATGGCTGGTAGCGATCTCGAGGAGCTCCTTGGTAGTTCGCGGGCCCTTACATCCCAACTTATCGACCAGGGGCTCGCAGGTGGTCCCAAATAGGAAAGCTCCTATGACGTCGGCGTCGGCGATGTTGGGCAGTTCGTTGCACTATCGGGAGAAGCGCCGGATGTACCCACAAAGGGTTTCTCGGGCCTTCTGTCAGTAGTTTTTTAGATCACATGGGTTCCCAGGATGCGTGTATGTGCCCTAGAAGTTTCCCACGAAGATCTCTTTTAGGTCCGCCCAACTTTAGATTCTATTGGGCGGAAGGTGTTCCAACAACGTTCTCGCCGAATTGGCCAGGAACAATGGAAGGTTGCAGATAATGAAATCATCATTATCCACTCCACCGGCTCGGCAAGCAAGCCGGTAATCCTCGAGCCACAGTTTGGGGTTTGTTTCCCCATAGTATTTTGGGATGTTGGTCGGTGGTCGGTACCGTGGCGGAAAGGCGGCATTGAGGATGTGTCGGCCAAAGGCCTAAGGTCCCAGCAAGTCGGGGCTCAGGCTTTGGTCCTTGCCAATGTCGTAGCGTCCACCACGACAAGGGTGATGGCCATGGCTTGCACCCTCCCTTGCATCGCTGCGGGTACATCTATGGGTGTTGAGGGTATCGCACGTGTCACGGTGAAGGCCGAGACGCTCATGCACCGGGACCACGCACGCGGCCTACCACCTTGCCACGCCTAGTGGACTATTACATCCATGTTCGGTCGCTCTGAGGGCACGCGCTGGCTGGCATCAAGCTTGCATCATCAGGACAGCGAACTATTGGCCTACTGCGCCGCTGCACGCTCGAGTAGCGTGCGAATCTCGTGATGGGCCCAATGATCCTCAAGCGTCGCGGGCCCCAGAAGCCCCTAAAGCAAGGCCACCGCAGCAGCGATGTTCTGGCTTGCCTGGGTGAAGTGTGGGAGGGCTTCTTCGTCTTTGATGATCCTTCGGTTCATGTCGTGGGCCACGGCGAGTGCACTCCCGCCGTCTCCGTGGCGCTCAATCTCTCGCTCAAGTTCCTCGCATTCCTGCTTGAGCTGGAGTCATGCTTCCTCGATCTCCTGGCGTCGGGCCTTTAGCTACTCTACCTATAGGCGAGGTGGGGCCCCTACATCCCTCTCGACCTCATCATTGAAGTCGTTCATTGGGGTAACCTCTCCCTCATGGATGCTTTCGACGTGTCCCTCAGGGGTACCTTCCATGGAACATTCATGAGAGGGGTGATGGCTCCCCCTGCCGGAGTCCGAGCTGGAGGACGACTCCAATTCTCCTATGAGGAGGTCGTGGAAAGATTCCCCGACATATTCGATCATCCCCATGAACTCATCATTCATAGCGGATGGAGGAGTGCGTTGCGCCACAAGGTGGCCAACGGTCTCCGCGGCGTTGCGTAGACCGGACAAGAGCGTCATCGGGGCGCTCCGGATGAGGTATTTCGGGGAGAGCGGTCTCCCCCGGCAAGCTGCGTCATGATGTTGGTGAACGAGAAGGTGAGGTGGCGTAGGTCCTCCCGGGACGGTCGAGGTCCCAGGAAGGCGCCGAGCTGGCGCTCTAGCCTCCCATAATCAAAGCTGAGGAGCTGGTCGCTCCTAGGGGCACGGGCCTCCGGTGTGTGTAGCTGCAACTCCTCAAGCACCTCAGTGATCGCATCGAGGCCGATGGAGTGGAGAGGTTGGATGGTGGTGGGAGCCTACGCCAACTCTCCCTCTATTGTGACGATGAAGTCTAGGTTCCCGAAGCACACGTGCGCGCCCAGGACCCAGCTGACGCCATGACTAGCCATCCGAGGCCTGGTGTGGATGTCGAGACGCATAAAAGGCCCCTACCTGGCGTGCCAACTATCGGTGTTTTGAGTTACCACCGATGAGTAAATTTCTAGTATTGTGCGTCTGGCTCGGATGGTGTGCTTAGAGGACATGAGGTTTATACTGGTTCGGGCAGAAAGTCCCTACGTCCAGTTTGTCACTGTTGCTCATGTTACCGGCACAAAAAGTTTGTAGTAGGGGTTACAAACGAGCGGGAGAGGGACAGGTCCCAAGTCTCTGATGTGCGTGTGCTCCTAAGGCATGTTAGGGCATGTGTTTTGATGTCTATAGCCGTGTAGATTGGTGAACCGCCCCCTTCCTGGGATGTCCTGCTTCCCCTTTTATAGACGAAGGGGAAGAGCAGGTTACACAGAGAGAAAGAGGGAGAAGAGACAAGGAGAGGAAGGCTTCTAGGACCACCAGGCCTTTCTTTTCCTTTGTGTGGATCCCACCGACACTGCAGATGGTGACAGGGATGGCTCCACGCCGGGCGCCTGTTTGCCGCTGATGCCACACCCTAGCGTTGTCAGTGGGTCATGATGTCCCATTCCACCCCGGCGGGTGACACGGTGAACCAGCATGCTGGTCAGCGGCCGTACAGGGAGTAGGCAGCATAGTGACCACACATCCATCACTGTTGGTGATGTGAGTTCCCTAGAGTGACATGTCACAGGCATGGGTCATGTTGATATGTGCTCGCTCCCTGCACGATGCTAGAAGTTTGACCTTTTGTTGTACTTTCTAGCCCATAGCGGTTAGCGGCGGTATGGGCTTCCGTCAGGAGCCATGCCTGAGGGGTTGGGCGAGACGAAGCCCCCGACCCAGAGGCCGGGCAAGGTGGAGCCCATCCCCAGTGGTTGGGCGAGGCGGAGCCCATGGCGTCGGGGTCGGGCGAGGCAGAGTCTGTGGCCTCAGGGCCAGGCGAGGCAGAGCCCGTGGCCTCAGGATTGGGTGAGGCAGAGCCTGCCCCCAAGGGTCGGGCAAGGTGGAGCCTATGGCCTCGGGGTCCGACGAGAAGGAGCCTGCCCCCAAGGGTCGGGCGAGGCGGAGCTTGTGGCCTCAGGGTCGGTTGAAGCTATAGTCATGCTCTTGACTACTCGGATGAATTAATGTTGATGACCATTAGCTCCTCCTCTTCGGGTACCCTAGTATTGGTCCCCGACAATAATCTTTACACATGGTAATATGCTTGGGCAAGCAACATGAATCCAAGAAAATTACATTGAAAATCTTTGAAAATAGGTTGTCATCAATTACCAAAAAGGGGGAGATTGAATGCCCTAGTTTGGTTTTGGATAATTGATTAAACCTAGCACTAACCTTTGTCATGAGCAATGATATGAGCTAGGTTGGTGCAATCCAAGTGATTGAGCAAAATGACATCCATGGTGATGGAGGTGGACATGAGATGATGATGATCAAGCTTAACTTGGAAAAGAAGAAAGAGGCAAAGGTATAAAATAGGTTTTTATTTTGCACTCAAGACACCATAAAGGATGTGAGTGACTTAGGATCGATAGCCATACTATAAAGAGGAGAAATCTTTAGCTAAATGGTTTATCGAGTGCCACTAGGTGACATGACTCATGCATTGCATTTAGGAACCTAGTGTGCTAACTTTGACCCTTGTAAAATGCTTTGAAAAAATGCTAACACACGTGCAAACAAGTTCTACACTTTTTGGTTAGCAAGTTGGAAGCAAGGGCAAAGTGGATGCGGACTTAGAACATGAAAATGAGGAACTGGACAGCGACCGGACGCTGGCCATGTCCTGACCAGACGCTAGGGGCTTAGTCTGATCGATTTTAAAAGTTGGCGCGAAGTCAGCCGAGGGCGGCAAGGCGTGACCGGACGCTGGCACTGAATGGATCAGCGTGTCTGGTCACATTCTGTAGAGGAGGTGTTTCGCGTGATTAGACGTGCAGGGGCTAAGTCCGGTCAGTGCTGAAGTATGGTGACGTCAGCATCAAGAGCGCATGCATATGAAGAGTGAGAGGACCAGATGCTGGGGCGCGTGAGGTCGCCTTTGACCTAACGCGTCCGGTCAAAGAAAACTGGCTCTGGATGCTCTCTGGACTTGATCTGACGCCAAGTGATCCAGAGTCCAGTCGTTTCATCTGTGAGTCCGGTCATAACTTAACCCTAGGGCACTTGTTCAGTTGACCATTGGAGATTGACGCTCGGTATTCGAAGGACATGACACATGGCATGAGATCATCGACTGGACGCTGGCTCGGGCGTGTCCAGTCAGTTCATAGGGCGCCTCTCTATGACTCTAATGGCTCTATTTGTTTGGGGACGTCTATAAATAGTGTTTGGCCGGCTCCAAGGGAACTCTCTTGGAACTTTGACATTCCTAACATCCTTGTGAGCCTAAGCAAACACCTCTCACTCATCTTCATCATTGATTCATCATCATAGTGAGATTGGGAGTGATTTCAAGTGCATTTACTTGAGTGATTGCATCTAGTGGCACTTGGGGATCATTGTGGCTGTGGATTTCTTGTTTCTCTTGGTGGTTGCCGCCACCTAGATGACTTGGAGCAGTGGAGGAGCTTTGGCACGAGTTGGTGATTGTTCGTGGCCGGCTCTAGTGATTGTGAGGGGTCTTGTACCTTCCCCGACAGAGAGCCAAAAGGTAACTCTAGTGGATTGCTTGTGTCATTGAGTTATCTCGCTTGTGGGTAGGTTCTTGCGGAGTCCAATTGTGCAGACAAGGTTCGTGTAACACCTCTTAGCCGTCGAACCACCAAGCGTTGGTTGACACAACGAGGACTAGCGTGCTGGCAAGCATATGAACCTCGAGAGAAAAATCGGTTGTCTCTTGCCCTTTGGTATTCTCCCAGTGATTGAATTGGTATTCATATTATGATTGGTTCACTCCTCTACGCGGTGGTATAATCACCCTACTCACTCATTTACATTTCCACAAACTAGTTATAGCAAGCTCTTTAGTGTAGCTAGAATTGAGAGCTTGCTTTGTAGTTTAAGTTCATCTAGTGGGGCTCTTTAGTGTAGCAAGTGTGAGAGCTCTTAGTGAGTAGTGACTTAGCCAATTGTGTGCCTAGTAATCATAGTAATTAGAATTGTTGGACAGGTGGCTTGCAACCCTTGTAGAGCTAGAGCAAGTTTACATTTCGTTATTTGTCATACTAATCAAATTGCTCTAGTGATCTTGTAGTTTTTTAAATAGGTTATTCACCCCCCGTCTAGCCATATTAGGACCTTTCAGTTGAGCCATCAATAGATCAATCTTGGACTTCTTTACCTTACTAACCCCTTCATGTGTAAGGTGAAGAGTGTCCCAAATCTCCTTAGCAATCTCCAAACCAATCACTTTGTTGTACTCTTCCGTGCTTAATGCACTTAGAAGAGCACTAGTAGCTTGAGCATTGCGATGTATCATGCGAATCTCTCTTGGTGTGGGATTTTTGGGATCAACGGGATCTTCAAAACCTACACACACAATATTCCACATCTTCGGATGGAGTCCAATAACTTAAGCCTTCATCATATGCTTCCACTTGGCGAAGTTAGTCCCATCAAATTGGGGTAACTTGCCCGCGGGTATGTTGATGTGAGTGTTAGTAGGCAAATTTATGGAATCATAATTAAAGGATACACTCGAATATGATCTCTTGGTGTTGGACTTGAGTGTCCTCTTTGGTAGCCTTTGAGCATAGTACTCATCATCATCATCTCCATTCTCTGACTCATTGCTTGGTTGTGGGCTTGATTGCACCTTTCTTCTTGCTTTGTGTCTCTTCTTTTCCTTGTTCTTGTTCTTGTCCTTTTCTTGTCTCCCTTGGAGGATCCCTTAGCACCAAGCTTGAGCTTTGGAAGTCGCTCAAGCGCTGTTGTGGGATCATCCTCAAGAGTTTTGGGTTCCTCTTCACTAGGAACATCCTTAAAGCGTTCCTCTCCATCTTCCTCCGATACCCTTTCTCTAGGACTTGCCATTTCCTCACACTGTTAAGTGCTATTACGAGGAAACCTGCTCTGATATCAATTGAAAGGATCTAGCAAGTGGCCTAGAGGGGGGTGAATAGGCTTTTTTATGAAATTTAATCAACTTCACAAAACCAGTTAGAACGCGAAACCTCCGGGCCTAAGCATGGAGGTTCCGGGGTGCGTAGGTTCTAGGGCTAAGCGTGGAACCTCCAGGATCAAAGTAAGAAAACAATCTACTGTGGAATTTAACGAATGAAAAATTGATCGAATATAATACCAGCCTTCTTGGGAAGTGTGTTGAGCTATCCAAACAGTTGGTTGCACCTAGAGGATGAGGGATTCATAGATCGGATGCAAACCCTAAAAATCAATTCAAATCACAAGGAATAGCAACAACAATAGCAATCATAGAGGACACGAGGATTTATCCCATGGTTCAACTCGCCACAAAGGCTTGTCTACGTCCACGTTGTTGAGGTTAGCCACAAAGGCTATGGAGTCTCTTTCAACTCGCTCCTCTTCTCCAACCTATCACCAAGGCAATAGATTAGAGGGTTCCACTAAGTCACAAATGGTAATACAAACATCCCGGTGCTCAACCACAGCGGATTAGGAGCTACCGGGTGACTACTAGCTGTCTAGGAGCCAGGCTCCAAGAGTAACGAACACACCAAGCTACTAGGGCTTCACCAAGTGCACAAGAATAGAGGAGAATGATCTTCTCGAGCTTTCTCACACTCTCTAGAGCCAAATCCCTCAAGGAATCACAAAGATTTGAGCAAGGGAGTTGGGAGCACTGAGCTTTGAGAGAGAGAGAGAGAGCTTCTGTTGCGAGTCTGAGTGAATGAGGAAGAAGATGACCGTTGGAGGGCGAAGGGGTGAGTATAAATACCCCCACCATCACCCACAAAATGGTCGGGTTAGACAAGCCCCGAAGCCTCCACGTCAGGACACGGAGGTTCCACGCGCGGAGGTTCCGCGCAGGCCAGAGCAGATAAGAATTCAGCTTGGCTGGCTTTTTGTGGCTGGGATTATTTTAGATGTAGATGGAGTTTTGAGCACTTGGTTCCACCTAGCACACTATTAGTATCCCCCTTGATAGTACGGCTTGTCCTATGACTCAATTTCAAAATATAAAATGAATTAAACTAGCTCTTGGAGCCGTTGCAAGCCATCCTTTTGAGTTGGGGGTCTCCTCCTTTATTTCTTTGCACCCATGACTAAAGATATGTTGTCAAACACTTGTCAAAGCCATTAGTCCTTTAATTATGTGGTCAACATCACCAAAACCCACTTAGAGCTTGATTGCACTTACAGAGATATAATTTTTAACCTTCCAAGCACCAGGGAACCTACATGCTTCGGGTCGTGTGATTTGGAAGCAAGCATCGGCAGCCACAATGTTTCTACCCGATGCCTGGCACTCTCTCTCTCTCTCTCTCTCTCTCTCTCTCTCTTCGTTCAGGCATCGGCCAACCACCACATTGTGGCTAGTCTAACAATCTTTTAATGAGATAAGCTTTGTTGGTAGGGCGCTCCATCTTCTTATCCCTCATCCTGCCATCAGGTCCTCCATTCAGAGGGCCATCTCTAGGTGGAGTCACGGGAGCACTTTTCAGGACTTAGATGTCGGTTGGTTCGGGTCTTTTGGGTCGTAATTGATTCACAACATGAATAGGTTCCCTTACTTTGCGTTTGGTTAGGCTGGTGTACAATTGATTACACATAATTGGATACCTTCCCATTCAATTTTATAGATCACGGTTGTTTGCGTTTACATCCTTGTTGCTCCTAAGGTGAAGCCCAATGCACTAGCATGGCTAGAGCCTCTCCAAAGCCACGTGGGCTCGGATGCATTTGGAGAGAAGAAGCAATATGGTGGCTTGTTTTGCAAGCGATCAGTGTGACCTACAAAAGCAATGTTCCCTTCACCAGGTAAAAAGAGAAGCATACCATAGCATGGCGATGGAGAAAAAAGGCATTGTCTTGAATTAAAAAGCAATGATCTCAAGAGAGAACTAGTTTTTTTAATGTTACCGGGGGGGGATTACTCCCCACTTGAATATATATTGATATAGCCCCAAATCGGCTCATTATATGTTTTACAAACATTGAGGAGGAAAAAACAACAACAATAGGAAGACGCCTTAGCACCAAGGCGAAAAGTGGTAGGACCACAAATACACTAGCGAAATGCAAAGACTACCACACCAACGCACAAGAGCCCTTCGACGACGCCTCCAAGGAGGTGAATGACGCCAGAACGTAATCATCGTTGGCCAAGCGGGAACTTGGCAAAGCTTTCGCCTGAGCCTTGTACAGGAGGATAGCTGCAGGGGGCGGGGCGGCCATCGCCACACCACGCGTAGTCGTTTCACCAACAAGCGTCCACGTCTAGATGGAGGGAGTAGGGGTGCCGGCCACCGCCACACTGTGCGAAGCCATTACCAGACTCGCCCGCGACGGTGGAAGGCGCACACCAGCAAGCGCCCATGCCTAGACGAATAGAGAGAAGGGTGCCAGCCGTCACCACTCCGCGCGGAGCCATTCTTGGACTCACCCGCGTTGGTAGGAGGCATGCACCGGCAAGCGTCCACGCCTAGGCGAAGGGGGGCAACCGGCCGCCGCCACACCGCGGAGCCGTTCTCGGACTCGCTCGCAACGGAAGAAGGCGCGCATCGGCAAGTGTCCCCGTCTAGACAGGGAGAGGGGGTGCCGGCCACCACCACACCGCGCGGAGCCATTCCCAAACTCGCCCACGACGGAGGGAGGCGCGCACCGGCAAGCGCCTGCGCCTGCGCCTGGATGGAGGTGGGAGGGGTGCTGGCCACCGCCACACCGCGCGGAGCCATTCTCGGACTCACCCACGATGGAGGGAGGCACGCACCAGCAAGCGCCTACACCTAGATGGAGGTGGGAGGGGTGCCGACCGTCACCACACCACGCGGAGCCATTCCCAGACTGGCCCGCGACGGTGGGAGGCACGCACCGACAAGCGCCGACGCCTGGACGGAGGGTGGGTGCCGGCCGCCGCCACACCACTCGGAGCCATTCCTGGACTCGCCCGCGAAGGTGGGAGGCGCGCACCGGCATGCGTCCATGCCTGGACAGAGGGGGTGCCGGTCGTCGCCACACCGCGCGGAGCCGTTCCCGGACTCGCCCGCGATGGTGGGAGGCGCACACCGGCAAGCGTCCGCGCTAGCAAGACGGAAGAAGAGGAACAAAGAGGATGCCTCCAAGGAGGAAGCGGCGTCCGCATACGTCGTCGTCCGGGCTTTCGCCCTAGCCTCAAACAAGCCGCCTGCAGCGCCCATTTAGAGCCCCACAGAGGAAGACTGCACCACGCCTGCCCACGACGAAGATGCAGCACGCGGCTGACCTGGGGATGCTGACCGCCTGGGACGCGGATGGCAGCGCCGCGGTGGCCCGAGGACACCCTAGCCACGACGAAGCAAAGGTCGTCGTCGGCCACTGGATCCAGCTACCAGGCCACCGGATCGGGCCTCCAAGCCGCTGGATCTAGACATCCCCGAGCTTGACCGCACCACACCCCGCACGCCCGCGCCAGCAGCTCTCCGACAGAATCCAAGAGGATGGGACCGGATCAGGCAGTGGGTGCACTGGATCCGGCCTATGCAGAGGCAAAGCTACCGCCACCGTCGCAGGCATCCGGCATCATAAACACCGTGAGAACAGAGGAGGGCCGGGGGAGAAGGGCCGTGGGGAGAAGCTCTCCACCGAGCGGCGCACAGTCGACCTGCCGACCAGACGCCCAAGCAGTAGCTCCCCACGCCGGCGAGAGAGCAGCCCAGCACTCCCGGCCCCGGTCAAATGGAGATGCGCCCTTCGCAGAACCGGTTGGGGCTCGAGAACCTCGCCGCCGCCGTTCTTGGGAGCTGCACGGGCATCCCGGCGGCTGCCTCCAGCGGCGGCGAGGCGCAGCGGCGAGGGAGAGGGGCTACGGCGGCCGGAGTGGAAGGTTCGCCGCCCGTGTCGCCCTGTACGGAGAGCGACGCGGGGGCTCGCCTTACCTTTTATTGTTCAAATATAAGCCGTACTTTTTCGGTCAATGAACAGTATTTTTTTCTCACAACAAATCAGGCAACAGTACTCTCAGTCATGGCTTATTAGTCAAGCAAACAGAGCAATGGCCGTCAAGAGAGAACTAGTAGGTCAAATTAAGAACGAAAACGACGTGCATGAAGTTATAGATAATGGGAGCGGGTAAAAACATAGAAAAAATAAGCTGCATTATAAAATTAGTTGGTAGTGAATCTTTTTATCAAACACTCAAACGGCACCTTAATTACTTGGTAGTTTTCTTTAGAAAATTAATTGCTTGGTAGTTGGTACACCCTTCCGAGCGGCTCATCGATGAGCCCCTCAGTGTTCGCCTCTTGTGTCTTGTGTGGGCTTGCGTTTCGGAGCCCCTGGAATGTTGTAGCGACCCAACGGGGCTCACGAAGTCAAGATAGTGGCGTACTGGCGTGCCATTGCTGGCAGGGCTTGGCAACAACCAAACCAAAGCAATGCCTTGACATTTTAGCTGAACTATGGCAGGACAATCTATCTATGTATTGAAACTTAAAGCGACGCCCGGACATCCGGCATGAGCACGCGTCTGGACGTCCCTCGGACCATCCGATTGAGATAATAAGAGTGGTCCAAATCTCATCGAATAAAAAACAACGACATGAATAAAGCAGACCTATCCGATGCAATTGAACGAGCGCGCCACCACATCTGAAAACAAGCGCGCCCCCGCGTGCGGCCCGTCCCCCGCCGCACCGCCGTGCCTCGTCGCGTCGCCATCCCCTGCCGCGCCACCGTGCCATGTCGCATCGCCATCCCCCGCTGTGCCGCCATCCCCTGCGCACCTGTTGCCCTCCGCGCCCCCATCCCCACCATGCTCCGTCGCCCCGGAGCAATGCGAGATATAACATCAGAAGTATTACTTGTTTGCAACATCAGAACAATTCTACTGCAAACATCAGAACATGCTATTGCAACAACAGAACAAAGCTACTGCAATGCGAGATGCAAGATCAGAAAAAATAGACTAATGCAACAAAGAAATATTACTTGTTGCAACATTATAACAAGGCTATTGCAATAATAGGACAAAGCGCAATGCGATAAGCAACATCAGAACAATGCTACTGCAATGCAAGATGCAACATCAGAAACAAAAAAAAGAGATTAATGCAATAAAAAAATATTACTTGTTACAACAGCAGAACAACGCTACTGCAACATCAAATTTATTCAGCTGCAACATGAAAAGCGTTGCCTTCATAAAAAGTTAGCCATCGAGGAAGAAGGGGGCCGGCGGATGAGCGGCCACGTGGCCACGCGCGCAGCCCAGCTCAGTGACGAGTGTCAGGCCTAGGCGGGGGCGCGGGGCAGCGGGCGGCGGGGTGTGCGGTGCAGCGCCGGCAGGGGTAGGCGGGGGCGCGCGGGGCAGCGACCGCCGGGGTTCCTCTTGGGCAGCTCGGCCTCAGCGCACAGGGCGACAGCGGAATCTCACGGCCTTGGCGGTCACGGCATGAGCGGATAAGGGAGTGGGGGCTCACGGGATGGGATAAGGGAGCGGGCGTGGTCACGAGATGGGATAAGGGAACGGGAGGGTCACGTATCGGGGGCCGCGTGGCCGCGTCCGGATAACTGTTGCGGACGGACGTCATGTTAGAATAATTATCGAACTTAAAGAGGACCTGAAGCCCTGAATCGGGGTCCTTTGAGGTCAGCTTGTCTCCCTTGTCTGGCTTGCTTGCCTCTCCTCACCGAGCAAGGTTAACCTTGCCAAGGCAGGAGAGCCAATTTAGCTCACCCAAGCTATCAAGTAGAATCCTTGCTTTCACAGACAACGAGGTAGTGCAGTGGGCAGAGGATCCAAATGCATCAATTATTACAACTCCTTGCCCGGCTAGGCAAGGCGGGGTCGGCGGGGAATCCATGCACGCCATAGTATTTGAGGTAATTGCAGGTCCTTTACTCACTCGCAAAACGTGGCTACATTTCTAGCATGAAGAACACAAGTCATGTATAAAAACGGTAAAAATGAGTCTTGAACAAAAACTATGTATTGCTTTACATGCATGAAGAAATATATAGCTTACATCATTCGAGCTAAACCTGAGAAAACCTCAGGCGACACACTTTATGGAACTATTACCCCCTATCGCAAACATGAGCAGGATAACTAGGGTAGTATCTGAAAGAGATCTCCATCTGAAAGTTAACCACACCTGACCTTAAACCTATCCTGTCCTTTTTCCAACAAATGACAATAATATCCTAACAGCATCCACATACAAATAAGTCAGTGTGATTAGAAAGTTTACAGAAAAATGCTTATGAAATACAATCTATCTTTGGATTTGGTCCGCAGCAGGGTTACTAGTAGCCGACGAAGCTGGCATCCTGCCGTTGGGGATGCCATTGTCTGCCGGAGCGGGCGTTCCCCATTTCCCTTCGGATTCCGATGGCTCCAGCACTTTAACAGACCCATCTGACAGCCCGACCGCAAATTGGTTTGGCTCGTGGGGATGTGCGGCGACGACAAGAGGGTGAACAGGTGGATTGCTGGAATCATGAAACAGACATTTCTTAGGTTCCTGATGCTATATATATAAGGATCATATGGCACTATGGCAATCTATGTTGTAATATGAACGGGCACTCAAGCGTAGAAGCATGTCTAGAAGTTCATTATCCAATATTTTCTGAATTTGCCATAATGCACCCACAATACAGGGATTGATGATTGATCAGCAGTCCCAGAGGCAGAATAGCACCCCAGCTGCCTGAAGCCCTGAATCAGCTCAATGGTACTACGGATACTTGAGAGTTGATCTATGTACGTCAACAATTGCCCAGCAAGTTTAACACAACAATATCAGAACAGTAATGGTAACCTATGAAGACTTCAACCACCATCAAAATCAATAATATACATGATGCTCAATTAGTGATCTAATTAACTCTCAGAACTGATTAATCACTAAGCCAAACCACACAGAAGCAAGAACCCATAAAAAACTTGGCTAAAGAATCATTTAGCATCCCACCTCTCTTTTATTTTAAATCAAAAGGCTTGCACAAACTATAATGTAATGGTTGAAATTGAGAATTTGCATTGGAATCACACCTCAAATGCTAACAAGTGAACAGAAAATGCACTGGCCCATCCAAATCCTCACATGGTCTTTAGCTAAATAATATGTATCCAATGTACAAGGAGGGTACCTGTTTATCACCGATGGCGCAATTCGACATCTTAATCTCAAGTTCTCCGCATCAAAAACACCTATGTTACCATCAGTGAAGGCAGCAAAAACTAGCTGGCTGTTACATGAGTATGATGCATGCGATATGGAAGCTGACAATGTGTCCTGGGGTATCCACTGAAACAAGAGAAACATATTTAATAGGCAATCAGGCAATGAGAAAATAGTACTTTTTGATCAAGTATATGATGTGCAACCTGATAGATCCTCTCCATTTTTGATGCATCATATATGGCTAGTTGAGTCTCATGTACTACTAGCAAGTGACTTTGGTCAGAACTAAACTGGACCCGTGTATCTCCTGAAGGAGTCTTTCCAGCTGGCATTTGTATCGAGACTGTTCTCTTTTTTTCCCAGGTGTCATTGGTCCACACACAGAGCTGAATAGATCAAAGTCAGTGACTGCTTCATTGGTGCAAGTAAATTCAGAGAGAGAAACAAGAGAGGTAGGGAAGGAGATGAGGGTTGTTGAAAACATGGTTATCTTGGACACAAACAAGAAATTCATTATTAATAGTAACCTGTGCATCGGCGCCTGAAGAAACAAGTACACCAAGGTTGGTGGAGAATGCCAACCCAGTTATCCTCTTTTGATGTCCTTTGAGTCTAGTTTTTACCTGACAACCCAAAGGTCAGAAGGCTGAATTAAATTATTCACAGTATCATAAACTGCATCAGAGATTAGGCATTTATTACCTCATCAACCCTGACATTGTATATGTGGATGGTTGAATCTTCCATTCCTATTGCTATGATGTTATTGTCTTGAGGGTGAAATGCTAAAAAAGTTGATGCTGGTGGAGGTGGCATGAATGTTGTCATCACCTGCATGAAGGATGCATGATTAAATATTCTTGAAGTCTGAAAATTTCATCAGAATAAAATAGTTAAGACATTACCTTAAATGTCATCATGTTAAACAAAGAAACCTTCCCACCACAAGCAGACATCACATAGGAATCATTCTTTGAGAGTGCAATGCATGGGACTGCCTCCTCTGGATTGGTATCTGCTGTATCATTTGTCATGACAAGACCGCTATTTGGCTGCCAATGGTGTGGCACAACACTGGCTGTGGCCTGCTTAGGACAGGAAAAGTTACAACATAACCTTGATTGTCCTAAAATACAAAAGACCAACAGAAAAGTAAAACATACTTTTCCACTCGGATTTTGTTCGTTTCGACTCCATTTCCATAGCCTTTGAATGGCATTAGACCCTAGTGCTAGCAACCCAACACCAGAATTTGTGTACAGAAGTCGGACAACCTGTACACAAAAGATGTTAAACTCACGCATATTCCATGATGACAAGTGTGAAACATACATCAAGAAAATCCAACCTTTCTGGTCTGGTCAGGAGTTTCTGGCATTGTTGCTACACGGCATTGCTGGGGATTTAGGACCTCCATTAGTTCCCAAGGTTTTGCTTTATCAGGCTTCTCTTCTGAGATTCTTGGCTTTATATCTATGCTTCTTGATGCTGTATCCCCACCATTCTATTCAAATTTATCATCAAGTCAGATGTTATTTCAATTATTGATAATAGGTAAGCAAGGAACTTTTTGTCTTAAACTATGAATCACCATACCAGTATAGGAGATGGCTTTGCAGGAGAGTTCCTGTCCAAGTGATCCATTCGTCCTATGTTAGGAGAGATGCTAGCAACAACAGGAGCACCTGAGACCTGTAAATTCAAAATTAGTGTCAGGGGTCAGGGTCAATCTAAAAACGAGGCTATGAAGCACAAAATAAAAATAGCAGTCAAAAAGTTCTGTAGGAACCTTCATAGAAGAAGCTTCATATTGCGGCCTAAATGCTTCGAAAGGAGGCCGGCTCCCTAATGCGCGTAGAGTTCTGAGTCCATCAGCATTTGCAAGTATCTTAAAACCATTGTCCACTGTAGTAACAGCAAGAAGATTGCCTTCTTTATTGAACCTCAAGCGAGGAAGAGCCTGGCATAACGTAAAATGGTTAGATTGACCCCTCCAGAAACAAGGACAAACATGAAAGAGAGCAGAGACTAACTGGGAGGCCTCCTTCAGCGTCTGTGCAGATCAGCGTATTATTATTATCAACATCCCAAAATTTAATCTGGTTATCTTCACCAGCAGCCAAAATGTGATTCTGAGCTGTATCAAACTGCACTACACCAGCTGACTTTTTACGGAATCCAGAATAAGTCCTCTTGATAGATCCTTCACTTTCATTCCACTCAACCAAATATGAGTCTCCCTCTTTGCTCGTTCCACATGAGAACAACCTTCACATGAAGGAAAAGCAAATTGTTTCAATAGTAAAAATTGAAACAACTAGAACTACTTTTGGTGGTAAAAATAAGAGCCAACCTATCTATTCTTACCTAGTCCCATCAGCACTATATAGCATAGTAGTACACCACTTGCCAGGAGCATCATAGTCCACCCTAGATCCCATATTGTCATAAAGCCAGGCCTTAATTTTTCCGTCAAGGGAAGTTGAGAAGATGAACTGCATCAAACATAAGAAAGTCATGTATTAAACTTGATTTTGACAATGCTGCTGAGTACTGGAAATTGTAACATAATAACATAGAGCTGTCTGAATAAGTGAATAATCCAAAGGATTTTAAATTTAGATAAGATCATTCTTCTATTAATTAAATAGATTAGAATGGAATATCAATTAGAAATTTGATAAAATTGATGATAAACAGTGCGGACAGCTCTTGGACAAATGCTATAGCGAACAAAACAGAGGTACCATAAATACTGCTAAAATCAACATCTGTTCACTTAAAAGTCATCCACATGCAGACCTCCCTCTTTTCCATTTGAATAGGCATATCACTATATTGTATGCCATAATCGTAGTAGAAACTCCATAGCCATAATCCCTAAATTTAAACTAGAGCAAACAACAAAGTAAAACTAGGTATAGAAAAGGCATCAACAGCAAAGATTGGTATTGCATCCAGAATGAAATGTTGATGTGTACATATTACTCAGACAACGCACCTGAATACTCTCTTTGTGATGTGGACATATAGAATACACAGGCGCCTCGTGCCCTTCAAATGTGAATAATTTCTGTCCATGCATATCCCATACCTAAAGAGCGAAAATGAAGTTCAAGGAGACAAGCCATGTAAAAAAGTTTATGAATTTTCCAGATAAGTCACATCTCATACCTTTATCAGTTTATCATCTCCACATGTGACCACACAAAGTTGCTTATTTGGTCGGGAGAATGCTATATCATTCACACCTCCAGAATGAGCCTCAATCTGACATGAAGAAAAAAGATATATAGTAACACAATTTATGTTATATGGCATTTTTAATTATCTATAGGAGTTTGATGCAGTACCTCTAGGACGTGTCGTGTCTCATTTGGTGGTTGATATGCATGTAGATGGATCAAATGTTTCGTGAATGCAACTCCTAAAACAACAAAAATGTAAGTTTAAATGAAAATCATTGCTCAACAGAGTATTACTTAGTTTCTTTTCTCAACCAAAGTATCAGCTGAAAAGGTACAGTATTGATACTAACCAATCAATTCTCCATCAGGGCTCCAGGTAACTTGATTAATGGATATGGAAGGGTCTTTGGCAACAGCATTCTTTACACAGGAATGGCAAATAATCAGGCTCACAAGATGAAACACACACACATGCTAACAGACAAGGTACAAGTAAATAGATATCAGAAGTAAATTACAGCTAAGACTTCAGCTTGCATTTGAATACCTGAAATTGCGGTGAGCATGCATTTATATCCCGAATTTTGAAGGGCTTTGAAAGTAATGTTTCACGCAAACCGATCTCATAAAGTGTAAATTCACCATTGGCAGATCCCACTGTGTAGTAAAACACAGGGTAAGAAAATTAATAAATTGATGTATAGCCAAGTTTAGGATTCACACAGGTTACATGAAACAGTGCATACCACATTTTATAAATAAAGATAATCAAATAACACAGTTATCTTGATCATACCTAGAAGCAGTGTATGGCGAGTTGGATGAAAATCCAAGCTAGTTACATTAGATCCATGTGACAATGAACAAGCAACTGTCCTTGGAAGATCATCCACTGACCATGCAGGTTGAGGGATGGGAACAGGATATGTGGCCTGCATAAGCATGATTGATTATTAAAATTCATACAAAATCCAAAAATGTCATATTTTCTAAGTGCAAAACTGCAAATGCAATATTACCTCATCAACGCCATGTCCACCAGGCCTCAAGCGCTTCATTAGTTGCTCTGACTCTGCACTTTGATAGTCTGTTATAGTTGGGCGTTTCAACATGGAGACAGCTGACGAAACAATGTAATATAAATGACGTCATGTGAAGTTTTGAGACATGCATATAATTGACAACATAAATACATTTCCACATGACAACGTACACAACGGTTCTAAGCAAAACTGAATGGCCCTTTTTCTGAGCAAAACCTTTACAGGTTAACTGAAAGAGTATAACATTACTCCCTCCATCCCAAATTGTAAGACGTTTGACTTTTTTGGCCCCAAGTTTGACTACTCGTCTTATTCAAAAAATTTGTGCAAATATAGTCAAATTTAAGTCATTCTTGAAGAATTTTTATTAATAAACCAAACCACGACGAAAGAAGTGATATTTTACACAAATTTTTGAATAAGACGAGTGGTCAAACTTGGTGTCAAAAAAGTCAAACGTCTTACAATTTGGGATGGATTGAGTACTAATTAATTGCTGCACCAAATTATCATACTTATTACTATATGGACTGGTATGAAAAACACAAAAACATAAGAATCTGCCGGAACTGTAGAGCAAACAACATTAAACGTACCAAAGAATAGTGTTATTTCACATGTAGAATGGGATTGAAGCCATCAATGCATATCAGCTACATCATGTTTAATCACTGAGTACTTTGTAAATTATAACAAATTAGAAGCATCTAATATATATCTGGAACTGAAGTTTCACATGTGTAATTGTTTCTGGAATGGACTGGTACAAAGTACAAATCCATACTAAACTACAAATATATGTGTTCAATGTATTAATTGAATTGCACAGAAAATAGAAAATTGTTATAATGTATTAATGCAGATCAAATTAACCACTGTGCGGAACAATATGTTCAAAACAAACAACCAGATGAACTTTAACAGAAATGTAGCACCACACTTGCATACCTTGATTGGGCGGAACAGGTATTGATGATGCTGTTACAACAGCAGACTGAACAGATGAAGAGGCAGCTGCACTCACCATCCAACCAGCTAAAGATGGACCAGGTGGTGGAGGTTGGAATGGCTGCATAAATAAATGCATAATGTAAAAACAAAAAAACATCATAAAAGCCATGCACGAGCAGAAAATGATCAAGCAAACATACAGTATGAGCTGTGAGTGGTGGATATGCGGCACCAGCCTTTGGAACAGCTGCCAGTGGTACAGATACCGGTGATGCACGAGCTCCATTGGGTGGAGTACACGTATGGTCAGTAAATAAAGTCTTGATATCTGGATTTGGACGAGGATTCTTACAAAGCTGATGCTGCCAATTCAAGCTGCACATTTGGGGGGGAAATCATGATCACACTAAATATTGGAATGAAAACAGAATGTCCAGTAATGTAACAACATTAGATTACTTTCAAACCTTTGATTAATTAGAGTTCGGAGGCGTGATGCCTTAAGAGTTGGGAAGACAAGTTTTTCCCGGAAAAGGGGGTTGGCTTCAATAAGTTTTTTTAGCTCAACCAGCATAATACTTCGAGCTGATTTAGTATCCCCATACTTAGACAACTGTTCATTTTCCCTGCAAGAAAGCAACATTCATTTGATAATTTGAGCTAAAAATTTAAAACAGAAGCAGCAGGTAATACTTGGAATAAAACATTGTAAGGTGGTAACAAAATTATATTGTTAAGCAACTAATATTTTTCATAAAAGTATACAGGAAAACACAGCATAACATAAAAGCTATCAAATGAATATCTTAAACAAACCTCTATCATTTGCAAATAAGCATCTGGCAGCTAACAATTTATGCCGTTGCCAGCTTGCACGTCTACTCAGTTAACATATCTGTACCAGCTGCTTGCCATGGCTTCCTAATGGTTCATGATCTATTAGTAAATGTCCTATTTTCATTACCAGTGAAGATACATTAATTGCAATGCACCAAACAGGAGAAGCATTTTGAATGATTATCTCAAAAAATCTAAGGAGTAAGACTGTAAGAAGCTCTAAGAAATATTTATTTTAATTGGTTCTCAACAATCTGATGCCATGGATTGAGATAGCAAAATGAACAAACCTAAAATTCTCAAGAGTGAGAAGCTGTGTTATCTCCTTATATAACTCCTCATTGAATGTTGAGAAGACTTTAAGATCCTTGACAAGAATATCTACGGCCTTTGCTCTATCATGCCTGTTTGGAACATAGAGAAAGAAAAAAAAAGTCAATACAGTTCTACAATTCCCCAAACAATGGATCGAAAACCCAGTTCCTCAATCAAATGAGGTTTGAAATATGAAAGAACGGTACCTATCAAGCGCTTCCAAATACTTCTGCTTCCTGATCTCAAAGAAGATCTTCATCGAATACCTATTGTCATCTACCTTGGTGAAACCTGACAAGTATTTCTCCACCTCATCCCATTCCCCAGCATGAACCTTCTCCTCGAAGTACTTCATATTGAAGAAGAAGCCTGACTCTTGCTCAAGCCTACAACACAATGTGACGTAGGGAATTACTACATATAGAATATCAACCCACATGTAGTTCCATTTCTGGGGGGGAATGAACGTGGGAAAACATCGGTTGTCAAATTTTGCCACCAATCAACAGAATGAGCACACTAAAGAGCCCACAACTCCAATGATCAAAACTGAAAAACATTGAATAAGCAGCCAGCCACACTGCAAGATTTGAGCTTGAAAACTTATCCTAAATGGCCAACCAAGTATTGTCAAAGACAAAAAGTCACATAGTCCAATTCTGTGCAAGCGGTAGAGTCTTACCGCCTGTGACCGGAAGGTCCCGGGTTCGAGTCGCAGTCTCCTCGCATTGCACATGTGAGGGTAAGGCTTGCCACTAACACCTTTCCCCAGACCCCGCACAGAGCCGGAGCTCTCCGCACTGGGTACGCCCTTTTTTAGTCCAATTCTGACTAACCAACCGTGTGTTTTCCTCAATGCAAAAATTTGGAGCCAACAGAACAGAGTGCAACAGCACGTCCTACAAGTTCCTACTATCTGGTTGAAATGACGCAATCCAGCTAAATTACCGTCTGGTGCGTCGTTTCCTGATTATTACCCTCAAGACACGACAAGGAGACCAAAGCACAAGTACACCAATCAGAGTGTTAATTAATTAAATTAATCCATGAGCTTCACTTGTTTCGACAAAATTAAGTAACAGAGAAGACGGAAAAAAGCACGCGATTGGTGTAGTAACCCACATGCAAGCTCCATATTCTAAATGTGCCCCTCAATTTTTCGGGAATAAAAGAAAAGTTAAGACGGATTAAATAAAAACAACGACTACTACTGAGAAACCCACGAGGAGGATAAAATGTCTTTTGACCAAAATAACCCCAAACTTTATATGCTATTACACAGTTCATAGCAAATCGAAAAAAGCCTTACAATTTTTTTACCAGCAACTCGTCGAAGCACAGAACCAGAGGAGAAGAAACTGACTTAAGAAAAAAAAAACAGAGCCGCGTCTGGCCGAATTTCATGACAAAAACGCGGAAACAGGACAGGCTGCGCGACAAATCAAATCCCCTAAAGCGTATAAGAGCCTGAACGATCCACCCACCCACCCACCAACCCAGGTAACCAACGCAAGGAAACGAAGGGGAGTACGCACTTATGCACGGTCTCTTTGAACTTCTCCTCGTCGAGGAACTGGAGGATGAGGAAGACGAGCTCGCGGCTGAGCGACGACATGGCGGCGGCGGCGGCGGCGGCAACCCGCCCGGTGCTCGATCCGCGCGCCCTGGAGCTTGGCCGGCAGCCCCGAGTCCGGAGGGCGCGGTCCTGGTGGCTCGGCCGCCCAGGCGGGCGCGAATCCTAGGGTTCCGTCGTCGGCCCCCCTCTCGGCTCTCTCGCGAGCGAAGCGGAGGCGAGAGAGAAGCGGAGATGTGGAAGAGGGCTGGGTTGGGGGGAGAGAGAAACTTTAGTCTCGCTTTCCTCGATGCGTTGCAGACCTCTCGCCCTTTTCTCTCTCCCCACGCCACCCGCCACTGGCTTATCTGTGAGATGCCAGTGGCCTTATTGATAAGTAGCACAGCTTATCGATAGGTGGATCTGCTTATGTGATAGGTCGGGAGCGGCGGAATCGAAGGGGCCGGGATTAAATCGGATGGATATTCGTGAGCTGGCGTCCGGTCGTGAGGGCGACGTGCGCGCGAGACGGTAGAGATCGCGCGACGCAGGGCGGCAGGGGCGGGCGGTTGTTTGCCGCCGCGCGAGACGAGACGAGACGAGACTGGCGGCTTCCATTTCCTACGCGTGGTTGGTTCGGACCGGGGAAGGCGGTTCGCATCCGTCGCGCGGTTTCTCGGATCAGCGGCGTTCCAGTGGGAAAACAAACAGTGGCGCACGGCACCGACTGAAGGAGGGGACTGGGCCAGGGTCACGTGGGCAATCCTCTGCCAGCCGCCTCGCATTTACGAGGCTTTTGAGGTGGAGGCTTTTGCCGGATGTAACGCGGGCCTGTTCGGCAGGGATGAAAAATACTGTTTCGGTTTATTATTGTGAGAGAAAAATACTATTCTAACATGACGTGAACAGTGATTTCGTGAGTGGCGGAACAAGCCAGCCGGCTGGCCTGGCTTTAAGCCAGCCGAACACGCCCTAAGCCGGCCGACTGGCTTGTTTTTTCTCTCACGAAATCACTGTTTATGTCCTGCCAGAACAGTATTTTTCTCTCACAACAATCAGCCGGAACAGTATTTTTCAGTCCTGCCGAACAGGCCCGTAATTATAGCACACATTTTAGTATTTTAAATTTGATCAATTATAAATAAAAATATTACTAATATTTATGATATTAAACAAGTACCATTTTAAGATATGTATTTTTATAATAAATTTATTTAGTACCACAAATATGAATACTATTATTAGAAACTTGGTCCAATGTGAATCACTTTAATTGACACATAACTCATAGTTGTATTACTACCTACTCTACATAGTGCCAAAATAAACATATGTCTTGCTTATCGAGAAACCAAACCATTTAAAGTTTAACTAAATATATAATAATATTTATGATGTATAATAAGCATTATTAGATTAAGTATATAATATATTTTTATAATAAATTTATTTAGAGATACATAAATTAATACTAGATATTTTTAGTTAAACTTAAAAATATTTAATTCCTTGGAAAGCGAGATACATGTTTATTTTGGGACCGAAAGAGTACTCCTTATATTTCGAGGAGTCAAACAATTAAAACTTTAACCAAATCTATATCAAAACATATTAATATTAGTGATACTAGATAAGCATCATTAGATTAATTATGTTACATATTTTTATAGTAAACCTATTTGAAGATACAAATATTAATATTATTTTTATAAATCTAATTAGAGTTGAGATTGGTTGACTCCTCGAAATACAAGTTGAGAGTTAATTATTTGGCGCAACTCTAGTTTCGAGATCTATGCTAGATCTATAGTTTGCATATTTAAATTGAGGTGGTTCGGATATTTTTATTTGTATCCAGGATTTTCTAGAGCTACGGCCTATAGGTGACCAGTTCTAGGAAATCTATGACTAGAGCTATGTCAAACATAGCTTATAAGGATAGGTGATAGACTTGCGCGAGTCAACGACCGGTGCTTTTTCTTCCTATTTTTCTCCCTCTTATTGTATGGTAATAACAATTTTGAAGTTTAGATATTTATTCGACGATGACGTTATCTGTTTTAATATATTTCATTGAGAATCACTTTATATTGTTATTGAATATATGTCGTTCTAACTCGTATACTTAACTAGTGTTGTAAATCCAATTTAATTGTGTTTGTGTTAGCCATATGAAGCTGTGGATATATATGTTCTTACATTATGAATCGGTAGTCCTAGTGATATAGATTTGAATAAAGTACTTAGATGAGCTAATTGGATCTAATTAATTGCACTATGATAGTGTTTAATTTTGCTTGGGAACACACACCAAAATATATAATCATGTAATTTGATTATATATGTGTTTCTTCAATGTGATTCAGGGAGTGTTAAATTTGCTCGTAAAGCCGCTTGTGCTGATTTGTATGACTGATTTTTTTGAAGAAAAATACTATACCATTACTTATAAGCTAGCTTTTACGAGCAGCCAAACACTCTCGTACATATGCAGAGGCTTCCTTTGACAATTTAACTAGTTGTACTCCGCATTTCTTTTTCCCCGGTACATAGGGAGAGGCGGTAGAGAATTTTCGACTGATGTAGTAGTAGTAGAGTATAGGGACAGCCATCATCATGTTACCGTTTTCAGCATCGTACCAAGTAATTTTGATAGCAGTGTTGCAGTAGTACGTAGTGTAGGAATGTTTGGGCAGACACTTAAAGTAATTTTGATCTCGAAGATTAGATTATTTATATTAACCATGCACTGCAAGTAAGGTAAGGAGATGCTTCCTCGGCAAGTTGCAAAAGCCCGTGCGCGGGTGTACGAGAGCACTGAGCACCCAAACCGAAAAGGCAAACGCCCACATCTTTTCCCTGTGCTGGCTGCTGAGCGATGCCCATAAAGCGGGGTCGGCATGTGGAGCCTGAAGAAAAGTCGCCAATCAAGAAAGGAATGGTAAGCTAACCCCCGAACCCAACCCATCTATCTCCTCGTCGCCCCTCTCGTGTCGCGTCACGTCTCCTACAGAAAATCTCGCGCGTCGCGCAACGCGAACGGCAAGCGAAGCGCGCGGACGAGCCACTGCGGACCACGGCGAGCGCAGGAGCAGGACGTGAACCCGCGGGCATCGCGTTCGCGTCTCGCCGTCCGCGGCAGGCAGGCACGACACGAGGAGACGCGGACCAGGAATAGCGAGCGAGAGGGTAGAGAGCGAGGCCGACAGCGACGGGTCTCTGGCGCCACCCCGGGGCCAGCCGTGCCGGTCTCTGGACGGGTGGTGCTGGATCTCTCTAGAAACCACGGGGCCCGGCACCGGGGATATCTCGCGGGACGCCGGACGCGAGCTGGAACCGACGCGTTTGGGCGCGAGGACGCCTCGTCGTGCTCTCTCGCCGCGCGGCGAGAGCGAGAGGAGGTGAGGAGACAGGACCGAGAGAGAGGGTCCGTTACGTGTTCGTGCTCGCGGAAAAACCCACATTTGTTGAAATTAAAAAAACTCTCGTTTCGGGTGGTGAAGTGGACGGGAGATGGAGTGATCGACACGACACGACAGGACCGGAGCAGCAGCGCTCCTAGCCAGTAGTAGTAGGGGTCCGGATCTGGCTGGAGTTGAACGGGCGGAGACGACCAGGCCTGGCCTGCCCACCGTAGAAGGAAGGGTGAGAAAAGCAGGGGAGGGGCACGGGCGGACCGCGGCCGACGGAGCTGGCCGTGTCGATCACGCGCGTGAAGGAGGAGATTCCTTTTGGACGTCCGACAAGAGCTGCAGCTGCCGCGGGGAGGGTGCAGTCGCCTGCGTGTGAGCTTTGAGCGGGGCATCTACTCACTGATAGGAGCCCTTGGATTTTCGCCCCGTTTGCTTAGCTTATAAATTGTATTTTTTCAGCAAACAAACAGTATTTTTCTCTCACAACAAATCAGTCGACAGTACTTTTAGTCATGTCTTATCAGCCAAGCGAACATGTCATTTATTGCGCCTCTTGCGGGGCAGACGTACTGTACTTGCCAGCGGTGACGTCTCTCGTCGCCGTTTCTCATCATTCTCGCCAGCGGTGTGGACCGGCGACCGGGCTGGCGAGCGGGCGGGCAAGCGGAGGCAGTCCGTCCGCAGTCGTGCTGCGCGGTGCAGTTCCAGCGGGTCTTGGGATGGAGTACGTACTTGGTGCGTTCGCTGCAACCAATACTCTGTACTGGCAGCTGCGGTTTGTAGAGTACAGTACAATAATAGCACACTAGTAGTAGCAGCCACCATAGTGTCATTTATTTAGTTCGTGTTTGGTTACACGCCACTGACGGCAGCCACAAATATCCATTGTGTTGTTTGGTTCGTAACTAGCTTGTGGCCGCCACAACTTCCACGGTTCAGTTTTTCGCCAAACCTTAGGCGACCGTTTTCTCCGCCACAACTTAGGTGGCACTGCAATTGGCGGGCGTTGGCTGTGAGCCAAACAGGCTCTTACTCCATAGTAGAGATCCTTATATAACTTTTAAAATGCACAATGGAGTCTCTACAAACTCATTAATTGCTTCACGGGAGTCAAAATCTATATAACCCCATACCAAGCTCATAAGTAAAATGTTTAGTTTAAACCGGAAGTGTCATATCTACGTAGATCTTTAAAGTTAAAAATGCACACCGTGGTCTTAAATTTGGCTAAAAAATCATCATGTTAAGGAACCAGGCCCGAGCGCCTTCACATATCCAAAAAGGTCCTAGCTAGACCTGCTCGCAGACATGGTGAGCGCCTCGATGACACAGCTGATGAGGCTCGATCGTATTTTGCCCGCCTGCCGGTTGCTCCGTGAGCCTCGATCGCATGCAACGCCACGGCATCACTGGCAAGGTTGTCCTGGCCGATGAACAGAGGCTCACGAGAGCCACAACGACCTTACTATTGTTGCTTGAGCACTAAAGTGGCTCATAGAGGTTAGCGTTCTTGCGCCCTAGCTTGTGCGTCGTTGCGTATCGACTACACCAACGTCGGGATGACACATAGAAGAGGACGATCGTCGTGCCTCAGCCCTACCACCAACGTTATACATCCACCACAGACCCATGTTGCCTGCTTCGAATAGCGCCGTTCGGATCCACGTCGACCCTTTGCACCGTTGTTGATCTGATCCACCATGATGAGGCGACATCGTGTGGTATAACTTCTTGTGTTTGCACAATTGCAGCTCTTGCATGTCGCCTTCCTACGCTCCATTGTAGATCCCAAGCATGCTTTGGCACTAGTCGTGTGAGCTCTCTGGTCGATGATGGGTTTTGTTATTTGTGGTATGTGGTTGCTAGCCGTGCCTATGAACTCTTAATTAGCCTTCCGCTCCTGGCAAGTAGCTGATGGCATTGCCACCACTAATGCAGGCTAACAAAATTGTCATCTTTATAAAAAAAATACTATAATACACACAAGCAAGGAAGACACGAGACTCATAACCTCCCAATGCAGGCACACGACCACACAACCCACTAAGAACACCACTTTAGCCTTCAATAAAAAAAAGGCTACATACACATAAGCACAATATGTGACTCCCAACCTCATAACGCAGGCACACAAGGTACAACTTGTAATCACGGTCCCACTGCTTGTTTAAGATGACGCACATGTAGTCTAGCGTGGTTCCAAGATGACGCGTGGTGCCAGGGACACCTTCTATCTACTCCAACGCGAGGCTGAGAGGGGGCTTCAGCTTTTCTTCAGATTGAGCCCTCGCTGTCTCTGCAAGCCGCTCCGATCGTCTGCAAGGCCACCACAAGGTACGACGTAAAAATTGCAAGCAAACATGAGGGTTGAAACCACTAAACACAATGTCACGTTGAGCCTGCTCTCCCGCCCAAATTACATGCACCTCAGTGCCAGAAAAAAGAAAACAAAGCAGTGCCTGTACCTCCTTTCTTTTTCCCTAAGAACCCCCGTTATTACACATAACAGCGGCTTACACTCCCGGGAAAGTGGGAATAAAGATTCATAAAGATAGGTTTGCTTTCCCCAAATGCGGCCACCGAAAGTCGAGTGGAGGGAATCCGTCGTGTGCCGAGCCGGCGGGCCGCGATCTCCCGTCCTCCGTGCACACGAGTCGGCACTTTGACTGGCGGACTCGCACGTCGGCAGATTGGACGGCCGGCCGGCCGTGTGGTCTGGTGAGTCGTGACTCGTCGCCGCGCACCCAGTTCCCTATGCTCAGTGATGTGCCTCAATGGTTCTCACGGTTGCCGTGGGTTAAGCAACCTCGTACTGATCAGAGCGACTCTCAGGCCACCACGCCAGACCACTCTTTTCACACTTCTTTGTTTTCCTTGCTACTAATACCGAATTTTTTATTTTTAGCTTTTTTTTAAAAAAAAATCACAAATATGCCCCCAAAAGTATGATTTTAAAATCTGAATCCTTACCTCGGTGCCATCGTTGGTGTCGTCGAGCTTACACGTCTCGGCGCCATAGATTTTGGCGTCTAGGTCTTTGGCTCGATGCAGACGTGGCGGTGACTTGGTAAGCAGCTTGGCGCCGTAGATCCTGGCGCTGAGCTCGGCGCCGTAGATCTTTGCTCCGAGCTCGGCGCCGTGGTTATTGACGCCGAGCTTGGCGTCGTGGTTATTGGCGCCGAGGTGGTGTTTTAATCCGACCCCCAACCTTCCTGCTCGAGCCTTCTTTCTCTTCTTTCTCCTTCCTCTTGGGTTTTTTCTCTTCCCACTTCACCCTACCTCACGAATCGGCATATTGAACGTTGGAAACTTTGATTTAATCCGTAGATCTTCGAGAGCAAGGTATCCTCGCTCCCTCCTAGTTTTTTTTCACATCGATTCGATATATATTAGTCGGATTTTTTAACTTAAGAATCGTCGTTACTTAGGGTTTCATGCAATTTTAATATTTATACTATACAACCGTAGAATGACAAGGCGTGGAAAAGCTAGCAAACAGTCTCACTAAATGAAGGCCTATCATTGAATAGCACAGGCACGCTTTGCATGTCAACAAACTCAACATATCCATAGCAATCACGTTCAACGATGCCTTCATAATATATGGTCACTAGGTTGTCCATCTAGTTCAAACACGTAACGAAACACATATTCTTTAGTCAAAAAATACACGCTAACTACTAACGTAAAGGTCTCTAGTATTTAGATAAGTAAAGATATACTATGTACTAACTACTACATATATATACTAAGTACCAAATATATACCTATGTACGTATCTAACTATGTAATAACTATATACGAAAACTAGTTAACTACCAACATAAGTATCTATATATCTATCTAAATATCTATCTACCTATTATACCCTAACTATTGTTAACTAGGTACTAAATTACCAATTCAAATGAATAAAGTAACTTACTTTACTGTGCAGTTGGGGGAGCGTCGGTGCAGTGGAACAGCAAGCCGCCGGAGCGCCTTGGCGTGCCTGGGCCAGAGCTCCCACGTGCAGGGGCAGGCGGCCCTAGCCACCAGCCCTACATGGCCGGCGGCCGCTGTGGCGTGGGGGTAGGGGCGGGCACGGCACGGCGGACCGTGCAGGGCGGGGCAGGCCGCGGACGGGTGGGGCGGGGCGAGCCGCGGCACCTAGTGGCGCGGTGGCGAGCGCCGCCGTGGGCGCTCTGGTCGCGGGCGCGAGGGCTGTGGTGGGCGCGGGCGAGGCGTGGGCCATGGGCGTGGTGGCGGGCGGGCACGGTGGCAGTGGGCGTCTTGGCTCGAGAGAGAGAGAGAGAGAAGAGAAAGAGAGAAGGAGGGAGGGTCCATACGTAAGTCAGAGCTCGGCGCTAATAATCATGGCGCCAAGCTCGGCGCCATGTCAGCGTCCACGCCGCCAACGTGGCCCCGACCTAGGCGCCAGAATATATGGCGCCGAAACGTGTAACCTCGGCGTCACCAACGATGGCGCCGAGCTAAGGGTCCAGATTTTAAAATCATATCTCCAGGGATATATTTATGAAATTTTTTCAAAAAAAAGACTAAAAAATAAAAAATTCGGCTACTAGTACCAGTGGAGTATTTTTCTGCATATGGAACCCACTTGACTTTTCACTTTTCAGCGACGATGATTCGCTGATGAGCAAATGGCGGAAACATTACAACGCCATGAGGTACGTACGTACCTGGGGCCACCGTCAGTGAGTACGGTGTCATTGATTGTTAGCTGTACCCATAAGCAAGTAATTTAGTGCTACTAAACGCTGGTGTACCTTTCGTACTTGCTTGTCCCTGGACGTATCACCCATGCGTCTGCATGTATGCTAATAATAATGCCGTCGCTCACCAGCGCCATGATTGGGACCGGATCAGATTACCAGGTAAATCGGCGAAACTGACCCTTTGGGATTTAAAACCAGACAGTTCAATTCAGCTGGTTGCTTATTAATCCGCAGCGGTAATCCTATTTAATTACTTATGCAAGAGACCAAAGATGTGGATCATACTGCGTGGTTTCCGGTTACGACTAATTGGGAGGAGTTGGGACACCTTTGCTTTAGCAAGCTGCATTTAGAGTTGGTAGACTGCTTGGTGTCTCCCTCTTGCTCATTTCGCTTCTTTATTAACGTGACATGTGGTGATGTGGACATGATAAACGTGTTCTCCTCAAAGGCCTCCAATAATGGCCATGGTCCTCCATTTACATATATGTACAGGTTAAGTAAGCGCTAAACCTACGAAAAATTCAGTAAGTCAACAGTGACACTTGATGACCTAGTCGATGACGGCAGTGAAGTTACCAAATGCAGAGAAGTTACATGGAAGCGTTGTTAGGGTTCCATATACCCTTTTATTTACCCTGACCTGTCTTTTTATGTTGGTAGGGCTCCGATTTTGGCTTCTTTCGGCTCCTTGCAAAGAGCCCTGCCAAATGGGCATTTACAAAATGGGTCCCTTGCCAAATGAGTTGTTTTTTATAGAGGAGTCGGAGCCGAAAAAAATGGTTTCTCCTGGCTCACAAACATAATACAAATTATTACAAAACTATCATTGGAGCCATTTTTTATTTCTATATGTTTCCTAAAGCTGCTTTAGCTGCACTAGAGAAGCTACTCCACAGATGAGCTGAAACCCTAGGATTTATTATTTTATATAAACTCCACTTCTAGGGATTACAACGTAACTTTCGATTTTTGTCACTGAAAACCTTGTGACTTGTAAACCATGGCCCTGTTTGGTACAATCCCAGATAAGTTGCACAAATAGAGTAAAAGCGGCAGTTAAAATAAGCTGGTCTGATCTAGCTTCTGCCTTTTAGTATAAATTGGAGCTGTGAGAATAAGCGTGGCCAGAATAAGCTGCTAAAAAGCGTGGCGTTTGGCTGTTAACTTCAGCTTATTTTGGCCATAAGCAGCTTATAAGCTGTACCAAACAGGCCCCATGTCACCAACCAATATCAAACATACAAGTTGTGTGAGCCTAAATGTATGAGTCCCTAACATATACATGCATGAGTCATCACATACTATGATTAGATCGTGTGTATGCAAGAATAATTTCAGTATGATCATGTGACACAATAGCCTCTACGGTTCATCACGTGCAAAACAAATTAGCTCTTATGTTCTATAGCTCTTTTGTAATACCATTACAGTAGAGCTGATCTCAATTATTCCTCCATAGTATTATAACAGAAACACATCTTCTGGCACCTCAAGTGCTACTTCCACGAGTTAAATTCTGCCTCAGGCTTCAGTTGCCGTACGTGCTACATGCATATATATGGTAATTTTATTGAGTTGAACAATAATAACTAAAATAAATATTATTAGTGTTGAAACCATCCATATAAAAAAGTCCAAATTGCCGATGCGTGATAGTCACAACTTGTGATAACATAGCAGTCAACAGTGGTGACTAGATCGGAACTAGTTTAGTGGAGCGACTGAGTAGGCAACATTGTCGTATCATTCGGGCTGTTGGAAATCGTTATCCTAGGCTAGAGCAAGGGAGTTCTGGGAACGGCAGTCTTCTTGTCGGTTTTCAGATTTGACTATTGTCCATTGCAAATACTAGCAAGTACTACTATACATGAACTGTGTTTCCTTTCTTTTTAACAAAAGAATGAAAGCATGAACGTCTTTGTCGTCCCCCGTCTATCGCTAGTGAAATAAAGCGTGCATGATGTTCCCCTCTAATAGTCTCTTTATATCATTTCTAATAGATAGGAATAAAAATTTAGTGAAAAACAATCCTCTAATAGTTTTTTAATTAGATCTCTAAATATAGATCTTCTCTATTATGATAGGATTAGAGAGCGTGGCTGACTCTCTAGACTCTATCTCTCCTATGGTTGGTAGCGTAGCTTTTTCTTCTTGTATATCCTCCAAAGAGAGATCTCTAAGTAGATAGGGGCGAGTTGATGGATCTCCTGTATTTAAGGAAGAGAGGTGTGGATTTTGAGTAATTACTTATTAGAGATATAATGAGTAATTTATTGGAGCAGCCACAATCCTTCGTATTGTGTTTTTTTTTATTGAAAATAGGATAAGTGATCTATCGGAGATGCATGCCGTTGTACAAACGTTGTATCTATATATCTATCACTCCTTGTTTCGTCAGCCGCAACGGAGATCGTAGAGAGAGATGGAGAGACTCGCTCGATGGCTACTTCTCCCGTCAATCACAGGCTGTTAGCAGTGGCAGGGAATAGACGAGAGCGACGCTCATCGATTCTCGCCCGACGGCTGGTCATTCGAGGAAGCAACTCGGCTCTCTCCCGGCCGACGTGCTTGTACAAGTACTTGGACGTTCAGCAGCCTCCAGCCTCCATTGATTTTTACTGCTGGATGTCAGGATGTGGATGTTAGGTGTTGCACAGTCGCCGTCGTCCCTGTTAGCGACAGCTCCGGCGCTTCCATATGCTTTCGTCCACACACAAAAAAAACTCCTTTTTTCCTGTCTTTCTGGAGGAAAACATGCAAAGCTCTTTCCTCTACCTTCCCAGACTTACCACGTCCACGAAACCACTCTTTTTTATTTTTTATTTTTGAAAATTACTCATTTTTTTGGGGTCATTGCAAGAACAAAAGAGGAAACAGAGAAGCAAGATACACGTACAAGAACAACATTGCCTACGCTCTGATCATCAGACGACCGGGTCTTTCTATCCATCTATATTTAAAAACTTGTTTCTTAGTAGAAAGTTTTGACTTGTGGAGCATGTCAAGCGTCCTGTTTGTTTGGGCTGGTTTGGCTTATAAACCATGGCTGAAAGTATTGTTGACTAATTTAATGTGAGAGAAAAATATTATTCATTGACTGATAAGCCATGGCTTATAAATCAAATACGAGCAAGCAAACATGCAGAAGATTGGCACAAAGCAGTACGACGTGGTAGTGGTAGGATAAACACGCACGTATCCTGCCGTAAGTTTGGTGCACCAAACGTCACTAACGTCGGTCCTGGCCCAGCAGCCCGGAATGGAGAACATGCATTTCGCAATCACATGGCGGAAATAGCCCGCACCGGCCAGCGACCGGAGTCCGGACGGAGGGGATTGGAGTGGGATCAGTCGTCGCGACGCACGCGTGTGGGCGTGAGATCATCACTTTGCTGAATCACGAGACAGGATATATCAATCATCATTGATCCCACGAGAGCTTAAGCACCACTCGTATCGTATGGGCCGCCTTCTGATTTCTGCAACAGGGGGCACGTGGGTGTGCCCACAGCCCACCTGTTACTTTTGTGCTGATGACTGCAAGAAAATCGATAGCCTTTTTTTTTTCTTGGCAGTACAGTTCGCACTTTCAGGCTTCAAATGCCAGAAATATTCATTTTTCTTTCCATTGCCACCATTCAAACAAAGGCTAACCTTATCCTTAGGCCCGGTTGGATTCTTATAGATAATAGTTATCTGCAAGTAATAGTTACTATCTCTTTCTCTTTTAATCCAGACAAAGGCTAATTGTTATTTGAACCTCTAGATGATAACCATCTCACTAGTTAAACCAAATGAGATAATAGCAACTAATAGTTATCTTACTAACATTTTTCATTAGCTGTTTATACAAACCCATCCAGCTAATAGTTAGCTAGCTAGCTAATATTAGATGTGAGTTATTAGCCAGCTGCAGTAACTATTAACAGATACAAACAGAGCCTTTTGCTGTAAATCGTTACAGTGTACTTCAACCTCTTGAAAGAGCGGTTGGTAAACAGATAAACTCTTTCACTCTTAGAGCCCCTGCTTGTTGTACGTAAACAGATAAACTCTTTCACTCTTAGAGCCCGTTTGGCGATTTCCTGCTCTGACTTGTTGTACGTAAACAGATAAACTCTTTTTTTCTCTCTCCAGTTCCTGCAGCGCTTCTGAATTGAAGCCAGGCCTTCCATTACGTTCATTACGTTCAAGAAAAAAAAAAGCCTGTGCAGTTCTGACTACAGGGTAACATCACAGGCTCACACTTCACAATAAAGTACTTCCAGCAGAGGCAATCAGATCAAAGGATGAAAAGAAGAAATTTAACATACTACATATATCAATGTAATGTACCAAGAGTTACGGTATAACTGTAGCAACATACATCCTATCCATGTTCCATGAACCCATTTACTAGAGAGCAAGAACCAAAATTATCCAACTGGATGATACAACAACAAAATCAGTTACATAGTTGGGGATTAATTCCCCTGGACGCCCACTGCCTCCACTGGTCCTTTGCCTGTCAAGTATTTGTAGGCAGCATAAACAGAGGATACGACCAGGACGCCAAGGATCATGTAGGTAACGATAGTAGTCACACTGATTTGGCTAGGGGCCTTCTTCACTTTGCTTTGTGCCAGCAAGGCCTTTGGCTTGATCTTTGCCATGCTGCGCTTCTGCTAATACCAAGAACAAAGAGGGGGAATTAGTGTAAGCAAGGTGTGCACAGGATCAAAAGAAAAAAAGACTAGAATGATTTTTGTTGGACCATCGTCAATCAAACAACATACTCCTATCAACAATAAGTTGCTAATAGCTATAGGTGTCAGGATGTCAAAACAAACATGTTATTGAGGTGATTGTTTCTTCCAAGCTAATAATACCTGATTCATAGTGTATGAAATAGATAAGCGGAATATGGTAATCTGCAAATCTTAAACAATTGATAGATTGGAAAAATGACAAGGATCAGAACTTCAGGATGCAATCGCAGTATGCGGCATGAAATGGTAATACTGGGAAACAATTTTTTTTTCGGGGTAATACTGGGAAACAATTGCATCTCTAGTGAACCAGAAATTTCCATGCATTGGGTGAATGGCTTTCAGACATTCATTAAGTACAGTCTCATCTGAAGGAAATAGTGATACTGTGATTCAAATGAGAAGATTAACAAGTAATGGATGAGACCGGGCAGAAAACCTTAATTATATTATTATTTTCTCATGCGCTACAAAGTTCTGCAATTCATGCTCATATGCATTTACAGTTGAAACTTGAAAGACTTGGTGGACAGGGAAAACAAAGATATTCTCATGGAGTTAGAGATTATGATACCAGAAACAATGAACCTACTTGGAAGAACATAAGTTTCAGGTAAGGGTTACTTGTCATATACATGACATAAGGGCCAGATCAATAAGAATCGCACTAATAAAAAGGTTCATGAATTCATTTATCCAACTTTGCATCCTGACTTGACTTCGGCAGACCTCTACTAATTTACTGGCTTTATAGGCAGCAGGCCAGCAGCAGCAACCAGCAGGGTAATTAAACAAGTCACTCTTTTCTTCCATTCTCTGAATCTCTTTTACCATTTCTTGAAATACATGTAAGGTGTTCATATTTTTGTTGCATTTATATGGTTACTGAAATAGCAGTTAGCCATATGAGCTGCAGAGCTAACTAGCTAAGCATATTCAAAATACTGACAGGGGAAAAGCAGATAGCTAGTCTCATGGGATTTATAGCATTACTGGAACCAACAGCAATGAACCTATTTAGGAAACTCCATGGCACAATAAAAGTTTCAGATCAACGTTGCTTTTATGGCATGGCATAAGGGGTACTTTAATAGGGATAGACAAAATAAAAAAGGTTCATGAATCCATTTCTTCAGCTTTGCAGCTTGACTAGACTTCTGCATGCCTCTATCAATTTCCTGACTTGAAAGGAAACAGAAACTGGCTAACAATCAAGACAGTCCTCTCTTTCACTCTCCTCCAAGAATCTCTCTTACTACTTAAAAATACAGCCAGGGCATTTTCATACATTGCTTGTCTGTGTTGGTAATCTGAAGTCTGAACTACTATTAAAGTAGAGTAGGAAAGACATACATGAAATCTAAATGATTAACAAAAAATAATTTAATAGCAAACAGAGAGTTTTAACAAGAATAAATTTGGGTACTAGTATAGTAGTATTTACAATAGTATTGTATTTTCTTTTTGCTGTGCATATGAAAATGCTAGGTAAGCAAGCACAAGAAAAAAACGTGTTTCTGTTTACGTCACGAATAATGTCCTAAACTAGCATAAATATTGACTTGCCACCTAAAAGCACCTGGACACACTTCGGTTCAACATGTATATCACCTGCTTACACACTATGGAATGTAGCTTCCTTCACTAAATGGCACTGTGATTCTCTTAATTATGGGTACAGACCAAGGCTATGTGTACTGGTCATCCTTGTACTGGTCTAAACCCATTTCTGACTGGGTCAAAGAAGATGATCGGACTAATAGCATGACCAAGGGCGGACTTGGCATAAGCCACATGGCTTCAAATGCACCATCCTAGTTTTTTTTGGAAGAAAAAAAGCTATCAAGTGATCTACAATGTCGAGGGGCAGGGTCAAAGGCGACGATTGGACTAAGACTACCTTGGTGTAGTAGACTCAGAAGACATGGGATCCAGATGATCACCCACAGTTTATGGCTAAAAAGTTTGCTACCTTAGTCATCCACGCAGCAAAAAAAGCAGGCGGAGTGGAGCATCGACCTAGACAGAAATACTTGAATCGATTTCTCTCTGTCTGCAAGCAAGCAAGCAAAAAAAAAAAAAAAAAAGGAAGACCAGGGGCATGAACGCATGAACAGATCACACCACACACCTTGCCAATGAAAAGCACGGGTGGCCTACCACTGTCGATCCCGCAAGTACGCACGGGAGTTAATGACTGCAACTCTACCAACGATCCCGCTACCAGTAGTAGGTCCACGACGCAGCAGAGCAGACCCAATCATGGACAGACTAGATGGATCGGAGAGGGGGAAAAATGACTGGAATTGAGGTCTCACAACGAAGTAAAGATCCTGCAGATGAAAACGAACAATTTATCTAAGCGAAGGCAGGGCTTCCTTACCCGGACGGAAGGATGAGAGCAGCCCAAGCGTGGAAGAAGTAGCACCGCGTTCGAGACGAGGAGCCGAGAACGAGGCCGCGGACGCCCACCACCTATATGAATATGAATAGTCTCGGTATAAGACCGGAAGGAGAAGGGGGTGATGTCTGGATCTAGATCGAGGAAACAACGAAACGCTGTTCAACCGCGGGTGGGAGCTGGAAAGGAATCAGCCCTCGTGCGAGGTGCCAGTAGCCACCACTTGGTTGGGTGTATTTGGGTCAGCCTGGCCCGTGGGTGCAATGAGGCTTTTGTTTGGAATTCCTGCACGTCGATTTTGGCCTGGCCCTGCTTATGCAAACCGTCTCCGGTGGTTTGGCTCCCGAGAAACAAAACTGAAATTAGAGATGAGAAGCTTTCTCACTACAAGTGCTCCAAATGCCACAAGATGGGTCAATTAGCTATGAGTTGTCCCAACAAGAAAGAAAAGAAACAACAAGACTCAAGTGAAGATGACTCAAAGATTTCCCAAGTGCAAGTAAATGTCAACCTTGAAGTTGGTGATAAGTTGGGAAGGAAGAAAACAAGAAGAGGAGGTAGAAGAAGAAACTGAACAAAGATTTCTCCAATGAGTACTATCAATGCCATAACAAGGGGCACTTTGCAAAGAATTGTGCCAAAGGTAACAAACCTAAGCCAAGTTCAATTAATGCAAATTATTTGCTTAGGAAGGACAATGGTACCGTGAAGGTTACAATTGCTAATCATTACCTTGTGCATGCAAAGGCCATTTAGGTGCCCAAGCATGTAGTGACTAACATGAGAGGACCCAACACTGGTTGGGTATCATCAAGCAATTGAATGATTAGTAGGTACAAAGGTGGCATTGGAAGCTTGGCATATTGATTTATTTTCTTCATCAACATAAAACAAAGTTTGAAATGAATTACTCTGTATCATGAACCAATGCCATCCTATATGCCAATGTTTCATAAGCAAACCACTTTTAGTGGTTGATAATGTCAACTTGCAACAAGTTTAACTTTGAAAAGATAACCGCTCAATAGTGTGTGAAGAAGCTTGAAGAAGGTTCAAACTGAACTTGATGTATTTGATGGATGATATTGGCAATTGAAAGCTCATGAAAGTATTCTAGCCCAAGCGAAAGAAATGAATGTCAAATATATTGTTGCTTGATGAGTTGGCAAAAACTGAAAGCATCTAGGCCATGAAGATGATTGATCCAAGTGAATTATCATGAATGTATATATTGGCCTTCACTCGGAATTATATATTGGATCATCTCTTCACATCAAACAGTGTATGAAAATTGGTTGTGCATTTGCATAGCATACCTTACTAGTATGTCTATAGGAGCATGTTGTTTATTTTTTGTTCATACCCTTGTTCATATTTGTCTTATCTTTTTTGTCGAAATATTGCCCATTTGTTGGTTGTTGGTTGATCAAATTGGCAATATTGAGACTTTGTCCATAAGCAATGTCATCACAAGAATGAGAATTATGAGAATAAGAGAATTAGAATGGATTTCATGTGAAATCAGTTTTGGAAAAAGTATTTGAATAGTTTGAGAAAGTGCTAAATTGGTTTGAAAATTATTAGAAAGAAATGCACAAAGGGACAACAAGCACACTGTGCAAAAATGTTAGCCGCGGACTGTCCGCCACTTGGACCGTAGACTGCCTGTAGTACAATTAATAGTCACCAGTAGATTTTATGCAGAAAAGTTGGGGGAGGAAAAAATCAACGGCGGATAGACTTCCACCTAGGCACGAACTGTCTGTGGGTCGGATTTTAACCCAGACCAGACACGGTCGAAGGGTTTTGTCCCCATACCCCTTTGTGAAAGCCCAAGCCCTCTCCATCTCTCTCACCTTGAAAGAAGAAGGATGAAGGGAGGGGAGCAAGGGTCTGGAGGCTTCCCCAAACACTCCATGAAGTTTCTCGAACACTCTGCGAGCTTCTCCACCATGTCCTCTCAGTATTTCAAAGTTTTCCCTTCATTTTTGGATGGATTTAGAGTTTGAATGACATTTAGGGTTTGATTCCGGATCTATTTTTTAGCCATATATTCGTGAAACAAAGTGGGGGCATTTGTTGGTAGTGATGAGAGGAAGCTATGCCAAAAATTTAGTTGGAAATCACTTGTTGAACCAAAAGATTTTTGGGTTGCAAGATTAAACTGCACTGTTGTTGTTCTTACGTGAACAATAACCGCGGATTGTCTGCGCCCACAACGGTGGACTATTTGCGGGCACTGTTTCTGCACAACAGCAGTAGCTATGGCTGATGTACCCTTTGCAAATATCTTTTATGATTATATTAGCACAAGTAGTAGCAGTTCTCTCATGTAGATCACATAAACATTGTCATATCTTGATTGAAATGATTGTTGGCTATGGAAAGTTCTCTATTCATCAAAATGGCACATGGTTATTAATTGCCATACAAATTCCTTGCAACAAGCTGTGATTTCTTGATCTTAATATGGAAGTGGAACATCACAATGATAGTTATTCTTGGGTGTTCATGCATGTCACTTATACATTCTATATGTTTCTGAATTGACAGTGGCAAAGGTTTGACCAAGAAAATATTCACCTCTAAGAAAAAGAAGGAAAGCACATCCAAGAGAAGGAGAACTAGTGATGAGGAGGATTGGAACCCAAATCCAAATGTGGATGTGGATGTGGAAGAAGATGATGAAGGTGATGATGAGGAGATGGATGTATCCGGATACACTAGAGCTGTCAGGTCATGGAACTTTGACTCTTATGAGACGTTGAGAAGGCCATATCAGTATGCATTGAACAATGATGCTGACTTGCCATACTTCTATGCCAAGGTACAAGAAGATGCATATTTTGGGTACATTCATGCTGGCACCATTTGTAAGCATCAATACATCAATATGAGCTATATGATGGAAAATAAGAACACTTTTGGTTTGGTTGCTAATTTGCATGCTATGGGGCTATATGATTTTCTTGGGCATAAGTGCAATTGGAATGACATGATTGTTAGGCAATTCTATGCTACCATGGAAATTGACACTATGAATGAAAAAATTGAGTGGATGACTGGCAAGAGAAGGTATTCTGGTACCTTTGATGAGTTTGCTATAGCAAATGAGTTAGACAATGGTTTCTTTGCAAACTCTATTGATCTTGATGAGGAAGACCCATTGCCCATAGAGCAAAGAAGACAGTTTTATGAGCCTGAGCACACTAAGATATAGTTCAGAATTGGTGGCCCAAAAGGGTTGAGGCATCATCCAACAGTGATCAACAAAATTGCTAGAGTGACGTTCATGCCAGAAGGAGGAGCTAGAGGTGCAATCAAGGATAAGTATTGGAATGTCATACATCATATCATGTTTAGCAAGAAGTTTGATGTGGTGAAATTCATGATGAATCAGCTAGCAGTTCTAAAGCATGACATAAAAACCAAGCTTTACTTTGCTCCTTATATCATGTCCCTCATACTTCAGAAGACCAAATTCAAAGGGCAATGTAGAGTTTGGCATGAGCGCATCAGGCCTCTCAATAATGACAAGGAGTTTATGACTAGAGAGCTGACTCCTTTTCCTGAGCCATCTAAGAGAGAACAAAGGGGGCAAGATGTAGGTCAAGAAGGTCACATGGAAACTGATGAAATTCAAGAGTCCTCCGAACCACAGCCACAACCACAGTTACAGCCATAGCCACAACCACAGATGTATGGATGGGTTCCACCTATAGTATACTTTGGCCTATTTTTCCCAGAACATGCAGAATACCTGGAGCAACACCTTCACTCAGTTTGGTGAGAGCTTTCGGCAGCAGATGAATCAGGGATTCCATACTATGGGGCAACAGTGGTAGGTTCACATGGACACTAGCTTTCAGGAGTTTGGGCAGCATCTCCACAACACCATATATCAGCCCATCATGTCTAGCCTTCAGAGTGTCCAGCAGGGGCTGCATAATGATATTGATGCTCTTAGTTCACAGCTTGGCACCTTGTCCACACAAGAGCAGTACCAGCAACTTTATGACAGGCAGGTTCACCTTGAGCAGTGCTTTGATGTGTTGAACAACAACTTCAGTACATTCAGTGATCATTACAACACAGTCTATCCAAGGCCTATACCTCCTCCAACTCAGTTTCCATATCAGCCCTTCTATCCTCCATAGTTCCATCCTCCACAGTACTACCCCCCACCACCTCCTAGAGATGATGCTGATGATGCATGAGGTTGCCTTTTTGGGTAATATGATGACAATGGTGAGAGTGAAGAAACATTGAAAATCTTTGGATGGAGGCTTGTTTATGGACATTGCATGTTTTTATTTATGTGTTTAGACAATACATTGGTGTGCTTGCATTTGGTATTTTAATATCTTTACATTGTACTTGGTGTACAAGAACTTGAACCTGTGATGTTTAAATTGAAGTAATGTGCATGGTACTTTAAGTTTATTATTGTTGTTTCGCAAATGTTCTTGTGAAGTTGTTGGTTCTAGCATACTTGTGGTATTTCGAGGATATTGTTTATGTTTATGGCTTCCAAAGGTAAATATCAGATGACTTGTGCACCTCAATTACCCCAATGTAGGGGAAACTCCGCTTAAATTTCCAAAATTATGCATATGTGAATGAATTAAATCCAAATCTTTATTCACATATGTGGGGGAGCTTTCACTGCATAGTTGAGTTTTGGGGCATTTATCCATCCTAACCCATGTTCTTCATGCTATGGATAAATGGTGCAAAACTCATGTATGGAATTGGCTTGAATTTTCAATTATTCTTAATACCTTAGTGTGGTTGTCACCAATTACCAAAAAGGGGAGACTAAAAGATCGAGGCCCTTGTTTGAGTTTTGGTAATTAATGACAACACTTGTGGACTAACCTTTCTATTTGAGTGCATGAAGGAAAGTTGGTTTAGTTCTCAAGAAAGGCTAGGCATTGATATGGACTTGGTGGATAGCATGTTGGAAAACTCAAATCAAGCATAGCAAGGAGATGACCAAAGCAAGGCTTGGCTAGGAAGGACCACATGCAAGGCAATGATGAAGCGCAAGCTAGAGGCTCAGGCACAATGGACCGTTGAGGTGGTGAAGTGCGAGTAGAGGGCTTGGCACCGATGGACCGAGGCAATGGTGAAGAGCAAGCTAGAGGCTCAAGTAACGACAAATACTCAAGGCGGTGAAGTGTGAGTAGAAAGCTTGGTGCTGATGAACCAAGGCAATGGAGAAGAGCAAGCAAGGCTAAGATCGACGGACCTAAAGTCTATGTGATGGTTTGAGTGGTCCCAATTACTTATGAAGATCAAGCAAAGGACTCAATGATCATATCAAGTGGCCTGGTGAATATGATTAGATAACGTATTTCCTTGCGAGGATCAATTTGAGAGAAATTGGATTTATGTGAGGCAAAGGTATGAAACATAGGGTGTTTCATTTCATTGTCCATGAGGTGTGTAGAGAAGTTTAAATGGCCAAATTTAGGATAGATAACCATACTATTAAAAGGGGCAAACATGCTTTGCATTACGGTTATCTAGTGCCACTTGTGAGCTCTTACATTGTGATACATTTAGTGGTGAGTGGTGATAAGAAACGTTCATTTTCAAACCTTTGAAAAAAGTTTGTTTAAAGATAACCAGCCTTGCGAGTTGAACGGTCATCTTGTGGGAGACCATTTCTTGGTGTTGGATTTCTTTGGAAAAGATTTTGAGCATGTTGGTACTAACTTTGGAAAGCTTGGGAACCCTCCAAGGTGGACCCAAGTTAAGGAGGCGCAGCGCTCAACATGCAATTTTCTGGGTAACTGCGGACAGTCTAACCTTGAGGCGGTTGTAAGGTCCTAATATGGCTAGAGGGGGGTGAATAGCCTATTTAAAAATCTACAAACCAACTAAAGCAATTTGATTAGTATGACAAATAGCAAAATGCAAACTTGCTCTAGCTCTACAAGGGTTGCAAGACACCTATCCAATAATTCTAGTTACTATGATCACTAGACACACAATTTGCTAAGTCACTACTCACTAAGAGCACTCACACTTGTTACACTAAAGAGCTCCACTAGATGAACTTAAACTACAAAGCAAGTTCTCAATTCTAGCTACACTAAAGAGCTTGCTACAACTAGTTTGTGAGAATGTAAATGAGTGAGTAGGGTGATTATACCGCCACGTAAAGGAGTGAACCAATCACAAGATGAATACCAATTCAATCATCGGGAGAACACCAAAGGGCAAGAGATAACCAATTTTTCTCCAAAGGTTCACGTGCTTGTCGGCACGCTAATCCCCGTTGTGTCGACCAACACTTGGTGGTTGTGGCAGAACCTCCTAAATTATAGGGCCCACATGCACCCGTCATTGTCCAATGACCTATGACGACTATGCATATATTTTCGGTAACTTAAGAAGCCTATCGGGTGTCCTCGGGAAACCCAAATCATCCACGATTTTTCCGAGCAGGATCCATTATAGAGTCATTGCAGTATTACAACAGTTTATTCATTAATTTACATCAGAGCAAAATAGCGAAGTCTTACAATAACTTAGTTACAAAATAGTTGTTTCAAACCTTACAAACTAAGTACGATTATTATTACAAACCATAGTAGTGGAGTAGCTTAGTAACACAAAACAAAACACACAATAAAGTGCCCTGCCCAAGGGCCACACATTTACTTGTCATCTTCGATTTGAAAAACCGTCATGCAGCATGGTCCAAAGCAGACCTGCTCATGAGGCTCACCTGCAACAAGGGTTAACGAACCATGAGTACAAAAGTACTCAACAAGACTTAACTGAAGTAACAATAGATAAGACTCAGGAATGCAGGCTCGGGGATTCAAGGTAAGGCTTTAGCAAGAATCAAAGTTCTTTTGCGTAAAAGCTCTCTAACAAGATTCTTTCTTTCAACATTTAACCCTCATCAAGATCATATATGAATCTGCCATGATCCGTATTGAGATCATGAACTTCATATCAAACTCTTTCTCAAATCTTCCTCAAGTTTTATTTATTAACTACGATGATGAACAGTGAGTTGAGTCTCCATAACCGAGGAGCAACGACGATTCAAACCGATTATAACCCAGCTGGGGATTCCCAACCACACGACATATGCAGGTCCCTGACCTACATATATCAACCTACCCTCAGATCTTCTAAAACAAGAACGGGTCCGTGCCACCCGAGGATACAGTACTCCACCAATTCAGTCCATTGCCACGTGGGTACACGCTACTCTCGCCATCTCTCCACTCCCAGTGCGTGAGTAGCCATTCTCGTAATAGAATAGCCGAGTTAAGGCTTACCGGAGTATGTGGCTAGTACTATAAAGTCTCACCTCATGCAATTCAACAACGGACGGTTCTTAATCGACACAGGCGGAAAGAACCCGCTCACAAGGCATCCGTGTCTTGTGGCTCTCATACACCGAGTCCGCCCGGTCTAGATTTATTACTCCACAAGATTATATCTCATGATAACATAAATAACCAGTCGTATCCAAAAACCCATTTATATCTCACAGGTGACAGGTAATCACCCGACCTTTATCTGTCTAAGCATGGCTAAGCATAATTAGGCCTTCTCGAATAAAAACTGGTAACAAGGTTGATATGGAAAAACAAGGTTGGTAATGCACCAATTAGGTTTCCACTCAACTCCTAATCACTTAATGCAGTATTTAAAAGAAAAAGCGATATAAATTTGTAAAACACAAGGTATGTTTAAATGCATCCGGGGCTTGCCTTGATTGTCGGAATAGTCAGGTTCCGGAGATGTTCCACATATATCAAACCCGACCTCAACAGGTGGATTAACTTCCTCAACAACTTGGTTGACTACCACGTTCTCACTTTCGTTCACTACACATGGTAATAATGCTATGTTTAATATGATGCAAGATATAAAACATGATGCTTGACAATGGATGCAAAAGTTAATAACTTGAATACAACTTTCCTTCACGGTACAGTTGCAAATCAACAACTAACTAAACCTTCTCTAGGGTTTACTTAGATTAACACTAATGGCCTTATTACCAAGGATCATTTTATGCTAATGACCCAAGGTCATCACCCAATCCAAAATTCAAACAAAACCTAAGTCATTAAGGTTTACTATTTGTTTTTATGAATTAATTATTTAATTCAAAATTATGAAATAAATCAACTTTTTCCAAATGAGCTCAAATTTTTTGTGAAGACTCATCACATGATAACTAAGTGTAAAAACAATTTTCATAATTTTTGGATAATTATTTAAGTCTAGAAAAATCATGGAAACCCATTTATTAATTAATTTGAGCAATTTTTATCACATCCCAAATGTACTGAAAAGTAACATTTAATATTTTTCCTAAATATTTTACATCTCAGAGAGGTCACACAAAAATTTTCATAATTTTAGGAGCTCTATTTAATTCTACAAAAAATAAACAAATCACAACACTATTTTATCAATTCTGCAAAATAGAAAAAAAATTCATTTTCACTTCAACGACCACTGAAATGTGGGTCACCCATGTCGGCACAATACCCCCGCGCTCAACAGCGATGACCACGGGTTTGACCGTCGATAACTCGCCGCCGATGAGGTTGCCGGCGACGGCGAGGGTACTACCATGTTCCCCACCTCACAGCGCGTCGGTTGGTGGTACCAGCTGAACCAAAAACGGCTTGGTCCGAGCTCGGCGCCGGCCATGGCGGCCATGGCGGTGCGGCTGCGTTACGTCGGCGAAGTGAGGCCGTTAGCGGTTAAATGAAAAGCTTGGGAAGACTCAGTAGCTCACCCCAAACTCGCTCGAGCTGAGGATGAACCGGAGGAGCAACAGAGAAGCTTGTCGACGATCAATGCAGATATGGCGGCCTAGCTGGCGTCGACGGTGGTGTTCCAGCGTCTGCAGTGGATGAACGGATCAACCAAAAGGCCGCAGAGCACCATGGCAACACGGAGAAGAAGGAGCTATGCTTAGCAAGAGCAGAGACGCACCATAGAGTGCTGGCCATGGAGAGACGAGGTCGGCGGCGTTGCGGCCGGCCGCGAAGAAGAAAGACGGCGCACAGCGTATCTCAGCGAAATCAGGCGCCTAGTACTGGTCGGCTGGGTTCGCAAGGTACAGGCGAAGTGGTGACATGCTCAATTGAGGCAGGGAGAGGTCTATGACTCTAGCATGAGCTCGACGAAGCAGGATGGCGATGACTGGAAAAACAGAGGAAGGAGAAAGAGCGACGGGAGGGCACTCCAGTCTTATCGGCGAGCGAAGAGCGGCGGTCAAAGGTGCACTTGACACGTAGTGATGGCGCGGACACGTCGAAGCTGGAGGTGTCACCCACGGGCGCGCGTAGAAGCCAGTGGAAGCTCGCTGTCGGTGAGAGCTGGCCTGCTTTCACTGTTCAAGCTATTTACCGAATTGCCACTCGCGTTATTTCTCAAATTACTCTCAAATTTGTATGGTAACTCAAAAATCTCCAAAAATAAAAGTTTTTCTAAATTCAAAGGTCTACAACTTTGCTTTAATAACCATACCCAAATTATGTCTATATTTTAAAATGCAAGTTTAAAATCAAAAGGGAACACTTTAAGAATTTATCCCTTTTCAAATTACTTCAAATTTTATATAATAACTTTGAAAACTCTAAAAACCAACTTTGTACACATTAACAAGCTCTACACTTTTTATTTTAGGCTCAACCCCAAAATGTGCTTAGATTTTGAATTAGGTTTTCCAGGGTAGAATTAAATGCTGGAAATTAGAGTTTTGGAATTCCAACTCAATTCAAAGATTTTTAAACTTGATTCATCCCATACAAGTCAACACATATAATCATAAAAATAAACTTGTTTTAGTGAATGCATATCAAAGTTTTCACTAACACAAGAATGATGTGCAATGCATATGATGATATGGCATATTTTAGTGTTTAAAACACCCGAGGTGTTACAGTGGTTCGGCGGCTAAGAGGTGTGCACGAACCTCGTCCACATAATTGGACACCGCAAGAAAATACCCACAAGTGAGGTAACTCAATGACATGAGCAATCCACTAGAGTTATCTTTTGGCGCTCCGTCGGGGAAGGCACAAGACCCCTCACAATCACCTGGAGATGGCTACGAACAATCACAAACTCCTGCCAATCCTCCTCCGCTTGTTCCAAGCCGTCTAGGTGGCGGCAACCACCAAGAGTAACAAACGAATCCGGCAGTGAAACACAAACACCAAGTGCCTCTAGATGCAATCACTCAAGCAATACACTTGGATTCTCTCCCAATCTCACAAAGATGAAGAATCAATGATGGAGATAAGTGGGAGGGCTTTGGCTAAGCTCACAAGGTTGCTATGTCAATGCAAATGGCCAAGGGTATGAGCTAGAGCTAGCCACATGCCTTAAATAGAACCCCCAATCAAATAGAGCCATTGGCTCCTCAGTCCTCTGAAATTTAGGCTGACCGGACGCGCCAGTCAGATTGACCGGACGCTGGACCCCTGTGTCTAGTCGCCTGATGTTCGTCACATGTCATTAGCTTCAAATGCAGAATGCCCAATCTCAATGGCTAGTCTGCTTTGTGCTACATGTTAAGTTGCAACTAGACGCACTACTCAAAGTGATCGGACGCTCCATCACTAGAGTCCGGTCGTTTCTAGTAAGGCACCAGAGCCAGTTTTTCTTGACCGGACGCGCCAGTGTGTCCGCTCCTCCTCCTCTTCTCTGCGCGTTGCCACATCAGCAGGACTGGACACTGAGCAGTGTTCAGCTAGAGTCCAGTCACTTTTCTTCTTCGAGTCCGGTCACAGGGCAAATCGAGCCCGAGAGCACCACCTTCTTTTATAATTGATCGGATATTGGAACCCTGAGTCCGGTCACTTTGAACTCAGCGTTCGGTCACTGTTTGACAGTGAAAAAACACCTCATTCAATTCACTAACTTCTCCACCCCTGCTCAAATGTGCCAACCACCAAGTGTATCACCTTGTGCACGTGTGTTAGCATATTTTCACAAACATTTTTAAGGGTGTTAGCTTTCCACTAGATCCTAAATGCATATGCAATGAGTTAGAGCATCTAGTGACACTTTGATAACCGCATTTCGATACGAGTTTCACCCCTCTTAATAGTACGGCTATCGATCCTAGATGTGATCACACTGGCTAAGTGTCTTGATCACTAAAATAAAAAAGCTCCTATCAAATTTCACCTTTGCCTTGAGCTTTTTGTTTTTCTCTTTCTTCTTTTTCAAGTCCAAGCATTTGATCATCACCATGCCATCACCATCATCATGATCTTCACCATTGCTTCACCACTTGGAATAATGCTACCTATCTCGTGATCACTTAGATAAACTAGGTTAGCACTTAGGGTTTCATCAATTCACCAAAACCAATCTAGAGCTTTCAATCTCCCCCTTTTTGGTAATTGATGACAACCCTTACACAAAGATATGAATTAAAATTCATTTGAATCCATGTTGCTTGCCCAAGCATATTTACCATGTGTAAAAGGATATGGACAAGTTTCATGAATCTCATATGGTAGCAATTGCTCCCCCTACATATGTGCTAAGAGTTTGGATTGTAGCTTGCACATATGCTTAGATAGGAAATATAGAAGACAATGTCTACTAAATAATGCTAAGGTATAAAAGATGGACCTTTGAAGCGTGATACCAATTGGAGTGCACTAATATACCATCCTTAGCACCATTAGTAACTAGATATACACAAAAACTAGAATACCCCATGAGATCAACATTAGAAGCAAGGGTCTAGTTTTCCATAAAATGAACATAAGTCTAGTTTCTTAACCTATGCATGCCAGTTTTTCATTTCATCATTCAATCCTATAACTAGCATATACCACTCAAGCATAAATATTGAAATCTAAAACTTGTGCCATGCAAGCAAACATATGAAATGCACATTCACATGCATCCACCAAGTTTATGAGCTTGCTTCCCCTACTTGTGTGCTCAAAATTTTAATTGATCCCTTACTTTGTCATATCTCTCCCCCTATGTTATCTTTTCACTATCTTTGTGCACTATTTCTCCCCCTTTGTCATCAATGACCACAAAGGTTTAATTTTATGTTAATCAATGGGGTGAGGATCATTTTCCCAAATTTGGTCCAATCTAGATCATTTGCCAAAGATATTTAACTCAGTTTGATCCAAGGACAAGCTTCTTCAGACCTTTAAATAAGGGTTATCTTGTACCATGTTGAGTTAAACACTTATAGCTCATTTTCTAGATCAAACACTATATTTACAAGACCACAAACATGTCATATGCTACCACTAGACCAAATTAAGCATAGAAGCAATAGTGGTACCATACAAACATCAAAATCATTTGATTTTCATGAATGAGCCTATTAAATATGAAAGATGACTAGATGCACTAAACATGTCCTCAGCAAGGATGTATGCCATGCCAATCAACTTTTACCTTGGATTGCTCAAAGGAGAGGCATGTCATATAAGTGTGGGGGTGCATCAACACATATTTGAGAAATCCAATATGTTCAACTTATTCTTTAGTTTGCAAAACCTTTTCTCATCCAATAGCTTGGTGAATATATCGACAAATTATTCTTCAGTGCCTACACTCTCAATGCAAATGTCCCCTTTTTGTTGGTGATCTCTTATGAAATGGTGGTGGACATCAATGTGCTTTGTTCTTGCATGTTGAACCGGATTGTTGGTTAACTTGATTGCACTCTCATTGTCACATAGCGATGGCACTTTCTTGAACTTGATTCCAAAGTCACTCAAGGTGGCCTTCATCCAAAGTATTTGTGCATAACAACCACCGACGGATATGTATTTGGCTTCGGCGGTGATAATGCAACATTATTTTACTTCTTTGATGACCATGAAACAAGTGATCTTCCCAACAATTGACATGTGCCCAAGGTGCTCTTTCTTTCAACCTTGCATCCCGCATAATCTGAGTCGGAGTAACCAACTAGTTCAAACTTTGCTCCTTTGGGATACCACAAACCAACATTTTGTGTATGCTTCAAGTACCTCAATATTGTCTTTGTAGCCTTCAAATGACTCTCTCTTGGTGAGGCTTAAAATCTTAAACACATGCATACACTAAACATGACATCCGGCCTTGATGCGGTCACATAGAGTAGGCTTTCAATCATAAACCGATATAATTTTTGATCCACTATATTGCCACTTATATCACTATCCAAGTTGCCATTTGTCCCCATTTGTGTGTTAATGGCTTTGCTATCACTCATGCCAAACTTTTTGAGCATGTCTTTGATGTACTTGCCTTGACTCACAAATGTACTATTCTTCAATTGCTTAATTTAAAGACCAAGGAAGTAACTTAACTCTCCAATCATGGACATTTCAAACTCATTAGCTATCATGTTTCCAAACTCTTCACAAAAATCTTAATTGGTTGATCCAAATATAATGTCATCAACATAGATTTGTAACACAAATAAGTCTTTACCAATCTTCTTGGTGAAAAGAGTGGTGTTAACCTTGCCCATCATGAGCCCTTTAGAGAGTAGAAAGTCCTTCAATCTCTTATACCATGCTCTAGGTGCTTGCTTCAAGCTATACAATGCCTTCTTCAACTTGTACACATGGTCGGGCTTCCTGTCATCTTCAAAACCAGGAGGTTGCTCAACATATACTTCTTCATTGATGTAACCATTGAGAAATGCACTCTTGACATCCATTTGATAGAGTTTGATATTGTGGGCATAAGCATAGGCTAGCAAGATTCTAATTGCTTCCAATCTAGCAACCGGGGCATATGTTTCTCCAAAGTCAAGACCTTCAACTTATGTATATCCTTGTGCTACCAATCTTGCTTTGTTCCTTAGTACTATCCCATCTTGATCTTGCTTGTTTCTAAAGACCCATTTGGTTCTAATCACATTGTGTCCCTTTGGTTTTTCTACTAATTCCCATACTTGATTTCTTGTGAAGTTATTCAATTCTTCATGCATAGCATTCACCCAATCAACATCCTTCAATGCTTCATCTATCTTCTTTGGTTCAATGGATGACACAAATAAGAAATGCTCACAAAATGAAGTCAATCTTGATCTTGTTTGTACACCTCTAGAAATATCTCCAATTATAGTGTCCAATGGATGATTCCTTGCAATATTGGTTGATTGGAGTATTCAAACTTGATTACTTGCACTTGCTTGATCATTGGATTGAGATGATGTGCTAGCCAATTGAAAGGTCCTTGTTGGTTTTGGTAATTGAGTGATAACCTAGGTGGACTAATTGTGTTTATGTGAGATACACAGGTGATTAGTCCACAGGTACATGTGTATGAGCAACATATGCCATGGAGGTGAAAATGGCTTGGAGATGTTGCAAAGCTCACACATGTGATGATGAAGGAGCTTATTGCACATGAGACATGACATTTAGTCATGTGATCAAGGTGGAGAAGATCAAGACAAGACTTGGCTTGATGGACCGGTTGCAAGCGTGAAGGGCAAGTCAAAGGCTTTGGAGTGATGGACCGCGTGGCGGTGAAGCTTGAGCAAGACTTGGCGCCGATGGACGATGGCAACGGTGAAGAACAAGTAGAGTCAAGATCGATGAACCAATATGATCATGTGATGATATGAAGTGGATCATATCATTGTTGATCATGTTGGTGCATGTGTTGCATCGACATTGAAGGAGATGGAATGGAATGCGCAAGGCAAAGGTATAACCTAGGGCATTTCATTTCACCGGTCATAGGTGTGTAGAGAAGTTTATGACCGGATTTAGGATAGATGGCCGTACTATCAAGAAGGGCAAACTTGTTTGCATATCGGTCATCTAGTGCCACTCGAGTGATCTAACTTTGTATTGTCGCTAGGATCGAGTGGCGTGGCAAGTTGAGTGGCTAACATCCTTTGGGAAATGATTGTGAAAATGCTAACACACATACACATGGTGGTGTACACTTGGTGGTGTTGGCACATTTACAAAGGAGGTGGTGTTTGCGAGGGTGAGATGGGTTTGGGTCCTCTCTCTCGAAAAATAGAATGTCTATTTTCTATTGCGCCGATGCAAGTTCTTGTGGTTAGCACATTGGAGCAAGGGTGATGAAGTTAGAAGTGAAAACGAGTTAGTCGTGAAGATCTTTGGCGTCGGTCAACCGAATGGACGGAATCTGAATGCACCGCCGAACTCATTTGGCAGTCTACGTCGGGTCGGTAACGACTGATGCCGCAGAAAGTCGGAGTGTGACCGGACGCCGCCGCCGATCAAAGATTGACCGGACACGTCCGGTCACGTCATCGGCTTCTTGAAGCAGTCGGTACTGAGGAATTCAATTGTGACGCCGGGTTCAGCTTCGCCGTTGAAAGTGCTCAAGTCAAGTGAGTGGACGTTGGAATTAGGACACGTGGTCGTCTGCATATTTCCGAGGTCCAAACACGACCGGAAAGCGTCCACTCATTGCCCAATGAAGGGTAACAGCTAGTTTAGCCCTTGGGGCTATAAATAGAAGTGGCCCTCGGCCATGGCTGGTCTTGAGCACCTCAAGGGACTTAGTGTCCATGCTTGTGAGTGCTTGGGAGCCCTCCATCACACATATACTTGATAGTGATCATTCGATTGTGTGAGTGAGCAATTCTAGTGCGATTGTATCGTGAGGTTGCATCGAGTGGCACTAGGTGGTTGTGTTGCAAGCCGGTGGTGCTTGTTACTCTTGGAGGTTGCCACCTCCTAGACGGCTTAGTGGTGGTCTCCGTCAAGTCCGCAAAGAAGCTTGTCTTGGCTCCCAGAAGTGCTTGTGAGGGGTACTTGTGCTCGCCCATGGGAGTCACGAAGAATTTAGTAAAGCATGTCATTGAGCTACCCTCACTCAAGGGTAGGTTCTTGCAATGCCCGACGTGCTTAGCGGGTGATGCTAATTAGCCATGAACCACCAAGTGAGTGGTCGACTGGCAGGGGACTAAGCGTGTTGGCAAACACGTGAACCTTGGGAGAAAAATCATCGTGTCAACCTTGTTCTTCCCGTTGGTTTGCATCCCCATTACACAAGCTTGCAATTACTTTTATATATCTTAAGCTTGTGTAGTTGCTCTTGTAATTAGTTAGCTTGTGTAGCTTACTAGTTACCTTCTTGCTTGTGTAGCATAGAAGTAGCTCCCTTGCGTGGCTAATTTGGTTTTAGTAACCTTGTTAGTCATATTGCTTAGTTTGTGTAGCTAAGTATTTGCGCTCTCTAATTAGGCATTGGTTGCCTTGTTATTGAGCTTAGTTGGCTTTGTGCTTTTGCTTACTAGCATGTGTAGGAGCTCCCTTGTTGCTTAAAGTACTAGTGGCATAGGTTTGTGTGACCTTGCTCCTAGAATTGTTTAGGAGAGCTCTAGCTAGCCTGGCACCTTAATTGCTTAATTAGTATATTTGAAAGGTGCTAAAGAACATAGATAGAGGGGTGTAGTCTTGGCTAGACCGATAGTTTTAATTCCGCACTTGTTTCGGTTAGCCGACGCGATTGAGTTTTAAAAAGGACTATTCACCCCCCCTCTAGTCGCCATCTCGACCCTTTCACCAATTGATTTTGTTCATGGTCATGAGAGCCATTTGTACTATCTTGATTTGTATCATCTTACAAATTTGTGTTAGAGAGCACTTAGACTTGATCATCTTCATCATCATTCATTTGCCTAGGCCTCAATTCACCAACATCTATGTTCTTCATGGCATTTGAAAGTTGAATGCCTCTAACATCTTCTAAATTCTCATTCTCATCTTGGGAACCCTTGGTTTCATCAAATTCAACATCATGAACTTCCTCAAGAGTACAGCTATCCAAATTCCAAACTCTATATGCTTTGCTAGTAGTTGAGTATTCAAGTAGGAATCCTTCATCATATTTCTTGTCAAACTTGCCCAATCTAGTGTATTTCTTCAAGATATAGCATTTACAACTAAAAACTCGAAAGTATGCTATGTTGGGCTTTCTTCCATTCAATAGCTCATAAGGTGTCTTCTCCATCATGGGGTGACAATAGAGTCGGTTGCTATAGTAGCAAGCCATGTTGATTTCTTTGGCCCAAAATGAATGACTCACATTGTACTCACTCAACATTGATCTTGCCATATCAATCAAAGTTCTATTCTTTCTTTTAACTAGGCTATTTGATTATGGAGTGTACTTGGCCGAAAATTGATGCCTAATTCCAAACTCATCACACAAATCATTCACTCTTGTATTCTTGAACTCACTTCCATTGTCACTTCTCACTTTCTTGATGGTTGTTTCAAAATCATTATGAATTCTCTTGATGGATGTCTTGAAGGCTGCAAACACATCACTCTTGTCAATAAGAAAGAACACCCATGTGTATCTAGTGAAATCATCCACAATCACAAAGCCATATTTGTTACCACCAATGCTAGTGTATTGAGTTGGCCCAAACAAGTCCATGTGCAATAACTCAAATGCTTTACTAGTGCTCATCATGCTTTTCTTAGGATGGGTGTTTCCAACTTGTTTTTCAGCTTGACAAGAGCTACAAAGCTTATCTTTCTCAAACACTACATCTTTCAAGCCTTTAACCAAGTCATGCTTAACCAATCTATTCAATTGTTTCATTCCAACATGACTAAGCCTTCTATGCCATAACCAACCCATGCTAGGCTTAGTGAACAAACATGTAGATAATTGAGCTTCACTAGCATTGAAATCAACCAAGTATAAATTCTCATATCTAAATCCCTTGAAGATCAAGTCAGAGCCATCTACACTTATGATCTCTACATCATCTACCCCAAATATGTATTTGAATCTAAGATCACACAATTGAGCCACAGATAGCAAATTGAAGTTCAAGCTCTCTACTAGCAATACATTGGATATACTCATGTCATTGGATATTGCAATCTTACCAAGCCCTTTGACCTTGCCTTTGCCATTGTCACCAAACGTGATACTATCAATCTCACTGCTCTTATTTTCATTGATTGAATTGAACATTCTTGGATCACCGATCATGTGTTGTGAGCATCCACTATCAAGCACCCAATGTCTTCCTCCAGCTTTATAATTGACCTACAAAAGAAGATCAATTCTTTTTAGGTACCCAAACTTGCTTGGGTCCTTGAATGTTAGTTATCAAGGTCTTTGGTACCCAAATAGCCTTCATCTTTGGGCCCACAATTAGTGTTCCAATGAACTTAGGCTTTACACCATTGGCACCCTTAATAAGCATGTAACAAGAATTAAATCTAATTGAGGATACATTAGGTTGCTTGTTCTTGTTAGACTTGCAATATTGCTCTATATGCCCAACTTGCTTGCATATATTGTAAAACTGACCATTGCCCTTCACAAAGCTAACTTTGGGAGTGACAAAGGCCGCCTTGTCTTTCTTGGGGGTATAGCCTAATCCCTCTTTATTGAGAGAAAACCTTTGGCTACTCAAGCACTTTAGCATAGGCATGAGTGAGCTCATTCACCTCCTTCTTCAGGGTCTCATTTTCCACCATTAGTGAGGCATCATAAGTGAAACCATTACTCAAAGGTGAAGTTGAAGTAGAAGTTCTACAAGAAGGGTTAGTGAGAGCAACAACAATGGGCTTATAAAAAATTCATCAATAATATCACATGTTTGTCCCACATCACAAGACACAATCACTTGCTCCTTCTTGGCTTCCTCCTTCTTGACTTGCTCGATGAGAGAGGAGTGAGCCTTTTCAAGCTTAGAGTGAGCTTTGCCAAGCTTCTCATGGGCTTCTATTTGCCTCTCATGAGTGGCATTGAGCTCATCAAAGGATTGCTCAAGAAATTTGACTTTCTTGTGTAATTCTTTGCACTCCTTTCTCTTCATCTCAAAGCAAGTGTGTACTTGTTCACACATGTCCATGAGCTCCTCCTTGGTGTACTCCTCCTCCTCATCATCATCACTCCTACAAGCATCACTTTCACATTCATCATCATCACTCACATCATATTTTACCTTGGTAGGCTTTGCCATGAGGCATGTCAATGAAGTGTCAAAGATAGAGGGCTTGTTATTGATGGCGATGCTTGCTAGTGCTTTCTTGATAGATTTCTTGCCATCATCACTAGAGCCATCACTATCTGAAGAGCCATTACTATCCCAAGTGACCACATAGCCTCCACCCTTCTTCTTTTGGAAGGTCATCTTCTTCTCCTTCTCCTTCTTTTCCTTCTTGTGCTTCTTCTTCTCATCCTCATCATTGTCACTATTGTAGGGATAATTCGCTATAACATGATCGGGGCTCTTGCAATTGTAGCATCTTCTCACATATTCTTTGCTCTTAGTGTGATCTCTTCTCTTTTTTGCACCATAGCCCTTCTTTTTCATGATTTTTCCCATCTTGCGCACAAAGAGAGCCATAGCTTCATCATCAATGCCACTAAGATCATCATCATCACTTGATTCTTTTTTGGACTTGCCCTTGTTCTTAGATGATGAGCTAGCCTTGAATGCTACACTCTTCTTCTTCTTCTTCTTGTCTTCATCTTCTTCTTGTCATCCTTGTCAACCCCCTCCCTTTCGACACGGTATGTCTCTTGTGTCATGACATCACCTAGTACTTGGTTAGGGGTAATCTCCTTCAATCCTCCTCTTATGATAAGCAATCTCAACATCTCAAATCTTAGAGGTAGGCACATTAAGAACCAATGAGAGACATCATCACCATTGATCTTCTCTCCCAATGCCTTCAAATAATTGACAATCACTTGCAATCAATGGAACATCTCCGGAATGCTCTCATCTTTCTTCATCTTGAAGCTTGTCAATTTGTCCTTGAGAATATACAACTTGGCACTCTTCACGACTGGTGTGCCCTCATATGTTTCCTCCAATCTCTTCCACACCTCATTAACTCTATCATAATCCTTGATTTGCTCAAACACCTTAGAATCAATGGCATTGTATATGGTGTTGAGAGCCATTGTATTGCATTGCTTGTTGGTCTTGTCTTGGTTGGTGAGATTGTCGGGATCAATGATAGCATAGTCACTCTCGGTCATATCCCATACTTGATCATTGATTGAACCAAGATACATCTTCATCTTTCTCTTTCAATAATCATAGCATGTGCCATCAAAGAACGGTGGTTTGCCCCCCACATGGTTGAACATAACTTGAGCCATAATTTGACACCGAGGTTGTTAAGCCTTCAATCAAACAGTGACCATGGCTCTGATACCACTTGTAAGGTCCTAATATGGCTAGAGGGGGGGTGAATAGCCTATTTAAAAATCTACAAACCAACTAGAGCAATTTGATTAGTATGACAAATAGCGAAATGCAAACTTACTCTAGCTCTACAAGGGTTGCAAGCCACCTATCCAACAATTCTAGTTACTATGATCACTAGACACACAATTTGCTAAGTCACTACTCACTAAGAACTCTCACACTTGCTATACTAAAGAGCTCCACTAGATGAACTTAAACTACAAAGCAAGCTCTCAATTCTAGCTACACTAAAGAGCTTGCTACAACTAGTTTGCAATAATGTAAATGAGTGAGTAGGGTGATTATACCGCCACGTAAAGGAGTGAACCAATCACAAGATGAATACCAATTCAATCATCGGGAGAACACCAAAGGGAAAGAGACAACCAATTTTTCTCCTGAGGTTCACGTGCTTGCCGGCACGCTAATCCCCGTTGTGTCGACCAACACTTGGTGGTTCGGTGGCTAAAAGGTGTTGCACGAACCTCGTCCACACAATTGGACACCGCAAGAACCTACCCACAAGTGAGGTAACTCAATGACATGAGCAATCCACTAGAGTTACCTTTCGATGCTCTGTCGGGGAAGGCACAAGACCCCTCACAATCACCTGGAGATGGCCACGAACAATCACCAACTCGTGCCAATCCTCCTTCGCTGCTCCAAACTGTCTAGGTGGTGGCAACCACCAAGAGTAACAAAGTGAATCCGGCAGTGAAACACGAACACCAAGTGCCTCTAGATGCAATCACTCAAGCAATGCACTTTGATTCTCTCCTAATCTCATAAAGATGAAGAATCAATGATGGAGATAAATGGGAGGGCTTTAACTAAGCTCACAAGGTTGCTATGTCAATGCAAATGGCTAAGGGTATGAGCTAGAGCCAGCCACACACCTTAAATAGAACCCCCAATGAAATAGAGCCGTTGGCTCCTCAGTCCTCTGAAATTCGAGCTGACTAGACGCGCCGATCAAATTGACCTGACGCTGGACCCCTATGTCCGGTCGCCTGATGTTCGCCATGTGTCATTAGCTTCAAATGTTGAACACCCAATCTCAACGGCTAGTCTGCTTCGCGCCACGTGTTAAGTTGCGACCAGATGCACTGCTCAAAGTGACCGGATGCTCCATCACTGGAGTCCGGTCGTTTCCAGTAAGGCACCAGAGCTGGTTTTTCTTGACCGGACACGTCCGGTCCACCATGACTGGATGTGCCGGTGCGTCCGCTCCTCCTCTTCTCTACGCGCCGCCATGTTAGTAGGACCGGACGCTGAACAGTGTTCAGCCGGAGTCCGGTCACTTTTCTTCTCCGAGTCCGGTCACCGCAAATCGAGCCCGAGAGCACCACCTTCTTTTATAATTGACCGGACGCTGGAACCCTGAGTCCGGTCACTTCAAACTCAGCGTCTGGTCACTTCGAACTCAGCGTCCGGTCACTGTTTGACAGTGAAAAAACACCTCCTTCAATTCACCAACTTCTCCACCCTTGCTTAAATGTGTCAACCATCAAGTGTATCACCTTGTGCACGTGTGTTAGCATATTTTCACAAATATTTTCAAGGGTGTTAGCTTTCCACTAGATCCTAAATGCATATGCAATAAGTTAGAGCATCTAGTGGCACTTTGATAACCGCATTTTGATACGAGTTTCACCCCTCTTAATAGTACGGCTATCGATCCTAAATGTGATCACACTAGCTAAGTGTCTCGATCACTAAAACGAAAAAGCTCCTATCAAATTTCACCTTTGCCTTGAGCTTTTTGTTTTTCTCTTTCTTCTTTTTCAAGTCCAAGCATTTGATCATCACCATGCCATCACCATCATCATGATCTTCACCATTGCTTCACCACTTGGAATAATGCTACCTATCTCGTGATCACTTAGATAAACTAGGTTAGCACTTAGGGTTTCATCAATTCACCAAAACCAAACTAGAGCTTTCAGCGGTGGACTGTCCACCGGTCAACCTAAGAAAAAGCAATGGATTTTTTGCAATCTGTTTGTGGGATGTCCAGGTAACGGCAAACAGTCCACGCCTATAATGGCGGACAGTCCACCGACTAATTTCTACTGAGAAAAGAGTTACTGGACATTCTGTTTAGGCTGTTGTGGTTCAACAGCAGACAGTCTGTGCTGTGGCTATGGACAGTCCATAGGTTGGGTTTTGAACCTAACAGCTAGTTTGCTTGAACGGCGGATAGTCCGAAGACTTGTACTGTGAACTGTCTAGGAATGCCATTTCAGCACACTAACAATGTTTTTTAGGCCTCTCTATATAGAGTAGGGTGTCTAGCTCTGGGGGCTCTCTTGGTCTTTCTTAGTGCACATACTTGGTAAGAGCACCTCTCTAGCACCTCCTATCATACTCTTTGCTTGAGGGAAACCTTTGGAGAGTGAGTGTGCACCACTAGTGCGAATCATTGCATGAGAGATTGTGTGGCACTAGGTGGCCATCGTGCGGGCTTGGTTGCTTATTACTCTTGGAGCTTGCTAGTTCCTAGGCAGCTTGATGACTATGACTCCGTGAAGCATGCAAGAAGATTGTGCGGTTCTCTAGAGAAGGCTCTGTGAGGGGCTATTGAGCTTATCGCCACCGAAGGAAGGCGAAGAGCATCTCTAGTAGAATCGAGGCTTGTGTGAATGTCTAGTTGATTGGTCCACGTCAAGGTTTAGTGCTCACAATTGGATCCTACCTTGAGGGGTAGTCCAATGCTTGTGGGCTTTGGAGCTAAGAAGAGGAGCGGCAATCCTAGAACTCGCCTCAATGTTGACTAAGTGATCGGCAAGTCACCGAACCACAAGAAAAATATCGTGTGTCATCCTCTACATTGTGGTTTGCATATCTCAACACAAGTTTACTTCATTATTATATATTGTGCTTGTATTGTTGAGCTTGTGCTTAGTGTAGTTGTTTGCTAGTGTTGCTCGTAGCTAGTTGTTACCGCTTTTCATTAGTGTGTGTTGGAGCTCCCTTGCACTTTCTTGTGCTCTAGTGGCTTAGATTGTTTGATCTTGCCTACTAAAATTATTTAGGTGAGCTCTCCAGCTTGTGCTCTCCTAGCTTGGTGCCCTACTAGCATATTAGTTATCTCTTTTGTTAGGGTGCTATCTAATTTTAGATAGAGGGGTATAGTCGAGTCTAGACCGTTAGTTTACTTCCGCACTTAAATTGGCTAGCTCTTACGATTATTTTTTAGAAATAACTATTCACCTCCCTCTAATCGTTTATTTTGATCCTACAACATCTTGATTAGGGTGGCCATAGACATACAAAATAGAGCTATGGGTTTTGCCCTACCGCAATGCTCATGTTTCTGTCTTTTGAAATTTTCAAACACAGGTACCACATACTCGTGTAAATTGATTATGGATGCAATATCTATACTGACTAGGGGTCATAACACCATACTGATTATGGTTGCAACACACATATTATTTAGGGATGCAGTAAGCATACTGATTGCAGTTATAATTTTTTTGCCTAACATCTGGTCATGTTTCTACATTTTAGAATTTTCAAATGATGTATACTCATGCATATTACTTAGGATTGAAGTATCCATACTGATTAGGGATCACAACGTACATACCGATTAAGGTTCCAATGGTAATCGTAATTAGGGTCGTAGAAAGCATACTGAATAGGCTTATGGAATCTGCCTTACCATCTACTCATGTTACTACTTTTTAGATTCTCAAACACAGGTCCCATATGCTCATGCATACTGATTAGGTTTGCATCATTAAATATACTGATTAGAATTTCAAACAATGGAGAAGGAAAAGGGGCGCGACAGCTTGCTTGGTCGCCAAGCCATACTACCTTGAGCCCCACGCATGGGGGTGGGAGGAGCTCAGCCACACAATCAAGGGCAATGAAGAGCACTGACCACCGAGGAGGGGAGGAGCCACTGCGATGAAAGCTCCACCAAGCCACGAGACCTATGCCACTGCGGGCTCAATTGGGGACACTGAAAGGAGCGTTGGTGGGGAAGAGTCGTGCATATACATTCTCGCAGGACAAACTGGATGTTGTTGATAGGAGACAAAGTCGTCCCTCAATTTCAAGACATGGGGCGACCTAAATTTGAAGAGAATATTGCCTTAAGGACTGATCCATCCTTGCTTGTCTTAAACTCTAACACCAGCAAAATTAGAATCGTTCCGTACACAGTGGACCTCACAACCAAACACACGCTTAGCGACCATACAGACAAGATTTTGACATGTCCTGGTTGAATATGATGGAGAACTGCGACACAACCCCATCTGACTATTTGAGTTCATGGATCAAAAAATAAAACGACTACTGTACATACTAGATCAATTTACATCTAGGATCCTACAGCACCAATATAACACAGTAGCATTTACTGTAGACATATAGTTTCTCAACACATTACAACCCTAATTACCCACCAAAGTAATCAACTTATAATCTTTATAATATACCTTATTTTGTGGTTAGCAACTTAATTATAATTTTTATATAATATAATATAATAATATATCCTTATTTTGTGCTTCCTTCCAAAAAAAAAAAAATGTAACCCACCAATCAACGAACTGCATTAGCGCAGGCCGTCGTCATTTCCTGAACAGATCGGCCGTGAAGGTGATGCCGGTGCCGGGCAGCCACGCGAGCCCGTCGATGAATCGCCTGACGGTGAACCGGCTGGCGACGGCGGCGTCCATGATCACGTGGTAGCCGGGCCACTTCACTCGGCCCGCGACGCCCGCCCCGGGCCCGTAGTTCTTGTACTCTCCGTAGAACAGCGTGGCGAGGCCCGGGCTGTGGTCCCCTGAGCCAGCAGCGGCCCACTCGAGCCACCCGCGGGCCTGAATGCCAGGGCCCAGGTAGGACTCCATCACGACGACCCGCGAGAAGGGCTTCCACGGGCGGCCCAGATACGTCGGGTACTTGCCCTCCACCACGCAGCCGTGGAAGGAGAAGCCCGTGTTCTGGTTGGGGTCCTTGCGGCCCTGCGCGGTGACGCTCCCCGTCTGGCCGGGCGCCAGGGGCAGCGTGGCCACGAGGCTGCGCTGCACCACGACGATGCCGTTGCCGAAGACGAAGTCCACGGTGCCGGCGATGCGGCAGTCGCGGTAGAGCTGCCGGAGCGAGTGCGCGTACAGCGTGTCCTGGTGCCCCTCCACGGCCACGCGGAAGAAGGCGGAGCGGTCCGAGTCCACGCGCAGCGCCACCGCCTGGTGCGCCGCCGGCCCCGCCGTGTTCCGGAACGTCAGGTCCCGCGCGATGAACCCGGCGCCGGACACCGCTGCAAGCATGCGAACGAAGTGTAAGAGGGAAATAACGAATGGCAGACAACTCAAGTTGTATTGCTCAAAGGCTTACGCCTATATACAGGTACATCACGGTTGAGATTAGCTACAAACAAGGAGAGCCTTAGGTCGTGCAGAACATGGAGAAAACTGTTCGCTAACACGAAGCAAGGATTAAATAACATGCATGGGGTAATAGCTTGCTGCAATGCAAACACGTGCATCCTGCCTCTCCGATCGAAGTAACTCTTTGCGCCGCGCGCTTTTCTGGTCACGTAGCTGAAATTAGAAAAAGATCGATCGCGTATGCAGAGCATGAAGTTACCGAAGGTGGCGCTGCGGAAGGTGGTCCAGCCACTGGAGAAGCTGCGGCTGCCGGAGATCACCGTCTCGCCCATGCCCTCGCCGACGATGACGATGTTGGTCTTCTTCTTCCTCACCTCCACGTTCTCGTGGTACACCCCTCGCTTCACGTAGATCACGTACTTCCTCTTGCTGTGGTTCGGCGCCCGTGCCACCGCCTCGCTGACGGTGCGGTAGCGCCCGCTGCCGTCCTGCGCCACCACGACGTCCACGCGCGTCGACGACATCCTGCCGGCGCGGGCGCGCTTGGCGACGACCTCCTCCTCGACCTTGTCGCCGCCGTCGACCTCGATGTCCGTCACCCACGGCGGTAGCTCGTCGCCGGCGCCGCCGGAGGTGCCGTTGTTTTTATTGGGAGGCCCATGGTGCAGCAGCGGCGTGATGCTGCGCAGGCGCTTGTGCATGGCGAGGAGGTTGCTGACCAGCTGCGTGAGCTGCGCTACGGCGGCCTCGACGCGGCGCAGCAGGCGGCCGTCGGTGCCGTGGAAGCCCTCCACGCAGGTGTCCTGGTTGCCCAGCGCCGCGCTCAGCCACGCGTGGAGGTCGTCCTCGGCGCGGCGTGCCGCCGAGCCGCCGCCGCCGCCGTCGGTGTCGGTGTCGGCCATGGCGTCCAGCGCCCACCCGAGCTCGTCGACGGAGTATCCCAGCAGCTCGACGCAGTCACGCACCGCAATCTCCTCGCGCGCGAGGTTGGACAGCGAGGCGAGCCCGCGGACGGAGCCCACGGCGCCCACGGCCTCGCCGAGCGTGTCGCGGAGCGCGGCGCGGAGGACGGGCACGGGGCCGCTCCCCGCGCCGCCGCGGGCCGTGTCGAGCCGCGACGCGCAGGCCTCGCGGCCACCCGACAAGAACGAAACGTTGACGCAGGCCTGGCGCAGCAGCGCGTCCTCGAAGGCCTCCGCCTCACCTGGGCTCTCGAAGGACAGGCCGGCGAACACGGCGCTGGCGTCGGCACGGCGTGCCACCGTGATGAGGACCAAGAGCGTCAGCAGCAGGGCGGGGCAGCAGATAGCGCTCGTAGACGACGCCATTGCTGAAGCTAAGCTGCATGCGGCTTGCGAGGAGTGGCTTGCCATGAGCATGAGGCGTGTGTATATAGAGGTATCAGTTGTACGTGTTCTCTCTAGCTAGCGCGAAGGGAGGCAAGCAAGGTATAGTTTGTTGGGGAAGAAAGATGAGCACGCGGGGCAAGTCTCTGTGAACCCTTTTACGCTCCCTGGGGAAAGGAGTTCCTTATGGCGGTATGTGCTTACTATACTGTTTAGACATGGTCCTTGAAATCAAAGCTAGCATTGACTCGTGTTTGTGACCAATTAAAAGAGACGGCCACAACTAAACAAATGACCATTCGAGATGCAGTAGCCAGTAGAAGATAGGAGATTAATAAGCAACGGTAGTGTCGGTCAATGTATAGTTACATACTTGATCAACCCATCGATCTTTAGCAAGGCAAGGCGAGGTGATCGAGGAATCCGGGCTGATGAGATGGTGCCATGCTTGTTGTGCAATTCACATGCTTGGGCATGCATCAGATGCGCGATCGCGAGATGCGCGATACTTCCAGAGCTGAAAAAAGTGTGCGCAGGGGCTGACCGACCATTGCGCTGCACTCTCCTAGCTAGCAACCAGCATGGATAAGCTACTTCAGGGGGCATGACTCGTGAGGGCAGTAGATGCACAACACTCAAGGTGTCTATTCTTCCTTGGTTTTGCTTGGCGACGAGGGCTTGTGGATGCGCTCGCTCGAATCGGTGCTGATTCTGAATCCACAGAGTCTTAGACTAAGGGCACTTGGCAGTTGGCACTTGTCACTTGTCACTTGTCACTTTGTCAGTATCACAGCTTCACAAGCGTAATTTGACAGTTGGACGGAATCGTCAAGATGCAAACACAAAAGGGGTCGTCCCACTCCCAGCCGTCTCTTGGAGACTCATCCTCGGTAAAATGAAGCCGCGACAGCGAGCGACCCTGCTTCGGTGTCCGCGCGGCGCAAGACGTCGCGCGCGCACGACCCGAGCGCGGCGACCGCAGTCCTCCCGGCCTCGGGCCCGGGTTCCTTTGCGCGGGCCCTGCTGGCTGCTGCCCGTGATCCGACGCGCTCGGCAGGCACGGCGCAGGCGCAGAGCTGCCAATGGAACTCCGGGGCCGGTCGCCGACTCGCCGGGTAGTTTCGCTCGCTCCAAATGTCATCCGTAGTGCTACACTGTGGGCTGTGTGAAGGTGGAGAGCCGCAACCGGTTCCCACTCTGGTTCGTTTTCGTCGTTTTACAAGCATGATGGCTTTTGCTGCTATCTAACACAAAATGCATGGCGAACATGAAGAGTGGCAGGGTGAAGGCCAATATGCATTTCTTCTCGCTGGTAAGAGGAAAATCCTCTAGATATATTTTTCACTAATAAAAACTTCAGCCCAAGAAGCGTCTCTTGACCAGGGTTCAAAATTATGGCGAAATTTAATGAATTTCGGTAATTATGATGGTGGGCGAAAAAAAATTCTGAAATTTTATAATACACTAATACATGTGTTATATAATTCTAGACTCATATTAAAAAGTTATAAATATTGTTTTAACTCAGAATAATATAAAACTAGGTTCATATTTTTCTCCAAATCATGCTCTATTTTCTAGGATCTAGGCACCATAATATAGAGCATGATTTTAGAGAACACGTGAAGTGTGACATCCCGAGCTGCCCTGGCTTATACTGATGCTTATACTGATTTGTTGTGAGAGAAAAAATACTATTCGTTCGCTGAAAAATACTACTCAAGTAGTGCTGAAGACCTATGACGGCGACATCGCGTCCAATGTTGCTTGCCAAGTCGCAGACATTGAATTGAGAGTATAGAATTGAGAGTCTAAGAAGTAGCACGCTGGCTGCCGCTGATGGTCCAATAAATCTACACAAGTCATCGTTGTGATGTCTCTCAGCGAAGAAGATAATATTGCTACAAAGTTAAAACACATCATACATATGTTAATATATACAATCAGAACCTGAATTGTTTTCTTATTTTAAATTTCCCTGCACGTCTCGACAGATAAACAATGCATTATTGTTGAGCTAAGAAAAATCAGTTTACATAGCAGGTTGTGTTGTGATTCAATACAGCCTATAAGGATTTGTCTTGGTCTGCCATCCTTAGGTTCATATTTGACCTGGTTTCAGATCTTAGGAGACCATATAAGATCTAAATAATTGCAAGGAACAAAAACAGATGCATGATTTTAGAAAAAAAATATGAAACTAGTTTGATATTTTTCTAAGTTAAAACAAATTTTCTAGTAAGTCAGTATTTAGTATTTAAAATGCATATTTATTCTAGAAAAATATTTGGATAATCTTTTTAAAAAATATTTCTACAGTTTTTGGATAAAGTCTAATTGACCCCTAAACTATCGCAAAAGGCTGATTTACCTCTCCCGTGACTGATGTGATAAACTGCACAGAGGGATAAATCAGATGTTTTTAAAAGCGGAGTCTAAAAATCTAGTTTTATGATTGATAGAGAAAAAATGAACTTGCGCAATAGGGAAGGTAAGACGGATTATTTTCCAAAAAAGAATTCCCTCCATTTTAAAAGGGTGTTTGGATCCTATGGCTAAACATTAGCCCATCTCTTAAGATAATGGGTTAAATATAAGCTATATGGGCTAATAAGCTCTAATCACCATCAGCCCGTAGTTATAGCCTATGTCTAGTCCTTCTATTTGACGTCCAAAGCTCAGTGCTAATTTTTAGCCTATATCCTAAAATTATAAATGGTTTTAGCTTTGATCTGAGTGAAACATTTTTTTAACTTAAGTCTATAGAAAAGTACACTAAAGTCTAGAATATCAAATAAATGAAAAAATAATTTTATGGCTAGACGATTTTATATTTTTGATCTATATATAAACTCAAAAAAATAGAGGAATTGGACGTATAAGAAAACTTAAACAACTTACGGTTCGGGACCGAGTAATGCTCCATAGCACAGTAGACCAATCAGTTTTTTATTTTCTCTACTCGATAAAATAGTTTATGAAGAATACCAACTGTGAGAGATGATGCAGCAGCACAGCGCATAGAGAACACTACGACGGGAGGTGCGCTTCGCCGCGCCGCATACTACAGAGTGAAGCACAGACCAATGACAGGTACACAGGTAAGGTCGTGGCACAGTTTGCCAATCAGTTGAGTATAATATGAGAACAATAATTGGAGGCTCTCAAACGCCTCCAAATCTGAGGCTTGTACGCTTGTAAAGTTATAGTTATGCGCTTCTTTTTTCACACAGCTTGGCAACGATCATTTAAACAAAAATAGTATTTGTCTGAACATTAATTTGATGTGAACAAATAATGATTAAGTTGCATGTACAAATATATATAGGAAATAAGAAGGCATTTGCACCATCTGTCCAAACAGAAACTTTCCTATGCTTAGACTCTTGGACTCCAACCAAAGAAGTATAAAATCGGCAAGGAGTCTGACCCTTATCTGTGATAGCCTTGAAAGTGACTACAGACCTTGAAGGATTCTGGAACCTATATCACAAACCATATGGTTACATGGGTCTGTCTAAATGGAATCAGTGGGGCGCTAATTACCTTTGATTGACATGTAAAATGCATAGATAAACTTCACATTGTACAATGCACAATGCAGAAAATGAGAGGCAATACAAATAATAGCTAGAAAAATGATACATAATTTTGCAATTTGCGAAGTAGTATTTTACACAAGATATATAGTAACAAACTATTTAGGTTCAGATCATCCTAGGTACCATAACTACCACAAAGAAGAAACAAATCTTTACGGTATGAAGTTTTGCCTATTTGTTGTGGAAATTATTGTAAAAATTTCCGTTTCATAAAGGCTTTGAGAAATCAAATATTCATAGTTTTACGAATATTAATCTCCATATAGGCAACCTTACATAAATCAGCAAAGGTAGAAGAAACATATCCCATGGATTATCACTGAATGTTTGTACTAAAGTGAACATGGCTCTGCAATATTCTTGGACAGGGTCGGTTGTGTCCATGCTTACGAAAGATGGAAATCAAAGCATATAGTAGTTAACTTACCTCCTGGTACAGTAAGGAACAGTTTCTAAAGCACAAGTGAAGCATTCAGGTAACACGCTCATTGTCTACATCTTAAAGGAGTATAGAACATAGTGCGGTCTGTATTTCCTTAAAAAGCTGATAAACCCAATTTCTATCATCAACAGCAGAATCTAAACATGAATTTAAATCAACAGAAAATGAATCTCTGATTTTTCATTCATCACTGAATGCAAAACAAGGGGATAATGCCTAGAACCAGGCTAGATTTAATGATGTTGAATACTGAATATCATAAAGAACATAGCATAACCTGCATTAAGTATAAATCTAATATAGTACAATTTATACCATGTCCCTGAAATCATAACTGAAAGGAACAAATGAGCAACAAGGTCAGTGCATCTATAAAGATAAGAGGAAAACGTGAACTCTTGGCTATCAGCATGATTAATTCAGGTATTACGTTGATGTTGTATACCTTTCCTGATCACTTAGGATTAAGTCCATAATATGTAGGATTAAATTATGCTTAACATAGAAGTATCGCATTATGTTTATTTCCTATATGCCATTGTCATGCCATAGCAAATATTCTGTGTAGCTTGTAAGTGTAGTTTAGAAAATGACTACTAAAGCAGAGTCATAATGCCTTGGAAAAAGAGCAGATCTTTGCTTATATATGAAATGAGCACAGAAAAACATATATGGTTGTAACCAAAAAAATTACAGAACTGAAAACCACAAGAAATTCTTCTAAACATATCTAATTCCTGACATAAACATTAGAACAGGTTCATATATCTGTCAATAACCTCATATGATAGGAAGGCATAAAGTACTCGTAGTGTGTTACTTCTTTGATGGGGAATAAATCAAAACCCCATTGAATAAAAAAACGAAAAAGAGCATGGAATAGAAAGCTAACAACAAACTACGTAGGCTTAAGGTTTATTGATGTGGGGATTAGGCATTGGGATAAATGGCTAGGACCTGAGTTTACCAGTGAATATTGAATCTCTCAGGACAGACCTCACTACAGATCAGGAAAGGCGTATTATAATTAAAATTATTGAAATGGGCTATGTAGATAAGTTTGAAACCATTGAAAAGAAATTGCAGTCCCTAGATCATAAAGTTGAATTTTCATTGGACCAAAAAGATACACATCAACAACAACATTTACGGAAGCCAAGATGATAGATGCGGTAAGCTGTAAAATGAGGTGGCTAGCTATATGAATGGGAATTCATTTATAGAAATCAGAGCGCTAAAAGCAACCTTTGAAAATATAGTAACAAGTATGTATCAATATGAAAATTGTCAAGTTCCCATTCACCATCAGCATTTTTTAGACAAGTAGGATGGATCAAAGGGCAACAATCAATGATGATAAAGATAAATAGGGTTAAATCAATAACTGAGGTATGTAGCTGGACCTATCCCATTAAGATCTAAGGTACCGAAATTAGAAAATGTGTTATTTGTCATAACCTGTGGCCTACAATTTGAGACACGGGCTGTAAGAGATGATGTGCCTCCATTATAAATAGTTAATGGACATATTGTACATGAACGAATTTAGGCATACATATATAGAAGTGCTTACTTAAAACTACGAACCATGGACAATGAGAGTAATTTATCATAAGTTAACTAATCTGTAACACTTACAATGGCATGCTAACTAAGGAAGCAAAAAGTAATTACTCCTGTGTTAAGGGAGCAAACTAATATAAGAAAAACTGAAAAACACACGAATAGATTAAAGTCAACGCAAATGTATAAAAATCATATAAATTAGACACATGTTCAGATTTTACTGGCACAACATGAACCATATGCGTAAGCAAAACCAATCCATACATAAAAAAAAGGAAATCAAAGGATAGAGGCATGATGTGGCAAAGGAAATAAAGGGGAGTTTTTGTAGGGGACCGTACAAAGGCAAAGCAAAGCAAAGGAGGAAGAAAAAGAACAGACTTACAGAAGTTGGTAAGTAGCGCTTATTTTTCTAAGAAAAAATAGGGACAGGGAAGGAAAGAGCAGTCTGTGTCAATAGACCTTTGTCATCATATCGAATGACATATATCCAGTTACCATATGCTGTCTTTACCCATGCATCAGCAAACAGCTGTAAACAACGATGAAGTACTAATAAGTGGTGTTTTTATAGAAAAAAATAACCTAAGCATATAGCTAATTCAGTACAAATTATTGCTAGTAAGCTAGTAAGGTAGGATGATCTGGAAGGATCGTGGAAAGTCAACCATTTAGGAAGTAACAATAGGTAAATTCAGTACAAATTATTGCTATCTTCAAAAGTTGAGGAATAAATAACTACACTTCACCTTTTTTGTCATGTCAGCGCAAAAAAATCATTGGATACTGAATGTGTCTTTTGTAAAATAATCTGACCATGAGCATGACACATATGAGACGAAGGTGGTGCACCGGTAATAGACATCGCTCCTACACGTACTGGAAGAGAACATATAGCAAGAAAGTATGAAAACATCCTGAGCATATTATCATCCATCGGATGGCAAAATCCTAATCTATGATGGGAAAAGAGGAACGTAGATAGAAAAAACTAAAAGGAAGCAAATTCATCAATGTGAAGTAGCATGGTAACGTTTATAATCTATAAAGAACCTACAGTACAAATATTTAACTGCATAAGTGAGCACAGAAGGAAAGTGAAATCGGACATACCCTGACCTGTTGCTCTTGATTGGAGAAGTAAGTCCAGAAAACTGAATCTGCAATGCTACCAAATTTGATAGAAGCACCAGAAGGTAGCACAATAATTGCATACTTTGCAAGTCCTGCAGAATTACAAATTAAATCAAATTAGAAATGGTAGCACAGACTCATCCAAGCATCGCCAAATTTTTTACTCCCTGCAAGAGCAAAAAAAATGCTTACATTGGTAAACACATCCTTAGCAAAAACTTATTTTGCTAGCGGTTAAAAATTTGCATTAGCTTCAGTTAGGAATTCACAAACACTAAACAAGAGATTGCAAGACCATTTCATACAAGAGGCCTATTTTCATTCTGAACATGGTCACATAGCAGCCATGTGCAACCAGATACATCAAATTTTCATTTCAATGCTAATTATTCGCAAATTCTTCGGTGTAAGCTTTTCTCACCATGTATAGCTCTTTTAACAGAGTAATGATTGTTTCAAAATTGATTTGACATGATGGCTGTTGGATGAACTTACCATTCCCAAACATCTTATTGACGCTCGTTGATATGGCCTAGGTCGTGCTTGCGGTTTTAGCTCCATCTCCAAATCTGGGTTTACCTGCAATTGAAGTCACAAACATAGAAAGGGTAGAATAAATAAGCATGAATATACAAATCCTGGAGTATGAGCAAACGAAATCTAAGGGTAAATGGAGCCACAGAAAATGAGAGGTTGAGGAAAGCTAGGGTTTGGGTGCTCGGCTTCACACAGCAGGCAGAGAAGAGAAGGGGTGGGCGTACCTGGTGGGTGCCGGTGGCGCTGTAGCCGGGGGGAGCCCATGGGGACAACAGACGCCGCCGCCGCGGGGGGCGCGCCCACCGGACGCATCCACGAGCAGCCGACATGGCCGGCGAGGAAGAACAGCTAGGGTTTCACCGAGCGTACGCGGAGCGGCGGGAGAGGAGAGAGCGGTGTCGCCGGGCGGCGTGGGCGCGAATCCAGGGCGAGGCCACGGAGGGAGCGAGAAAGAGACGAGCAGGTGATGGAGGGAGCGAGGAAAATATCGTGGAGGAGGCGATGCGCCGGACCTAATCACCAAACAACTACATAAACGGAGCAAGCAATCACAGGACACCAAAAGGAGGTCTTGACACGCACGAGCTCTCGGAACAGAGCATGTGGCAATACGCGAATGCGGGAGGCTGGGTGGGCCAGTGCAAAATCAAACGCATACGGCGAGATCCAATTGGTCGAACGAACATGAACAGTAACCAGGGGTGCTGAGAATGCGTCGATTCTAGGAGCTATATGGAGTTACATATGTGCTCACTCAAAAGACACGAGCATTCACATGTAGAAGGTTCCAGGGTCCGAGCGCTTGCAAGTTGCAATCGATGAGGACATCGGTCCGGACACTCCTATATTTCTAGGCCTGCGTATCGGTTGGGTCCAACAGTCCGTTCTTCTAGTCCTGAATATTTTCCCCATTCGCGACACAGCGCAGCGTCGATTGTGCATCCGTCCGTAGCAGTCATGATGCGCCGTCTGCCCGCCTGCTCTGCCTCACCGCCGCGCCCCATCTTGCGCCGCACTCACCCCAATCTCGCGCAGCGCCGCGCCCCATCCCACGCCGCGCGGGACGTCCACCTCCACGACCCATCCACCTTGTTGGCACGCGGCCATGGCGTGCAAAGCGCCACCACCACCCCGATGCCACCAGGAGGTCGCCAGCCGTTGCCCTCGACGTCCCCTTAAACCCGAGTTTGCTAGCTACCGTAGTCCCTCACCGGGTAGGCCATGGCCACCGGCGACGCCGTGTTTCAAGTGTATCAAGCGTTTCAGACATATATTTCAAGTGTTTCATCTGGACGTTGTAAAAGTAGATCTGGGATGTTTCATATGTTGCAATGACAATATATGCATGTTTCAAGCCTATGTTCAAAGTGTTTCCGTTGTTTCAGACGCATGTTTCAAGTGTTTTCATCTGGATGTTGCATATATTGCTATGGCTGCACATGCTTGTTTCAAGTATTTGTTTTCATGTGTTTCAGATGTTTCAGACTTATGTTGCAAAAGTGGATCGAGATGTTGCATATGTTGCTATGGCTATGCACGCATGTTTCAAGAGCATATTTCAAATATTTCATTCGTTTCAGTTGTATGTTGCAAATGTTTCATCTTTATGTTTCATTCGTTTCAGTTGCCTGGTGCTGCTGTCAGGACGCGCGGGATGGGCGCGGCAGGCCTGGTGCTGCTACGGGGGTGCCACCATGGTTCACGTACGGACGTAGGGGCACGGTTCTAGATGTTGGTGCGCAAAGCAAGCGGGCATGGGGCGCGGGATGCGATGCGGGCGGGCGTCGGGTGCAGGTGCTCCGTCCGGACGGACACTGCCTCTGGAGTGGGATTTGACGTGAGGCGAAGGGAGTTGCGGTGTGGGTGTCCAAGCTGGGCCCGAACGGACGCCTCGTTCCGGATGTCCGAGCGCTAGTGAACGCGTTGCAACAAACAATTAGCTGGTTAAGTTCTGTCCGTGTCGGCTTCTTGTTGACTTTTCTTTCTCTTATTACCAAGGAACTTTCTGGCCGGGTACAAGTACAACCGCCGCAGTTGAGCTCCGTGACTCCGTCCATGTCGCACGCCGCGATGTATCTCTCATTCTCGCACATGGCCCCTCTGGCTTCCTTCATTCCCTGCAACCATACGTTGCATTCCATGTCCATCGTCGTCTCCGTCCCCTAGCCCCCTACATTATTGTTGCTGCCGAAGCCATAAACCAGTTGACCTCTCCTCCTCTTATTCAGACGTTGCTTCATCTTCATGCCGACCACCACCGCCACGTCGGCACCTCCCTCCATGTCGCACGTTACGACGTAGCTTGCATACGGAGGGATGCGGGACTGCCACACCAGCACGTCGAACCGCTTCTCTTCGCAGGCTACGACGCCTTCGACGACCTCCATCATCGTCACCTTGGGGAGCTCGCTCCGTGCCTTGCCCGTCGACTTGCGCCTGCCGTAGAACAAGCACGGAGCGCTAGTCGCGTCCTTCACCGGCACGCTGGGGTAGTAATACCCGTCCCCCGGCGGCGGCACCGAGCTGCAGCTCCATCACTCCGGTGAACACCTTCTGCACGCGGCGCCAGTAGCGCACGCTCAGGTTGGCACGCAGAGATGCTGCGACTTTGTTCGCCGCCAGGAATGGTGCGTGGTGGGATATGTTGTCGAATAGCGCCATGGCGATGCGCACCAGCTCCGGGCGCTCCTCCGGGTCCGCGCCGCCGAACGAGAGGGCTTTGAATAAGTACCAGAGCTCCTCCCGGCGCGGCGCGCGCAACCTGAGCGGTGGAACTGTGTCTAGCGCCGAGTGCCTCTCCGTCCTGCTGATGATTATGATCTTGCTCTCCCGGCGCGTGCGGCGGCGCATGGACGAGCGGAACCTTCTCCATCTCTCCTCCTCCTCCTCGCCGCCGGCGAGGTCAATCACGAATATTGCAGCGGAAGCGGAGTCTATCAAGCCTTGATAATGACCATGGTCGTCATGGCTCTGTAGATCAAGACCGTCACTTGTGAGATGGTGAATCTTGGCGAAGTGATCTCGCACCCTGTCATCGAGACAGGCACGCTCGACCAGCGTCCGTTTCCCGACCTCGTGAGGGCCAATGATCGGGAGGACATCGAAATCTTGCGCAGGCTCAGGCTGTAGCAGGAATCCAATGATTTGCTCCTTTTCCATCTGCCGGCCAAACATGCACCTCTCCATGAACAGGTAGGCGCAGTACGGCTGGCTGTTGAGGCGGGGGCACGCACCGAGGAGCACGACGAACTCCTCCTTCATGTCGCTCAACGCGGCCTCAAGGGCGTTCACCACGATGGAGACGACCTGCCCGTGCCCGCCCGTGCGACCACTCTCCAGGCGCTCAGGCAAGCCGGCGGGTGACCGGCTCGCCATGGCTCGCCTCGTGAAGGCGTCGAGTACGTAGGAGCCTCGGCACATCTCTCCCCTCAGCTGGTTGAGCTGCAGCAGCATGGCCCGGTTGGTGACCTGCCGCGCCTCGGCCTCCTCGACGACGACGCGGGCTCGTAGCAGCGCACGCTGCAGCCTGACGACGTCATCGTCGGTGGAGACAGCCAGCCTCTTGGAACTTGCTGATGAGGAAGGAGACCAGCCTGCTGACGATGTCGCTAGCAACTGCAGACAGCAGCACCTCCATTGCCAGTGGCCAATGTCCCTCACTCCCTCCAGTCCTAGGCTCCTCAAGGCCTCAACTCCTACACAGCATACAGCAATGAGCGTGTGAACGCGGAAGGACACAGCTCTGGAATTTTATTTGTTCTTGATTTTGGGTGCAGTTAGGATGCCACAACTCACTCACCTGTCGAAGTTGCCGGTGACCCGGTACAGAAAAAGATTGTCGTTGGGCCTGTTTACCCCGGATGAACAAATGAATTTTTGATAGGTTATGAAATTTGTAGTTGGAAATTTGAATGGTTTGGAGGAATGTTGGAGGAAAATTGTAGATCTTCAAAAGTGAGAAAAAGTTGACAATTTTTGATTTGAAATCATCTTATCATGCAAAACTACGGATTCGAAAAAACCTCGGATGGAAAAACTTCCTAAATAAAAATTATAGATCTTGGTTTAAACTTTGTAGTTGACGCGAACGGTACCGTGGAAGCCGCTAGCCACCGATGAAAAATATTAGCATCCTACCTATGCTCTGCTAACGGGGTATAACCTGCCCCACACCCGCCCTAACCTGCGGCTGTTGAATACTCGCCCAACTCCATCCAAATAGAGTGTTTTGGCCTCGGGAATCGAGCCTCTCCATCGATATCCTATTCAATCTTCTATTGCTAAAGGAGAATCATGGGAGAAGAAGTAATATTTAAGCTGTTAAAAAAAGGAAGGCACAATTCACAAATACATCCAAGAAATGATGAAAATAGATCGGATATGACTCGCCCGTGTCTGTTTCTTGCGCTCGGTCCCAGTTCGAATATCATTGATATTATATTTGTTTTCATATTTGTTTGCATCCGGATTCGAGTCCTCGCCGAAGCTCACTTCTGGTTGGCCGGATAATGTCAATCATGCACAGGATAGGATACGATTGGATATCGAATTCATCATAAATATGCGATTTGAGTATTCGGATTCAGACAGATGGACATGTATCGGATGTTGAATATCCGGACTTCGGATTGACAGGTACAACAAGTTTCAGTTTAAACCCAATTGTTACTACCGACCAATCATCTAGTAATTGACATGTTTGCGGATTCTCGGTCTCGAATAAATACTTGTTTAATCCTTCAGCCAAGCAGTAGAACTGCTTCTGCTAATGGTTTTGAAGTTTGTGAAAGAAAAATACAACATAAACGCATATAATTACCACAATGATTGTCATCCGATAGAGCTCTATTGCCAAGAAATATGAAGCTGTCATCGTTGTAATAAACAGATGTGGATGTGATGTCAGGCATAGATAAAAGTCTGCTGCTAACTATTCGCTGCAATGGAAGATGAAATCCTGAGGTATAGCTTTCTGGCTGATAGTTTGCACATTGCAGTACCACACCAAAGACGCATATCGTTGAACTGATGCAATAGCAGAATAGACATTGGAATCTCAAATATACCTCGATTCGGTGTTTGCCAGCAGTGCTCGGCACCTCGACCGGGACTGTGCTGTGGTAGGTGGAGAAGATGGCGAGAGAAGAGAGGAGGCGTGCCACCGTGGCCGCTGCGCCTCAGACCAGGAGCGGCGGTGCGCCTGCCCGCACACCGATGCCGCCGGCATCCGACACCTCTGGCGTGGCTGTGGCAGCGGCGAGGGAAGGGAGGAGGCGCTGCCGCGGCGGAGACCTCGGTACGTACGCAAGGAGACGAAAGCAATTTTTGAGTGCATACATGCTGAGCATGTGTTATCTACATAGCCTATTGAGATATGTGCCATCCAAAACAGTAGTGTTTCATATTGAAAAGAGTGTGTTTCACATTGAATAGAGTGTACAACATGAATCTCAAAGCTGTTTTGGACGGTGCAGATATCACATGCTGAGCATGTACATGCTGCAATACGTTTTTGCAAGGAGACGGAGGCAGCAATGTTCCGGAGCTGAGGTTGTGGAGGCCGCGCCGCTGACATGTGGGCCCGCGCGAGAACAGTGATAGCTGACGATAGGGCCGAAACGGCCGCCAATCTTGGCTGCCGACTGGTCGGTGCGTCCGCCGCACCACCTACGCTCTCGCGTGCGGCCCAGGTGAGTTTTTTTTTTTTTCTTCATTTCTTTTTTTCTTTTTCTTTTTCTTTTTCTCTGTGTTGTCTTATTCTACTTTTTATTATTTTATTTTATTTTTTCTTTTGTGCGTTTTTATTTTTCTTTTGTTCTTTATTTGCTTTTTTCTTTTTTCTTTTATTATGTCGCATTTCATTCTTCTTTGTTTTTTATTTTTCTTTGTTCTTCTATTTACTTCGATTTTCTCTTTTATGTTTCATGCATACTTTTTTATTTTGGTTTTCATTTTATTTTTTTTATTTTTATTTATATTTTTATTTTGCATCTTTTTTCTGTGTTATTTGACTCTAATTAATTAATTCACTAATTTTATTTTTTAATTTTATGATATATGTGATGTTTTATACAATATTTTGTGATGTCCGCGAGTACAAATGTAACGTTCTACGATGTTTTTATGATGTTTAATATACATTGATGTTCTAGGATATATTTTGATGTTTGGTAGCTTTTTTTTTCTTTTTATTTGACTCTAATTAATTACTTCACTAATTTTATTATCTTATTTTACATTTCATGATATTTTGTGATATTCACGTAGTATACATATGATGGTCTATGCTATATTTTGTGATGTTCGTGTAGTATTAATGTGATGTTCTATGATGTATTTATGATGTTCGGTAGTATACATGATGTTCTAGGATATATTTTGTGATATTTGGTAGCTTTTTCTTTTTATTTGACTCTAATTAATTACTTCACTAATTTTATTATTTTATTTTATATTTTATGATGTTCACATAGTATATATATGATGTTCTATGCTATATTTTGTGATATTCGTGTAGTGTTAATGTGATGTTCTCGATGTATTTATGATATTATGTAGTATATATGTAAATAATTTTTTTTTCTAAATACACCCAAGTGAGATCTTGATTTGAAGGATTTATTGTAAGAAACACCGTGGCACAATCGAAATTTAATTTTGAAACTCCGTTTAGGAAATATAACTTTTTAACTTTCAAACAATATGCACATGTATGATATCAGCAAATTTGTTTCACATGCATGCTTTGTACTCTGTGCTAACCTTAAGGCCCACAAGAAAACTGAATTGGGCCCAATTTAGTGAAGCAACCGAGGGAGGAAATTATTTTTCCTGGGAGAGGCGGGCGGCATCCTACCCGCCACCTGGGTCGGTAGGTAGGCACCCCCGAAATGGCAGTTTGCGGCGTTGACTGCAGTTGTGTGGAGGGTCTACAAGCACAAGGCCGTGGCGAGGGCTTTCGTATGAGTATGAATAGGGTAACAGTAGACGTCGGCCGTAGATCTGCGAGCGTATTAATCTTTATTGATTGATTTATTGTTTTTAGGAGACATAGGTGCACCAGATTGCTATCTTATCTCATATATGATTTTTAAGAAACCTTATAACTGAAATATTATTTTGCCCTAAGAGCATTTCCAATAGTTCCAAAAAAGCTACTGGTAAATCCATGAGTTTTGTTAGGTTCATCCAAAAGTTTCTAAAACCTCGGTCCTATGATATAGAAAACAATTTTACATCAGGAATCCTGGACTATTTCTAAATCATCCTAACCACTTTTATATTTTCTCTCTTGTATATTTGTATCAGGAACCCTGTCGTATTCTTTATTCTTCCCTGTGCCCTTCTACCTATCCTCAAGTTTCGCAATAGGAAAAATGAAATGTAAACCCATAGTGTCGGGTATCGATATTAGGGATACCTAAAGTAAGGAAGTCAGCGCCTCGAATGGGGCAAGACGTATTAAAAAGTCTCACCCGACTCCAAGGCCGCGGGCTCTGCCTCGCTCGACCCCAAGGACACGTGCTCCGTCTCACCCGACCTCGAGGCCATGGGGGTCTCGCCCAAGGCCACGGGCTCCGTCTCACCCGACCTCGAGGCCGCGGGCTCCATCTCGCCCAACCTTGAGCCCGCGGGCTCAGCCTCGCCCGACCCCTTGGGTTCGTGCTCTGTCTCGCCCGACCCCTTGGGTGCGGGCTCCGTCTTGCTCAACCCCTCGGGTGCGGGCTCCGTCTCGCCTAACCACAAGGACGCGGGTTCCGTCTTGTTCGACAGGGACCCATACCACCGCCAACCACTCCAGGTCTAAGCGTATGGGCCTGGGTCAAAACTCTGACACCAGGGAGGAGACTAGCACGCCTCGATGTAACCCATGGTCATGACAGGCCGTACCTGAGGATTCACATCAAGAACAGCGTCGGGTGTGCTGGTGCTATTCTGCCTAACCCTCATACGAACGCTGACAGGCACGCCAGTTCACCATGACGTCCGCTGGGACGGAATGGAATGCCATGATCGGCAGATGATGCCTGCGCATGGCGCCAGTGATGAATAGGGCCACGACGTGGAGCCATCCCTATTGATATCTACAGGATCGGTGGGACCCACATGAAGGAGAAGACGGACCTGGCGATCCTAGAAGTCTTCTTCTCTGTCTCGTTCTTCTCCTTTTCCTCCACTGTAACCCGCGCTTTCCCTTCGCCTATAAAAGGGGAAGCAAGGCGCCCCATGAAGGGGGATCCATATCCGCATGAGACCAAACCACGAGATAAAAACACAAGAGCATGACACGAGCACACGGCTGAGCAGCGATCGAGCTCTCAACACCCGTTTACTTGTTTCACCAGAGACTTGGGATCATTTTCCTCTCTCGCCTGTTTGTAACCCCTACTGCAAACCAAGTGCTAGTAACACGAGCAGCAACAAACTGGACGTAGGGACATTCCGCCCGAACTAGTATAAACCCTTGTGTCCTCTGAGCACACCATCCGAGCTAGGCGCGCAAATACAAATTTTCTCATCGGTGGTCCAAAAAACACCGACAGTTGGCGCACCAGGTAGAGGCTTTTTGCATGTCTCGACATCCACATCAGGCCTCGGATCACTAGTCATGATGTCAGCTGGGTCCTGGGCGCACACGTGCGCTTTGGGAACCTAGACTTCATCGTCACGATGGGGGGAGAGTTGGTGCTGGCTCCCGCCGCCGTCCAACCTCTCCACTCCGCTGACTTCAACGCGATCGTCGAGGTGCTTGAGGAGCTACGGCTGCATGCACTAGAGGCCCACGCCCCCGGGAGCGACCAGCTCCTCGGCTTCAATTACGGGAGGCTAGAGCGCTAGCTCGGCGCCTTCCTAGGACCCCGACCATCCCGAAAGGACCTGGGCCACCTTACCTTCTCGTTCGCCAACATCATGACGTAGCTGGCCGGAGAAGAGCCACTCTCCCTGGAATACCTCATCTAGAGCGCCCCGACAGCGCTCCCGTTCGGTCTACGCAACACCACAGAGACCGTTGGCCACCTTGTGGCGCAACGCACGCCCTCATCCCCTATGAATGATGAGTTCGGGGGGATGACCGAATATGTCGTGGAATCTTTCCACGACCTCCTCGCAGGAGAATTAGAGTCGCCCTCTGACTTCGACTCCAGCAGGGGGAGTCATCACCCCTCACGTGAATGTTTCATGGTAGGTACCCCCGAGGGATACATCAAAAGCATCCATGTGGGAGGGGCTACCCTAGCAGATGACCTCGACGATGAGGTCGAGGGGGACATAGGGGCCCCACCTCGCCTACAGGTAGAGCAGCTGAGGGCGCAACACCAAGAGCTCAAAGAAGCACGACTCCAGCTCAAGCAGGAACACGTGGAGCTCGAGCGAGAGATCGAGTGCCATGAAGACAGTGGGCGTGCGCGTGCCGTGGCCCGCGACGTGAACCGGAGGATCGTCAAGGACGACAAAGCCCTCCCACATTTCACCTAGGCAAGCCAAAATGTCACTGTCGTAGCGGCCTTACTCCTAGGGCTCCCGGAGCCCGCGACACCCGAGGATCATCTGGCCCATCGCGAGATTCGCACGCTACTCGAGTGTGCGGTGGCGCAGCAGGCTGAGAGCTCGCTGTCCCGATGACGTGAGCTCAATGCCAGCCAGCGCATGCCCTCAGAGCGACCTAACAGGGACGTATCTATCCACTAGGCGCAGCAAGGCGGTAGGCCGCGTGCCGCGGTCTCAGTGCATGAACGTCTTGGCCTCCACTGTGATGCGCGTGATACCCTCGACGTCCGCAGGCGTACCTACGGTGATGCAAGGGAGGAGGCTAGCCATGGCTACCACCCTTGTCGTGGCAGACACTATGATAGCGGCGAGGACCAAAGCCCAAGCCCCAACTTGCTAGGACCTCTGGCCTTTGGCCAACACACCCTCAACACCGTCTTCCCACCGTGGTACTGACCGCCGACCAACAACCCAAAATACTCTGTGGAAACGAACCCTGAACTATGGCTCGAGGATTATCGGCTTACTTGCCAAGCCGGTGGAGCAGATAGTGACGATTTCATTGTCCACAACCTTCCATTGTTCCTGGCAGATTCGTCACGAACGTGGTTGGAACACCTTCCGCCCAACTGAATCCAAAGTTGAGCGGACCTAAAAGAGATCTTTGTGTGAAACTTCACATACACACGTCCTAGGAACCCATGGGATCTAAAAAACTACCAACAGAAGTCCAGGGAAACTCTTCGTGGGTACATTCAGCGCTTCTCCTGGCAGTGCAACGAGCTGCTCAACGTCGCCGATGCCGACGTCATAGGAGCTTTCATGTCTAGGACCACCCGCGAGTCTCTGGTTCACAAGCTAGGATGTAAGGGCTCATGAACTACCAAGGAACTCCTCGACATCGCCACCAGCCACGTCTCAGGCGAGGAGGCGGCCGGGGCAATTTTCGACTGCCTCAAAGGCAAGGCAAAGTGGGACGAGGATGTCGGCGAAGGCGCCTCCAACCGTCCCAACAAAAAGAAGAACAGGCAGCGATGCAAGGGCTCGCTCGTGGCCACCGCTGACCGCAAGGGGGGGGGGGGTTAGAAGCCCACTGAGGGTACCCTAGACTACTTCGAGAAGCTGCTCGAAGGGCCATGCCCGAACCATGCTTTTTCCATTAAGCACCTATACAAGGACTGCGTCCTCAAGAAGCGGTTCTTGTCTGGAGGTGATGAGGACATCACTACTTCGTTGCATACAAGTCAAGGAGAGGAGGAGGTCCAACATGGGCGTCCAATTCATCTTTTCCATGGTGGAGGCCCAGTCCAACTGAAGTTGGAGCCCATCTCGGGTTATAGGACTAGTTTGCCTTAAACTGGTCACCCACGATGCATCTGGACTCCATTTTCGACGATCCACATATGGATGGAAAGATAATTTGATAAGGAAGCCAATCCAAGTGGTCTCACATCAAAAGCTATTCGGAATCAATAGGAATCGTGGTCACAAGTCAGTGCCCAGAATCTGCCAGGGTGCTGTGACACCGTAATTTGGTTCGTTGGACCGTGTATCGTGTTTGGGCCCATTAGGGGGCGCGTCCAGGGGGGTGACACCCAAGACTCTATATTTAGCAGCCTTCGCTCTCTTTAGGGTTTGGGTTTTGTTTAGTTCTTGATTTTCTCGTGAAACAGACGTCGTTTTGTTGCAACTGTCGCCGCCAAGGCCGCTTGCTGTGAACCAGGGCCTCAGTTCTTGATCTTGTTCGCCTGTGGCGATTAGTCCTTTCGAATAAAGACTTGAACTCCTTCTTATTTCGTAAGCCTCATATTTATTTGCAATTTTAGATTGCGTTCATCTCGTTCTTGCTTGTGTTCTCGATTCGCTTGCAGGAAAGCCTTCTTGGCGAGGTCAATCGCGTTCGCATGGTTGATAATCAACGGAGCAGTGGTGTAACGGTTGCGGGGGTCCGAATCAGTTTTGGTTTGAAGCTTAGATCGTGAACGTCGTGTCTCCACCAATCGATGCTATCATACCTTTTGGAAGATAAGGCAAGTCTACATCAAGTGGTATCAGAGACCTTGTTGCTCGTTAGGTATAACTTTGTTTTTTCCCTTTAGATTGTTACTGTTTTTGCATTACCTATAGTCCACAAAAAGCCAAAAAAAATATATACACCACCACATAATCCCTGTCCTATAGCCTCGTTGTGCCATGCAATTTTGTCTCTGTTTCGCGTTGTTGAGTTTATGCCCTAGGTCAAGTTCTAGTTGCTGGTTTTAGATCGTTTTGAGTCCAGTTTGTATTTTCCCTTTGTTTTTCATCATAATCCGTGAACACCTTCAAGTCTTGCTGTGTTTCCTTTGTTTCCATCAAACCCTAGTTCGCGCCATCTAATTTGTTACACTTGTCTTCACTGTTTCCGTTAAATCCTTGCTGCCGTGACCAATTTTGCGCGCATTGTTCCCGTTTTATCCTCTAATTCGGAGTCCGTTCGTAAAACTGGTCTAGTTTTCGCATACGAACTCAGATTTCGACGTTCCATATATCAAAATTGATCAAAATTTTTTTGGATCCGTCCATCCCCCACGTTGTTGGGGTCGGAGATTTTTATTTTGGTCAAAAAGTGGTCACAAGATCCTGTTTTTGTGGTCACAAGGTTTTTGTCGATTTTGACCACTTCTTCTGAAATTTCCACAGGCCACGCCTTTCACTTGTTTAAGCTCATATTTTCTGTGGTTACTTTTTTGTGCTCCTAAGTAAAGAAAAAATATCAAAAAAATAAAAATAAAAAGTCAAAAATTCCCAAAAAAAACAACGACAGCCCAAAAAATAGAAAAAAGAGAGGGGCAAAAGAGGAACAATATCTAGAGGAGCACATAGAGAGCGCCATTTGAGCTGTGTTTGTGTGTGTTGATTTCTTCCTTGTTCCTAATCATATTCCTACTGTTCCCATCACTTGATACATCTAGTACTTGGAACGTTAATAGGCCAGCAACTAAGACAAGTACTCGGGATACTTATTTAGCTTTGCTATTCAGTTGCGACTATTATTTTTCCTTGCTACTATATTGTGCCTGTCCAAGCTCCACTTTCTTCTGACCAAGTACAGGTTCGCCTTGCAACTGTTACACTCGAGCTACAATGGTATCACAGTCACCGACCGATTGCACCGCCTGTTGCTTTGGTAAGAACACTTATAAGACCGTGGTAAGACGCTTGAGAGTTTGAGTGCCTTGTTTTTCCTTGTCCACAACCTAAGTAGTTGGTAGGAATAATACTATTTGTGTTGTCTTCTCCTTTCTACTAACCATGTCAGGAAAGGCCAGAGGCAGCGGCTAAGGAAACGAGGACGCACCTACAGATTTCAATGCTGTGTTTCTAAGAATGAGCTTCGTGCCGTTCTTGATGACAAGTTCAATGAGATCCTTCAACAAATCACCAATTTGGCCAAGAGGATTGAAGATGTTGAACAACGACATCCTGAGCCACGTCCTAAAGATGATGAAGATGTTCTTTCTAAGGAGGAGGATGGCGACGCGGAGGCTGAAGCCGAAGCTCAACGACGTGTTGAGGATGCACGTAACCGTAATCGGTTGAACTTTTACCGACGCGGTATGGGAGGTAATAACCAAGGTAATAATGATCCTTTCTCTAAAACCAAGTTTAAGATACCTCCTTTTTCTGGTTCTGCTGATCCTGAAGCATATTTAGATTGGAAGATGGCTGTAGATCAAAAATTTAGCTCCCATCAGGTACCGGAAGAATATAGAGTTAGACTTGCTACTAGTGTGTTTACTAGTTTTGCTCTTTTCTAGTGGTATGATATTTGTAATAATGTTAATGCTAATGCTAATGCTAATGCTCAAATACCTCAAACCTGGACTGTACTTAAACGACGAATGAAATCGAGATTTGTTCCTCCATACTATCAGCGTGATCTGCGATTAAAACTACAATGTTTAAATCAATGTAGTAAGACTGTTGGGGAATATTATCAGGAGCTTTTAATTGGTCTAGCACGTAGTAACATACGAGAGGATGAAATGGATAAGTGGTCTCGATTTTTTAGAGGTTTGCGTCGTGAAATACAGGATGTTCTTGACTATAAAGAATGGACTAGATTTTCCCAATTATATCATTATGCTATTAAAGCTGAAAGGGAAGCACAGGGACGACAACCTAGGCGTTCCACGACTCCGTCTGTGACTCCATCCATTCCTTCACATCCAACCGAGGTGAGTAAATTTTCTAATGTGCAGACACCACCAGCGCCTGTAAAGAAGAGTTCTCCTATCACACCTTCTTCTAGTGGATCTGCTACACCTTCCTCTAGTAGCTCTTCTAAAGTTGTGTGCCACCGCTGCAAGTGCATGTGACATATTGCTAAAGAATGCCCCAACAAACACGCATATATTGCTACTGATGATGGTGGGTATGCTAGTGCTAGTGATGAAGAGAATGAATTTGCACTTGCAACTGATCTTTATGCAGATAAATTTGCGGATAGTGCTGAAGATCCTGATGAGGTAATTGATAGTGTGGCATGCACTGCAGACTACAAATCAATCCTTGTTCAGCGTGTTTTGAGTACATAAGTTGAGCCAGTAGACAAGCTACAACGCCATAATTTGTTTCAAATATTCCTCATTGTCAATAATTTTCGTGTTCGTGCTATAATTGATGGAGGGAGCAGCAATAACTTTGTAAGTTCTGAGCTTGTCAAGACTCTTGGTTTATCTACACGTGCTCTTCCACATTCATACCATGTTCAGTGGTTCAATAATAGTGGTAAGGTAAAGGTAACACAATCTGCTCGTGTGGATTTTTCTATCGGATCATACCATGATTATGCTGATTTTGATGTCGTGCCAATGCAAGCTTGTTCACTTTTGTTAGGCCATCCTTGGCAATATGATAATAATGTTGTACATCATGGTAGGCAAAATAGATATACTTTTATGTTTAAAGGAAAGACCATTGCTTTACTTCCTTTAACACCTGCTGAAATTGTGCAATATGAAAAGGAACTTGCTGAAAAGAAAAAGAAAGGCCTTGATAAAGACTCTAGCAAACCATTAAATGAACCTTCAAGTAACATGAAAGAAGTTTTATTTGCTCTTAAATCTGTTCTTGCTGTTCATGATGACCCATGTTATGCTCTGACTTGTACATCGCCTATATGTCCACTTGGTCCTACTCCTAGTGCTATGCCTCTTGTTGGTACAAACCTTTTGCAGGAGAAGGAGGTTGAATTCCCAGCAGGGAAACCACCATGGCAGCCGCCTTTGCGAAGGATGGGGCGCCAAGATGAACGTTTTCTTCCAGAGCCATCGTTGCTGTCATCCAATGGAGGAGACGATCTACTTCAGTCGAGGACGACTTCAATTCAAGAAAGGGAGGATGATGAGGACATCACTACTTCATCGCATACAAGTCAAGGAGAGGAGGAGGTCTAGCATGGGCGTCCAATTCATCTTTTCCATGGTGGAGGCCCAGTCCAACTGAAGTTGGAGCCCATCCCGGGTTCTAGGACCAGTTTGCCTTAAACTGGTCACCTAGGATGCATCCGGACTCCATTTTTGATGATCCATATATGGATGGTAAGCTAATTTGATAAGGAAGCCAATCCAAGTGGTCTCATATCAAAATCTGTTCGGAATCAACGGGAATCGTGGTCACAAGTCAGTGCCCAGAATCTGCCAGGGTGCTACGACACCGTAATTTGGTCCGTTGGACCGTGTATCGTGTTTGGGCCCATTAGGGGGCGCGTCTAGGGGGGTGACACCCAAGACTCTATATTTAGCAGCCGTCGCTCTCCTTAGGGTTTGGGTTTTATTTAGTTCTTGATTTCCTCATGAAACAGACGTTGTTTTGCTGCGACTGTCGCCGCCAAGGCCGCTTGCTGTGAACCAGGGCCCCAGTTCTTGATCTTGTTCGCCTGTGGTGATTAGTCCTTTCAAATAAAGACTTGAACTCCTTCTTATTTTCATAAGCCTCATATTTATTTGCAATTTCAGATTGCGTTCATCTCGTTCTTGCTTGTGTTCTCGATTCGCTTGCAGGAAAGCCTCCTCGGCGAGGTCAATCGCGTTCACGTGGTTGATAACCAACGGAGCAAAGGTGTAACAGATTCTGGGGGTCCAAATGAGTCTTGGTTCAAGCCTAGATCGTGAACGTCGAGTCTCCACCAATCGACGCTATCATACCTTTCAGAAGATCGGGCCTAGTCTACATCAGGAGGCTCCAACAAGAGGGAGCATAGGAAGGTGCCCAAGCCGACCACAGACAACACTGAGGGGAAGGACGGTGGCTTTCTAACGCTAGATGGCTGTCTCATGATCTTCAGAGGGTCACCGCCTCGACTCCAAGCGCCGCTAGAAGCTTGCGCGCTACAAGGTCTATACGGCCGGTCGTCGTTTACCTTCCTCCAATGGTCGAGTCCGCCATAACCTTTGATCGGATCGGCCACCCGGAAAGCGTCCCATAGCTAGGAAGATATCCGCTTCGTGATTGACCCGATGATCGACACGGCGGCCTCAACATCATGTACTGCTGAAAGGCTCGACGCCATGGGCATCGACCGATCGCGCATCCGATCGACCGGCGCGCCTTTCCATGGCATCGCACCTAGAAAGCAGGTTGTGCCACTTGGGCGCGCATCGATCGCCCATCACCTTTGGGAATCCGACCAATTATAGGATGGAGACCCTTACCTTCGAGGTGGTCGGGTTCCACAGGACTACCACGCCATCCTGGGATGTCCATGCTATCACGAAGTTCATGGCCGTCCCCAACTACACCTATCTAAAGTTGAAGATGTCGGGTCCATGCGGGTTATCACCATCGACACCTCCTTCCAAAGCCCCCTCTACGAGTGTGAGGTCGAGTCTTTGCGAACACGTCACGACAATTGTCACCTCAAAAGAGCTTGCGGCCATCGTGGGGAGAGTCGTCAAGAAGCACCCAACCCCAAGCGGATGGTCGGATCTTTTGAGCCTATAGAGGGTGCCAAGGAGGTCCTCATAGACCCCAATGGCTCCAAGGGCAAAGTGGTGCACATTGGCACTATGCTTTCCTCCAAATAGGAAAGCGCGCTCGCCAACTTCCTTCGCGCCAACAGAGACATCTTTGTGTGGAAACCCTCGGGCATGCCAGACATTTCGAGAGAAGTCGCCGAGCATGCCTTGAAGATCAGGCCAGGTTCCAAGCCGGTGAAGCAGCGCCTGTGTCGCTTCGATGAGGAAAAACGCAGGGCCATTGGCGAGGAGATTGTGAAGCTTTTGGTGGTCGGGTTCATCAAGAAAGTATACCATCCCGAGTGGTTAGCCAACCCCGTTCTTGTACGAAAAAGAGTGGGATATGGAGAATGTGCGTTGACTACATGGGTCTCAACAAAGCATGTCCAAAGGATCCGTTTCCTTTGTCACGCACAGACCAAGTAGTCGAGTCGACCTCAGGGTGCGAAACCCTTTGCTTCCTTGATGCGTACTCTGGGTAGTATCAAATCATGATGAAAGAGACCGACCAGCTCACGACATCTTTCATCACCCCATTTGGATTGTTCTGCTATTTCACAATATCGTTCGGCCTGAAGAACGCTGGGGCTACGTACCAACGTTGCATGCTCAAGTGTTTCAGGGATCTCATCGGGCAGACTGTTGAGGCCTACATGGATGACATTGTGGTCAAATCCGAATGGGCTGATCAGGTCATAGCCGACCTAGAGTAGACCTTCATGAAACTCCAACAAACGTCTTCAAACTCAACCTCGAGAAGTGTGTTTTTAGGGTCCCAAGGGGTATGCTGCTAGGTTTTATCGTCTCCGAGCGTGGCATCGAAGCCAACCCAGAGAAGATCTCGGCCATCACAAGGATGGGCCCAATTATGAACATAAATGGGGTACAACGAGTTACCGGGTGCCTCGCTGCACTCAGCTGCTTCATCTCGCATCTCGACGAATGAGGTCTCCCCCTTTATTGGCTTCTGAAGAAGGCCGACAACTTCAAATGGACGCTCGAGGCCTAGGAGGCACTTGATAAGGTCAAGCAGCTCCTGACGAAGGCCCTGATCCTAGTCCCCCCAAACAATGGGGAACCGCTTCTACTCTACATTGCGGCCACCACACAAGTGGTTAGCGCCGCCCTAGTGGTAGAGCGAGAATAAGAGGGACACACCCTCAAACTGCAGCGTCCTATGTACTTCATCAGCGTGGTCTTGTCTGATTCCAAGACCTACTACCCCCAAATCTAGAAGCTCCCGTACGCCATCCTTATCGCTAAGAGAAAGTTGCGTCACTACTTCGAGTCGCATTCGGTGACAGTCGTGATGTCGTTCCCTCTTGGCGAGGTCATCCAAAACCGAGATGCCATGGGAAGAATCGCGAAGTGAGCACTCGAGCTGATGGGTCAAGGCATTTCATATGCCCCCCAGACGGCCATCAAGTCCCAAGTGCTGGCTGATTTCATTATAGAGTGGACCGAGATCCAAATGCCGCCAGCAGTCGTCGATCAAGAGTACTGGACGATATACTTCGATGGATCAGTGATGAAGAAAGGCGCCGGCGTGGGGCTGGTCTTCATTTCACCCCTCAAGGTATGCATGAGGTACATGGTTTGCATCCATTTCCCCTCCTCCAACAATGTGGTTGAGTATGAGGCACTCATCAACGGCCTACGCATCGCCATCGAGTTGGGTATCCAATGGCTCGATGTCCGGGGCGACTCCCATCTAGTCATCGACCAAGTCATGAAGGAATCAAGCTGCCACAATGCCAAGATGGCTACATATTGCTGAGAAGTCCACCAGCTGGAGGACAAGTTCGACAGTCTTGTGCTCAATCACATCCCGAGGTGTCTCGACGAGGCGACCAACACACTAGCAAAAACAGCGTCCAACCGAGAGCCAGTGCCGACGGGTGTCTTCACCCACAATCAGTACAAGCCCTCGGTCCACTATGAGGAGTCAGAACAGACCGGTGACGCGTCGCCTACACTGGGCTCAGGGGCTAACCAGCCGGTGGCTCCATCCGACCCCAAAGTCATGGAGCTTGATGAGGATCCAGCGATAGAGCCCAACCCTCTGGCTGACTGGAGGACACCTTACCTTGACTACCTCCTCCATGAAGCACTGCTGATGGACAAAATGGAGGCTCGATAGCTCGCGCATCGTGCCAAGTCCTTTGTCCTTATTGAGGGTGAGCTCTACATGCGAAGCCACACCGGGATCCTGCAGCGCTGCATCTCCATCGAACGAGGGAAGCAGTTGCTGAGTGATATCCACAGTGGGGTTTGCGGGCACCATGCTGCGCCTAGGACCCTGGTCAAAAACACGTTCTGACAAGGCTTCTACTAGCCAACTGTAGTAGCTGATGTTGAACAGATTGTGCGCACCTGTGAAGGGTGTCAATACTACGCTCGATAGATCCACCTGCTAGCCCAAGCACTCCAAACGATCCCCATCACGTGGCCATTCATGGTCTAGGGGCTCAATCTGGTTGGACATATCAAGAGGGCGCCCGGGGGCTGTACGCACTTGCTTGTTTCCGTAGACAAGTTTACAAAGTGGATAGAGGCTCGACCAATCTCTGTGATCAAGTCTGAGCAAGCCATGCTGTTCTTCCTTGACATCATCCATCGCTTTGGAGTCCCGAACTCCATTATCATGGACAACGGCACGTAGATCACCAGAAAGAAGTTCCTCCGATTCTACGATGAAAACCACATCCGTGTCGATTGGGCCACCGTGGCACACCCCTGCATGAATGGGCAGGTCGAGCACGCGAACAACTTGGTCCTACAAGGCCTCAAGCCTAGGATCTTCAACCGGTTGAACAAATTTAGCAGATGATGGGTCGTGGAGCTTCCCATGGTGCTATGGAGCCTAAGGACAACCCCTAGCCAGACCACCGACTACATGCCATTCTTCATGGTCTATGGTTCTGAGGCTATCCTCCCGACTGACCTTGATTATGGAGCACCGAGGGTTAGGACGTATGATGAATAGGGAGCCGAGGCGTCCCTCAAGGATGCCATGGACCATCTAGATGAAGTGCGCCACATTTCCCTCCTCTGCTCAGCCAAGTACCAGCAAGCATTGCATCGGTGCCATAGCCATTGAGTGCGGGGTCGGGCCTTCAACATTGGGGACCTGGTGCTCCGCCTCATCCAAAGAAACAAGAACTGCCACAAGCTCTCTCCGCCATGGGAGGGACCATATGTCATCATGGAGGTGCTCCGACCAGGCACCTACAAGCTCAGGACCATCAATGGCAAAGTCTTCATCAACGCTTGGAACATCGAACAACTATGTCACTTTTACCCTTAAATTTACGCATGCTTTCTCTTATTAGTTTCGCTATCAACTCCTCGATCTTTAGTGACACCCGACCCCAGCAATGGTAGGGGGTCGGGCCTCACCTGGGGGCTGATAAGAGCATATCTATTCGGTAGACACTCTTTATGCCCGACCCTTTCTCACGTTGAGACCTAGAAGTAAGGGTTGCAGAAACAAATGCTGAGTAAAACTGGTCAGACCGCAAGAAACCTACGCCCCAGCGGCTACGGCGTTTTTTCCTCACCAGTGTGATCAGAGTTTTTTCCTCACCCCGAGCTTCTTAAGCCTTAACTATGGAAAGAGTCGAAATGCATTTAAGAGTATATCCACCTAGCAAACATTCTCTATGCCCAACCCTCTCTCATGTTAAGATCTAGAAGCAAGGGTTGCGGAAACGAACACTGAGTAAAACAGGTCGGACTGCAAGAAACCTACGCCCCAGCGGCTATGGCATTTTTGCTCACCAGCATGATCAGAGTTTGTTCACCCGCACCCTGAGCTTTAGAGCCTTAACGACGGAAAGGGTCAGAACACGTTAACCTTTTTATATAGAAAGGAGAGAAGGGCTAAAAATCTGTTTGGCCATAACGAATTTTAAGAGCTTGTCCATTTATTACAAGTTCGCCGCTTGGCTTATCTGCCAAACTAATTTCTTAGGCGGGATGATCTAATCCTCTATCTCTGTAGGTAAGTCCTGTGCCAGTGGGTCACCCAAGTTGATTGGACGGCTCGTCCCACTGTCGAGAGATGGGTAAGGAGCAGTAGGATGCCCCATGTGGGTTATGCCGACTCCGTCACGAATGACGGACCCAGATTTCACTCGGACATATCCGATAAGAGCTCCCCAAACCTATCACTCGAGCCATCGAGGTAAGTCCTATGCCAACAGGTCACCCAAGTCAATCGGACGGCTTGGTCCGCTGCCGAGAGATGGGTAAGGAGCAATAGGATGCCCCATGTGGATTATGCCGACTCCGTCATGAATGACGAACCCAGATTCCACTAGGACATATCCAGTAAGAGCCCCCGGAACCCGTCACTCGAGCCATCGAGGTAACTTTACCAAACCCACTTTACTTCTCCAGTGCATGAGCATTAATTCATGCATTTTCATACATCCAAGCATCGCATATGTAATTATTGCGTCACAAAGCTTTGCTTCGCGTCACGAAGCTGTAGTCATCTCATTCAACATGAGTGGCGACCGACCGGGGTTCGAAGGCCAGCCCGCAAAGGGCTCGAGGCCACCTCGCGTTGAATAGAGACAGGGGAGAAAATGCAGATGCGCCCCAGCGGCCTTTACTCGACCCGCTCAGAAGTGGACAGGGTCATCTCGACCTGCTTGTTCGATCCTAACCTCGAGCCATGCCCACAGAATCTCCATCAATAGAGCGGCTCCTCTAGCGATAGAGGGGGTGGGTGACACAGACACGGAGGCCTGCCCTATCGCCACATTCACGAAGGATGCCTCGGGTGTGCCCCCTTCTGTCCGCCCACGGCAAACACGGCCACCTGCATGGATGGTGGTTCTAGCCATGCCTACTCTGTCTGCGACATCGAGGACACGACTGGCCACACTGCGCTTGACAAAGGTGCCCCAGACGCGCCCTCCTCCACCTGCTCTCCCGTGGACATAGCCATCGGTTGTGCCTCCCTGGTCGATGTCATGGCCGCCCCGATGCCACTCAGGCCCTCCACCAGTGCTGCAACAGTCGGCTCCTAGCACTTTTGCTAGAGGAGGATCTTTTTTGCAGCAAGCCACAGGGGAGTCCCACGTCCTCCGCCGCTGCAAGGGACATGGCAGTCAGTTTGTGGCAAAAATTCATTAGGACAAAAGGATGACAAAAACTCTTGACTCACATTGATGCCATCATACGAGGACATTTTGGGGCTGGCTTGCTTGACCTCGGCTGCTCCTCGTCGGCACGTTGCTGCTTCGAGACCTCCCTCAGCTCAGAGGGCTCGGACGAATCAAAACGGTCACCTCCCGCCAATTCCGGAGGCGCCACCGAGGGCTCGGATGGAGCAGGGTGACCTATTTCCGCTGGCTCTGGGGCCACTGTCAAAGGTCCAGATGAGGTGGGGCGGTTCATTTCTGCCGGCTCCGGGGGCACGTCCTCCCCCTGCTGCCTCACGACATGCCATGAGAAGGGCCCCGCCTACGGCAAAGGCGGGTCCTCGTCCTCGGTGGCCAGATCATCCCATGGGATGGGCAACATGGAGCCATCATCTTCGTCCTCCTCCTCTTCTTCTTCCTCCTCTTCTTCCAATGAGCCTTGACGCCGCTTCCCTCGCTGCAGCTTCGCTCGCTGCTTTGACCGTCGTTTCTTCTCCTCATCATCCTTTTTCTTCTGCTGCTCATCTGTGGCACGGTTCACCGTGCTCATGGCCGCATTCTTTGGCAACGACATGATGGAGTCCTAGAAGACTAACCCCGCTAGCAGCTCGATGAAGCCCATGTCCGGCCACATCACGGGATGCCCCTAGATCAGGAACATGGCGTCAGCCTCCCCTATGGCCTCCTTGATGCGCTGCAATACCTCACTATGGAGGAGCTACCCCTGGGCAAGCGTCATCCCGATGAGCTACATGCCTAGCATCATCCTGTATAGCGGGAGGATGCGCGCCATCAGAGGTGCCACCCTCCTCGCATGATACCCCCTAATGACGCTAGCTCCGTGAAGGCCGTGGATCTTCAGGAACGCGATGGCCTCGAGGAGGTCGTACATCCTCTTCTTCTCCTTGACGGGTGGCCCCCATGGCCATGATGGCGGTACCTCTTCAACTAGGTGCCTGGAGAAGATCGGCAAGGGAGCGGCAAGGTCGTTCTTTAGGTAGAACCAATGCGAGTGCCGCGATGTGCTGGATCCCATTAGGGTTCAGGTGCTGCAACTCGATCTGATAGTGGTGCAGTAGACCTCGGAAGAACAAGTGAGGAGGAACCATGAGTCCACGCTATTGGAAGGGCACAAAGGAGACGACGTAGCCATCGGGCGACACCGATGCATCGTCGTGGCCGGGCACTAGCCACTCCGCTGCATCGGTCCTCCCACAGAGAAGACCACACTTGACGAGGCCCTCCATACGCGCATGGGTAACATCAGAGTGGTACCATGAATCCATGGAGGATGGAGGTGGCAATGGAGAAGCAAAGGCGGTGTTAGAGGAGCGGAAGCTATGGATCTAGGGCTCCGACGGGAGATTATCAAGCACGACAGATCTGAACGGCGGCGGCGGAGAAACAGAGAAGGAAAGGTTGTAGTTTTGGTGTGTAGGAACGTAAAGGGGGAGGCCGCTATTTATAGGGCGGAGCAGGACAAGAAGGTGAACCATCTACCTAGATTCATGCGCCCGCTGCACCGTGTCACGTCACCTCCCTCCGAAGATCACGCGCATGCTATCTCTGGCCGCACCCTCAAAGGATACACCAGATGACAGTTCGCCCATTCAATGGGTAAGAACCATCATAGGTAAGAAGGGATCTAGAGCTGAAAATGCTCCTACGGCCCATTTAGGACCAGGAGTTTGAAGGCAGGCCCACCGATAGGTTCATAGCCGCTCCGAGACACCCTTAGAGCGAGGGATGGAAAGGGATGGGCCCACTAGCAGCCAGTACCCAGGCGCATGAGCGCCGCAGGCATCCCGGCCCACGTTCGAGTCTTGGTTGGTTCCCAGTCCATGGTTTTTCCTCAAAGAAAGGGAACGAGCCCTTGGGACCAGCCAAATGGACCCAAGAACTATCTGGACTAACGACCAAAGTCTAGAGTCGGTCACCAGCTGACCCATGCCACCCCCCCGTGAATGGGAAGCCCGGGCCCCTTTTGGACTAGCCCATTAAACAATTCACATATCACCATGTTTCATCCATCACAAATATGAGCCCACTCTCGACCAGACCCCTGCTACATGCTAGGGCTCGAGGAAAGTTGGACTCGCAAGGAAACCGAACATGCGGTTGGAGTACGATGACGGACCGATCGGATCCTAGGGACTAGAATCAAGAAAAATCTTTCTAACCTCCTGAATCCTACAGTTACATGCCCCCAAGAAGACTGATCCTAACAAAAGGGAACTATCACCCTACCAGGACATGCCATGGTCTACAAAAAGAAGGCCAAGGCTCTTAGAGTCCTCCCATCTAGAAAAGACTCCAAAGGAGTATTCTACTCCTCCGCAGGCTTGGGGGCTACTATCGGGTATCGATATTAGGGATACCCAAAGTAAGGAAGTTAGCGCCCATACTGACTTCCTCAGATGGGGCAAGACGTATTAAAAAGTCTCACCCAACCCCAAGGTCACAGGCTCCGCCTCGCCCGACTCCAAGGCCGCGGCCTCCGTCTTGCCCGACCTCAAGGCCGTGGGCTTCGTCTCACCCGACCTTGAGGCTGCGGGCTTCGTCTCGCCAGACCTTGAGGCCATGAGCTCCGTCTCACCCAACCCCTAGGCCACGGGCTCTGTCTCGCTTGACCTCGAGGCCACGGGCTCTATCTCGCCCAACCTTGAGGCAGCTGGCTCCGTCTTGCCCGACCCCTAGGCCATGGCCTTGAGGCCACGGGCTCCATCTCGCCTGACCCCTTGGGTGCGGGCTCCATTTCACCTGACCACAAGGACGTGGGTTCCGTCTCGTTCGACGGGGACCCATACCGCTGCCAACCACTCTAGGTCCAAGCGTATGGGTCTGGGTTAAAACTCTGACACTAAGGAAGAGATTGTCATGCCTCGATCTAACCCATGGCCATGACGGGCCATACCTGAGGATTCACATCAAGAATAGCGTCGGGCGTGCCGGTGTTGTTCTGCCTAACCCTCGTACGAACGCTGACAAGCACGTCAGTTCACCACGACGTCCGCTAGGATGAAATGGAACACCATGATTGACAGATGATGCCTACACATGGCACCAGTGATGAATAGGGCCATGACATGGAGCCATCCCTGTTGACATCTATAGGATCAGCGGGACCTGCATGAAGGAGAAGGACCCGGCGATCCTGGAAGCCTTCTCTCTCTCTCGTTCTTCTCCCTTTCCACCGCTGTAACCCGTGCTTTCCCTTTGCCTATAAAAGGGGAAGCAGGGCACCCCATGAAGGGGGATCTAGATTTGCACGAGACCGAACCACGAGATAAAAACACAAGAGCATGACACGAGCACATGGCTCAGCGGCGATCGAGCTCTCAGCACCCGTTCACTCCTTTCACCAGAGACTTGGGATCCTTTCCCTCTCTCGCCTGTTTATAACCCCTACTGCAAACTAAGTGCCGGTAACACGAGCAGCAACAAACTGGACGTAGGGACATTCTGTCCGAACCAGTATAAACCCTTGTGTCCTCCGAGCACATCATCCGAGCCAGACGCGCAAATACAAATTTACTCGTCGGTGGTCCGAAAAACACCGACACATAGTTTTTTAGAAAAAGAGGTGTAGGCAGCTGGAATATTATTCAGATGAAACACAACACAGTGCCGGGCTCAGATGGTTTTCCTCCTGAGTTTTATAAAGTCTTTTGGAATATTATTTAAAGGAACTTGATGGCTCTGTTTGAGAATTCCCATCGTGCGACACTACCTCTTCACAGCTTAAACTTTGGGACAATTGTTCTTCGACCATAAACTAATTAAGCAAAGCAAATTCAACAATACAGACTCATCTATTTGTTAAATGTTAGCTTCAAAATATTCACCCAAGGGAAACTTTGCAAATAATTGTCCCAAAGGTAACAAACCTAAGCCAAGTTCAATTAATGAAAACTATTTGTTTAGGAAGGATGGCAATGGTACCATGAAAGTTATAATTGCTAATCATTACCATGTGCATGCAAAGGCCATTTAGGTGCCGAAGCTTGTAGTGACTAACATGAGAGGACCCAACACCAGTTGGGTATCATCAAGCAATTAAATGATTAGTAGTTACCAAGGTGGCATTAGAAGCTTGGCATATTGATTTATTTTTCTTCATCAACATAAAGCCAAGTTTGAAATGAATTACTATGCATCATGAACCAATGTTATCCTATATGGCAATGTTTCATGAGCGAACCACTTTTAGTGGTTGATAATGTCTGGTTGCAACAAGTTTAACTTTGACAGGATAACTACTCAATAGCGTGTGAAGAAGCTTAAAGAAGGTTCAAACTGAACTTGATGTATTTGATGGATGATATTAGAAATTGGGAGCTCAGGAAAGTATTCTAGCCCAAGCAAAAAAAATTAATGTTAAATATATTGTTGTTTGATGAGTTGGCAAAAACTGAAAGCATCTAGGCCATAAAGATGATTGATCCCAGTGAATTATCATGAACATATCATATTTATATTGGTCTTCGCTCAGAATTATATATCGGATCATCTCTTCACTTCAAATGGTGATCTGAAAATTGGCTGTGCCTGCATTTGCATAGCATACCTTAGTAGTATGTATATAGGAGCATGTTGTTTATTTTTTGTTCATACCCTTGTTCATATTTGTCTTATCTTTTTGTTGAAATATTGCCCTTTTGTTGGTTGTTCAAATTGGCAATATTGAGACTTTGTCCATAAGCAATGTCATGACAAGAATGAGAATTATGAGAACAAGAGAATTGGAATGGATTTCATGTGAAATCAGTTTTGGAAGAAGTATTTGGACAGTTTGAGAAGGTGCTAAATTGATTTGGAAATTATTGGAAAGAAATGCACAAAGGGTAATCAAGCACACTGAAAAATGTCATGCGCGGACTTTCAGCCGCTTGGACTATAGACTTCTACAATACATTTAATAGTGGCCCATAGATTTTGTGCAGAAAAGTTGGGGGAGGGAAAAATCAATGGCGGACTGACTGGCATCCAGGCACGGACTGTCTGTGGGTAGGGTTTTAACCCAGACCAGGCACGGTCGATGGTTTATTTTCCCCCGTGCCCCTTTGTGAAAGCCCAAGCTCTCTCCATCTCTCTCACCATGCAAGAAGAAGAAGGAAGATGGGTGGGGACCAAGGGTCTGGAGGCTTCCCCAGACACTCCATGAAGTTTCTTGAACACTCTGCGAGCAACACCATGTTCTCTTGGTATTTCAAAATTTCTTCCTCATTTTTGGGTGGATTTAGGGTTTGAATGGCATTTAGGGTGTGATTCCTGATCTACTTTTGAGCCATGGATTCGTGAAACAAAGTGGGGGCAATTATTGGTAGTGATGAGAGGAAGCTATGCCTAAAATTTGGTTGGAAATCACTTGTTGAATCAAAGATTTTTGGGTTGGAAGATTGAACTGCACTGTTGTTGTTCATGCGTGAAGAGTAACTGCGGAATGTCCGCGCCCACAGCTACGGGCTGTCCGCAGGCACTGTTTCTACACAACAACAGTAGCTATGGCTGATCTACCCTTTACAAATACATTTTATGATTATATTAGCACAAGTAGTAGTAGTTCTCTCTCATGTAGATCACATAAACATTGTCATATCTTGATTCAAATGATTGTTGGATATGGAAAGTTCTCCATTCATCAAAATGGCACATGGTTATTAATTCCCATACAATTAAATTCCTTGCAACAAGCTATGATTTCTTGATCTTAATATGGAAGTGGTACTTCACAATGATAGTTATTCTTGGGTGTTCATGCATGTCACTTATACATTGCTATGTTTCTAAATTGATAGTGGCAACAGTTTGGCTAAGAAAATATTCACCTCCACAAAAAAGAAGGGAAGCACATCCAAGTGAAGGAGAACAGGTGACGATGAGGAGGATTGGAACCCAAATCCAAATGAGGATGTGGAAGAAGATGATTATGAGGAGATGGATGTATCCGGATACACTGGGTCTATCAGGCCATGGAGCTTTGACTCTTATAAGTGGTTGAGACGCCCATGTTAGTATGCATTGAACAATGATGCTGACTTGCCAAACTTCTATACCAAGGTACAAGAAGATGCATATTTTGGGTACATTCATGCTCACACCATTCGTAAGCATCAATACATCAGTATGGGATATATGATGGAAAATAAGAACACTTTTGGTTTGGTTGCTAATTTGCATGCTATGGGGCTATATGATTTTCTTGAGTACAAGTGCAACTGGAATGACATGATTGTTAGGCAATTCTAGGCTACTATGGAAATTGACACTATGAATGAAAAAATTGAGTGGATGACTGGCAAGAGAAGGTATTCTGCTACTTTTGATGAGTTTGCTACAGCAAGTAGGTTAGATAATGGTTTCTTTGCAAACTCTATTGATCTTGATGAGGAAGACCCATTGCCCATGGAGCAAAGAAGATAGTTTTATGAGCATGAGAGCACTAAGATACAATTTAGAATTGGAGGCACAAAAGTGTTGAGGCATCATCCAACAGTGATCAATAAAATTGCTAGGGTGACATTCATGCCAAGAGGAGGAGGATGTGAAATCAAGGATAAGTATTGGAATGTCATACATCATATCATGTTTAGCAAGAAGTTTGATGTGGTACAATTCATGATGAATCAGCTAGCAGTTCTAAAGCATGACATGAAAACCAAGCTTTACTTTGCACCTTATATCATGTCCCTCATACTTCAGAAGACCAAATTCAAAGGGCAATGTAGAGTTTGACATGAGCGCATTAGGCCTCTCAGTAATGACAAGGAGTTTATGACTAGAGAGCTGACTCCTTTTCCTGAGCCATCTAAGAGAGAACAAAGGGGGCAAGATGTAGGTCAAGAAGGTCACATGGAAACTGATGAAATTCAAGAGTCCTCTGAACCACAGCCACAACCACAGCTACAGCCACAACCACAGCCACAGCCACAACCACAGATGTATGGATGGGTTCCACCTATAGGTTACTTTGGCCTATTTTTCTAGAACATGCAGAATACCTGGAGCAACACCTTCACTTAGTTTGGTGAGAGCTTTTGGTAGCAAATGAATCAGGGATTTCGTACTATGGGGCAACAGTGGCAGGTTCACATGGACACTACTTTCAGGAGTTTGGGCAGCATCTCCACAACACCATATATCAGCCCATCATCTTTAGCCTTTAGAGTGTCCAACAGGGGCTGCATAATGATATTGTTGCTCTTAGTTCACAGCTTGGCACCTTGTCCACACAAGAGCAATACCAGCAGCTTTATGACAGGCAGGTTCACCTTGAGTAGCGCTTTGATGTGTTGAACAACAACTTTAGTATATTTAGTGATCACTACAACATAGTCTATCCAAGGCCTATACCTCCTCCAGCTCAGTTTCCATATTTGCCCTTCTATCCTCCACAGTTTCATCCTCCATGGTACTACCCTCCACCACCTCCTGGAGATGATGATGATGCATGAGGTTGCCTTTTAAGCAATGTGACAACAAAGGGGAGAGTGAAGAAAAATTGAAGATCTTTGGATGAAGGCTTGTTTATGGACATTGCATTTTTTTTATTTATGTGTTTTCGACAATACATTTGGTATGCTTGCATTTAATATTTTAATAACTTTAAGTCATACTTGGTGGGCTAGAACTTAAACTTGTGATGCTTATTAAATTGATGTAATGTGCATGGTACTTTATGTCTATTGTTGTTGTTTCACAAATTGTCTTGTGAAGTTTTGGGTTCTAGCATACTTGTGGTATTTTGAGGATATTGTTTATGTTTATGGCTTCCAGAGGTAAATATCATATGACTTGTGCACCTCAATTACCACTATGTAGGGGAAACTTTGCTAAAATTTCCAAAATTATGCATATGTGAACGGATTAAACCCAAATATTTATGTACATATGTGGGGAGCTTTCACTACATAGTTGAGTTTTGGGGCATTTATCCACCCTAACCCATGTTCTTCATGCTATGGATAAATGGTGCAAAACTCATGTCCAAGGCCGCAAAATACATTGTATGGAGTTGGCTTGCGTTTTCAATTATTCTTAACACCTTAGTGTGGTTGTCATTAATTACCAAAAAAGGGATACTAAAAGATCTAGGCCCTTTGTTTGGGTTTTGATAATTAATGAGTATGGTTGTGGACTAACCTTCTATTTGAGTGTGTAAGGAAAGTTGGTTTAGTTCTGAAGAAAGGCTGGGCACTAATATGGACTTGATTGATAGCATGTTGGAAAACTAAAATAAAGCATAGTAAGGAGAAGACTAAATCAAGGCTTGGCTAGGAAGGACCATGTGCAAGGCAATGGTGAAGTGCAAGCTAGAGGAGGCTCATACACGATGGACTATTGAGGTAGTGAAGTGTGAGTAGAGGCTTGGCGCTGATGGACCGAGGCAATGGTGAAAAGCAAGCTAGAGGCTCAACTCATGATTGATAGTCGAGGCCATGAAGTGTGAGTAGAAAGTTTGGCGCCAATGGACTAAGGCAATGGAGAAGAGTGAGCAAGGCTAAGGTCTACGGACCTGAAGTCTATATGATGGTCTGAGTGGTCCCAATTACTTGTGAAGATCAAGCTAAAGACTCAATGATCATATCAAGTGGTCTGGTGACTATGTCAGACAACGTCTTTCCTTGCGAGCATCAATTTGAGAGAAATTGGATTTGTGTGAGGCAAAGGTATGAAACATATGGTGTTTCATTTCGCTGGCCATGGGGTGTGTAGAGAAGTTTTGTCAGGTATCGATATTAGGGATACCCAAAGCAAGGAAGTTAGCACCCACACTGACCTCCCTGGATGGCTCGAGACATATTAAAAGGTCTTGCCCGACCCCAAGGCCATGGGCTCCTTCTCGCCCGACCTCAAGGCTGCCCGACCCCATGGGTGTAGGCTCCATCTCGCCTAACCCCTTGGGTACGGGCTTCGTCTCCCCCGACCTCAAGGTCGCGGGCTCTGTCTTGCCCGACCTCGAGGACACGGGCTCCGTCTCGCCCGACCTTGAGGACGCAGGCTCCATCTCGCCCGACCCCAAGGACGCGGGCTCCATCTCGACCGACCCCTTGGGTGCGGGCTCTATCTTGCCCAAGGTCACAGTCTCTGTCTCACCCAACCTCAAGGACGCGGGTTTCGTCTCTTCCGATGGGGACCCATACCACCGCCAACCACTCTAGGTCCAAGCATAAGGGCCTAGGTCAAAACTCTGACGCCAGGGAAGAGGCTGGCATGCCTCGATGTAACCCATGGCTATGATGGGCCATACCTAGGGATTCACATCAAGAACTGTATCGGATGTGCCGGTGCTGTTCTACCTTAAACTCATACGGACGCTGACAGGCGCGTTATTTCACCACGACATCTGCCGGGACAGAGTGGAATGCCATCACCGACAAATGACGCCTGTGCATGGCGCCAGTAACGAACAAGGCCGTGACATGGAGCCGTCCCTTTTGACATCTACAGGATCAGCGGGACCCACATGAAGGAGAAGAAGGACCCGATGATCATGGAAGTCTTCTTCTCTCTCGTTCTTCTCCTTTTCCTCCACTATAACCTGTGTTTTCCCTTCACCTATAAAAAGGGAAGCAGGGCGCCCTAGAAGGGGGATCCAGATCTGCACGAGACCAAACCATGAGATTGGAATAGAAGAGCACGACATGAGTACATGGCTGAGCGACAAGCGAGCTCTTAGCACCCGTTCACTCCTTCCACCAAAGACTTGGGATTCTTTCCCTCTCTTACCTATTTGTAACCCCTACTGCAAACCAAGTGCCGGTAACACGAGCTATAGTGAACTAGACATAGGGACGTTCTGCCCGAACCAGTATAAACCCTTGTATACTCCGAGCCAGACGCGCAAATACAAATTTACTCATCGGTGGTCCAAAAACACCGACAGTTGGCACGCCAGGTAGGGGCTTTTTGCGTGTCTCGACGTCTACATCAGGCCTCGGATGGCTAGTCATGGCGTCAGCTGGGTCTTGGGCGTGCACATGCGCTTTGGGAACCTGGACTTCATTGTTACGATGGAGGGAGAGCTAGCGCAGGTTCCCACCACCATCTAGCCTCTCCACTCCACCGGCCTCGACGTGATCGCTGAGGCGCTTGAGGAGCTACAGCTGCACGCACCGGAGGCCCATGCCCCCGGGAGTGACCAGCTCCTCGGCTTTGATTATGGGAGGCTAGAGCACTAGCTCGGCACCATCCTGGGACCCCGATTGTCCTGGGAGGACCAACGCTGTCTCACCTTCTTGTTCGCCAACATCATGACGCATCTTGTTGGAAGAGAGCCGTTCTCCCCAAAATACCTCATCCAGAGCGCCTCGACAGCCCTCCCGTTCGGTCTACGCGACGCCGTAGAGACCGTTGACCACCTTGTGGTGCAGCGCACGCCCCCATCTCCTACGAATGATGAGTTCATGGGGATGACTGAATATGTCACAGAATCTTTCCACGACCTTCTCACGGGAGAATCAGAGTCACCCTTTGACTCTGACTCTAGCAGTTGGAGTCATCACCCCTCGTAAGAATGTTTTATGGTAGGTACCCCTAAGGGATACATCAAAAGCATCCACCAGGGAGGGGCTACCCCAACAGATGACCTCAATGATGAGGTCGAGGGGGATGCAGGGGCCGCACCACACCTGCGGGTAGAGCAGCTAAGGGCGCAACACTAAGAGCTCGAAGAAGCACGACTCTAGCTTGAGTAGGAACGCGTGGAGCTCGAGCGCCATGGAGATGGTGGGCGTGCACATGCTGTGGCCCATGACATGAATCGGAGGATCATCGAGGACGACAACGCCCTCCCATACTTCACCCGAGCAAGCCAGAACATTGCTAACATGGTGGCCTTGCTCCAGGGGCTTTCGGGGCTAGCGACGCCCGAGGATCGTCGGGCCATCACGACATTCGCACGCTACTCGAGCGTGTGGTGGTGCAGTAGGCTGAGAGCTCATTGTCCCGACAACACGAGCTCGGTGCTAGCCAGTGCGCACCCTCAGAGCGAGCCGACAGGGATGTGTTAGTCCGCTAGGTGCAGCAAGGCGGTAGGCCACGCGCCGCGGCCCCGATGCATGAGCGACTCGGCCTCCACTGCGACATGCGCGACACCCTGGATGCCCGCAGGCATGCCCGTGACAATGAGAGGGAGGAGGCTAGACATGGCTACCACCCTTATCGTGGTGGATGCTAAGACAGTGGCGAGGATCGAAGCCCAAGCCCTGACTTGCTAGGACCTCAGGGCATTGGCCGACACATCCTCAACGCCGTCTTCCCATTGTGGTACCGGCCACCGACCAACATCCCAAAATACTCTAGGGAAACAAACCCCGGACTATGGCTCGAGGATTATCGGCTTGCTTGCCAAGCCGGTGGAGCGGATAGTGACAATTTCATTATCCGCAACCTTCCATTGTTCCTGGCTGATTCGGCGCGAACGTGGTTGGAACACCTTCCGCCCAACCAAATCCAAAGTTGGGCGGACCTAAAAGAAATCTTTGTGAGAAACTTCTAGGGCACATATGTGCGTCCTAGGAACCCATGGGATCTCAAAAACTACCGACAAAAGTTTGGGAAACTCTTTGTGGGTACATCCGGTGCCTCTCCCGGCAGTGCAACGAGCTAGCCGACGTCGCTGATGCCGACGTCAAAGGAGCTTTCCTGTCCGGGACCACCTACGAGTCCCTAGTTCACAAGCTGGGACATAAGGGTGCACGAACCACCAAGGAGGTCCTCGACATCGCCTCCAGCCATGCCTCGGGTGAGGAGCAGTAGGGGCGATTTTCAACCGCCCCAAAGGCAAGGCAAAGCGGGATGAGGACATCGGCAAAGGCGCCTCCAACTGCCCCAACAAGAAGAAAAACAAGCGGCGGCGCAAGGGCTCACTCGTGGGCACTGCTGACTGCAAGGGGGTCAAAAGCTCACCGAGGGCACCCCTGACCACTTCGAGAAGCTACTCGAAGGGCCATGCCTGAACCAAGCATTCCTCGTCAAGCACAATAGAGTGAGCCCTTGCAATGCTGGATGGCTGCCTCATGATATTTGGAGGGTCGATGGCCTACCACTCCAAGCACCGCTAGAAGCTTGCATGCCGCGAGGTCAATACGGACGAGCTGGCCACGCCTTTCTTCCTCCGATGGTCGAAGTCTGTCATAACCTTTGATTGGACTAACCACCTAGAAAGTGTCCTACAGCCAGGAAGATATCTGCTCGTGGTTGACCCAATCATTGGAATGAAGCAGCTCACCAAGGTGCTAATGGATGGAGGCAACGGCCTCAACATCATGCACGCTGAAACGCTCGACGCCATGGGCATCGACCGATCGCGCATCCGGCCGACCGGGGTGCCTTTCCATGGCATCATGCTTGGAAAGTAGGTCGTGCCACTTGGGCAGATCGATCTGCCCGTCACCTTTGGGAATCTGACCAATTATAGGATGGAGATCCTTACCTTCGAGGTGGTCGGGTTCCACAGGACCTACCATGCCATCCTGGGACATCCATGCTACGCGAAGTTCATGGCCATCCCTAACTACACCTATCTAAAGTTGAAGATGCCAGGTCCATGTGGGGTCATCACCATCGGCACCTCCTTCCAGTGCGCCTACGAGTGCGAGGTCGAGTGCTATGAACATGCCACGGCAATTGCCGCCTCCAAAGAGCTTGTGGCCATCAGGGAGGAGGTCATCGAAGAAGCATATGACCCTAAGCAGTCGGCCAGGTCTTTCAAACCTTTAGAGGGCGCCAAGGAGGTCCTCATAGACCCTAGCGGCTCTGAGGGCAAAGTGGTGCGCATCGGCACTACGCTTTCCTTTAAATAGGAAGGCGTGCTCGCTAACTTCCTCTACGCCAATAGTGACATCAAGATGGCTATGTATTGCTGCGAAGTCTGCCACCTGGAGGACAAGCTCAATAGTCTCAAGCTCAATCACATCCCGAGGCGTCTCAACGAGGTGGCCAAGACGCTGGCGAAAACGGTGTCTGGTCGAGAGCTGGTGTCGATGGGCATCTTCACCTACGATCAGTACAAGCCCTCGGTCCGCTACAAGGAGCTAGAACAGACCGATGATGGGCCGCCTGCCCTGGGCTCAGGGGCTAACCAGCCGATGGCTCCATCCGACCTTGAAGTTAAGGAGCTTCACAAGGATCCAGCGACAGAGCCTGACCCTATGGCTGACTAGAGGATGCCTTACCTTGACTACCTCCTCCGTAAGGCGCTACTGACGGACAAAATGGAGGCTCGGCGGCTCACACGTCGTGCCAAGTCCATTGTCGTTATTGAGGACGAGCTCTACAGGCGAAGCCACACCAGGATGCTACAGCGCTGCATCCCCATCAAACAAGGGAAGCAATTGCTGAGTGATATCCATGGTGGGGTCAGCAGACACCATGCCGCACCTAGGACCCTGGTCAGAACATGTTCCGACAAGGCTTCTACTATGCGATCGCAATAGCCAATGTTGAACAGATTATGCGCACCTGTGAAGGGTGTCAATACTACGCTCGGCAGACCCACCTATCGGCCCAAGCACTCCAAACGATCCCCATCATGTGGCCATTCATGGTCTGGGGGCTCAATCTGGTCGGACTTCTCAAGAGGGCGCCCGGGGGCTATACGCACTTACTTATCACCGTAGACAAGTTTATAAAGTGGATAGAGGCTCAACCGATCTCCATGATTAAGTTCAAGGAAGCCGTGTGTTCTTCCTTGACATCGTCCATCGCTTTGGAGTCTCAAACTCCATTATCATGGAGAACGGCACGCAGTTCATCGGGAAAAGTTCATCCGATTCTGTGATGAATACCTCATCCGCATCGATTGGTCCACCGTGGTGCACCCTCACATGAACAGGCTGGTCAAGTGCGCGAATGGCATGGTCCTACAAGGCCTCAAGCCTAGGATTGTCAACCGGTTGAACAAGTTTGGCAAATGATGGGTCACAGAGCTTCCCGCGGTGCTCTGGAGCCTGAGGACGACCCCCAACTGGGCCACTGGCTACACGCCATTCTTCGTGGTCTATGGTTCCGAGGCTATCCTCCTGACCGACCTTGACTATGGAGCGCCGAGGGTCAGGGCGTATGATGAATAGGGAGCTAAGGCGTCCCTCGAGGATGCCATAGACCAGCTAGATGAAGCGCGCGGCGTTGCCCTCCTCCGCTCGGCCAAGTACCAACAAGCATTGCACTGGTACCACAGCCATCGAGTGTGGTGTCGGGCCTTCAACATTAGGGACCTGGTGCTCTGCCTCGTCCAAAGCAACAAGAACCACCACAAGCTCTCTCTGCCGTGGGAGAGACCATACATCCTCATGGAGGTGCTTCGACCAGGCACCTATAGGCTCAAGGCAGTTAGCGCCCATGCTGACTTCCCCGGATGTCTTCCCTGGATGGCTTGAGATGTATTAAAAGGTCTCACCTAACCCCATGGTCGCGGGCTCCATCTCGCCCGACCTCAAGGCCGCGGGCTCCATCTCGCCTAACCTCCAGGCCGCGGGCTCCATCTTGCCCAACCCCTTGGGTGCGAGCTCTGTCTCACCTGACCCCTTGGGTGCAGGCTCTATCTCGCCCGACCTCGAGGATGTGGGCTCCATCTCGCCCGACCTCGAGGACGCAGGCTCCGTCTCGACCGACCCTAAGGATGCAGGTTCTGTCTTGCCCAAACCCTTGGGTACAGGCTCTGTCTCACCCATGGTAGCGGGCTCCATCTCGCCCGACCTCGAGGACGTGGGTTCCATCTCGTCCGACGGGGACCCATACCGCTGCCAACTGCTCCAGGTCCAAGCATATGGGCCTGGGTCAAAACTCTGATGCCAGGGAAGAGGCTGGCACATCTTGACGTAACCCGTGGCCATGTTGGGCCATACCTAGGGATTCACATCAAGAACGGTGTCAGATGTGCCAGTGTTGTTCTGTCTAATCCTCGTACGGACACTGATAGGCGCGTCAGTTCACCACGACATCCACCAGGACGGAGTGGAATGCCATGACCGGCAGATGACGCCTGCGCATGGCGCCAGTGATGAACAGGGCCATGACATGGAGCCATCCCTATTGACATCTACAGGATTAGCGGGACCCATATGAAGGAGAAGAAGGACCCGACGACCCTGGAAGCCTTCTTCTCTCTCTCTCTCTCATTCTTCTCCTTTTCCTCCTCTGTAACCCACGCTTTCCCTTCACCTATAAAAGGGGAAGTAGAGGGCCCCACGCGGGAGAGATCAAAATAGAAGAGCACGACACGAGCATACGGCTGAGCAGCAAGCGAGCTCTCAGCACCCGTTCACTCCTTCCACCAGAGACTTGGGATTCTTTCCCTCTCTCGCCTGTTTGTAACCCCTCCTGCAAACCAAGTGCCAGTAACACGAGCAGCAGTGAACTGGACGTAGGGACGTTCCACCCGAACCAGTATAAACCCTTATGTCCTCCGAGCAAACCATCTGAACCAGACGCGCAAATACAAATTTACTCGTCGGTGGTCCAAAAACACTGACAAGTTCAAATGGCCAAGTTTAGGATAGATAGCTATACTTATAAGAGGGGCAAATGTTCTTTGCATTACGATTATCGAGTGCCACTTGTGAGCTCTTACATTCTGATACATTTAGTGGTGAGTGGTAATAAGAAAAGTTTGTTTTCAAACCTTTGAGAAAAAGTTTGCTAAAAGATAACCGGTGGTGAGTTGAACGGTCTTCTTGCGGGAGATCATTTCTTGGTGTTAGCTTTCTTTGAAAAAGGTTTTGAGCATGTTGGTACTAAGTTTGGAAAGCTTCAGACCCTCCATGGTGGAATGGAGTGGCGGACTGAAGTTAAGGAGGTGAAGTGCTCAGCGTGCAATTTTCTAGGTAACCATGGACAGTCTGACCTTGAGGCAGCAGACTGTCCATTGGTCAACCTAAGAAAAAGCAACAGATTTTTTGCAACATGTTCGTGGGCTATCCAGGTAAAGGTAAACAGTCCATGCCTGTAAAGGCCAACAGTCCACCAGCTAATGTCTGCCAGGAAATGAGTAGTTGGACATACACACTGTCTGAGAATGCCGTTTCAGCACAAGAACAATGTTTTTGGGGCCTCTCTCTATATATAGTGGGGTGTCTGGCTCTAGGGGCTCTCTTGGTCTTTCTTAGTGCACATACTTGGTGAGAGTGCCTCTTTGCTTGAGGGAAACCTTTGGAGAGTGAGTGTGCACCGCTAGTGCGAAGCAGCGAGGAGGAAAGGCCGTGGGAGGTTGCGAGGGCTGGGCCGGAAGCTGCGGCTAGGCTAGAAAGTATTAATCTATAGACACGTTCGTCCTGGGAAATGAAGCATCTTGGGCTGGGCTGTAAGCAATGGGAATTAAGAAGATTTGTGTACTGGACCTCTGTTCCCGTATTCCACGATGAGGCCCCTGCACCCACACTTTCTATGCCGCGGGCGACGTCGCGCTTGCTGGCTTGAACGACATCGTGCGCGCCCACGCCGCTTCTTGGCGTCCTAAGTTGTAGCATTGTAGACATGAGGCGCCATGCACGTAAGAGGGGAGGCCTGACTGCTGCATGTGACACGCTGGATGTTGGGTGCATGGAGCGTGCAAGGTGGCTGTCAGATGTCATGATGTTCAGGCCTTTAGGGTCATCGGTCGTCGTTATAGGGTGCGTGGCCGCCGGGCACGTGGACGTCGTCTTGAGGTGGTGAGGTTCGACATTTCATGCTAGTCGTGTGGCGACGTTGAGGATCACAAAAACAAGTCACGAGTATTGGTACACTTATATGACGCGACTTGTTCAATCATATTTTGCACATGTGGACTCATAGTACTGGCACCATAGTAACTCAACCTACACTCTTGACATGACGTAGCACTCTGGACAGATGAGACTACATATGAAGTTGTTGGTCATGATGTGGCACACTCACTACGACACCATGACATGTACCTACTAAGTACTAACTAGTGAGACATAGGCAATGACGTGCCAACTCAATGGATTATGAGAAATAGTTACTAGTTGAACACGATCGGGCACTTGGTGGCATAAAACATGGCACTCGGTGGCATATGACATGGCACTCTTGATAGGACGAGATTGCATACCAAGTTGTTGGTCATGACGTGGCACTATGAGTACAACACCACGATATGTACCTACTAGTGAGACATGATCGATGATGTGCCACTCAAGTTGCAGTTGGAATGTTGAATTTATTTGAAAGGTTAAACAAATAGGTTTTCAAAAAATATAAATGCAGTTGGAATGTTGAATTTATTTAAAAGGTTAAAAATGTTTAAAAAACTAAAAAAAGTTGGCATTGTATGGCTTGCATAGCAGAGCCTAGTAAAGCCCCTAGTATACTAGTGAGACATGATCGACGACGTGTCACTCAAGTTGCAGTTGGAATGTTGAATTTATTTAAAAGGTTAAACAAATAGGTTTTCAAAAATTATAAATGCAGTTGGAATGTTGAATTTATTTAAAGGGTTAAAAAATGTTAAAAAAAAACTAAAAAAGTTGGCATTGTGTGGCCTGCATAGCAGAGCCAGCAAAGCCCCTGGTCCAAGCAGGCCCAACAAAGTGCAGTGTGTTTAGATTTGCATATGTTACAAGGAGTCCGATTTGGCTCACTCTCTTGAGCTTTGAAGCTATGCTTTTTTTCTCTGAATAGGCGAGGTGGTACTAATGTACAAGCATTGGTCAACAGCCAACACGAACCTGTTAATGGGCCGGGCCACTTTGTTTCCTCATAACCCAACTAACCCTACTAGGCCCGACCGGCTGCTTCCTTCTCCGGTTCCCCTACTAGGCCTACCGGCGGCTTCCTTCTCCTGTTCCCGTGTGTTGTGCCGAGGGCCATGCACCCACATATTCTGCACCCCTGGTGACGTCATGCTCGGTGGCTTCAGCGATGTCGTGCACGCCCACACCGTTGCTTGGCATCAAAGTTGTAGCATTGCTGAGATGAGGTGCAATGGCACTTACCAAATATATATTAGTTCTTCCAAAATAACTAGGAGCACTTATACGGATTCCATACGACCTACCAGATGGCTCATATCGCCATAAACTACTTATTAAGCCGAGTTATAGTGGCTCACATCAGAGCAACCAACGAACTAACTAGCATGCACTACTTGCATTCATACATGACCAAAAGAGAACTCCCACATTATCATGCACTTCAATTTTTGCCGGACGGCCCTTTCTTCAGCTTGGGCTTCTTCTGTGCTGGTGCCACCACGCTGTCCCTGATTTCGCAATAGATCCTATCCAGCGACTCCTGAACTCTACAGTATAACTTTTTCGCATAGCGAAAGATGCTGAATTTGGCATCTTTCTTAGCTCCCTCAATTATGCTTTTGAGCAGTTCCATGTGTGCACGCTTATCATGTTTTTCAAAGTCAAACAGTTCGTCGTCAGAGAAGGCATACAATGAAGAATCGTCTTCGTCATCACTGTCATTAGGAACCTTCAATAAAAATATGGTTATGACTGAACATATCACTTACAAACAATAAAACAGAGCAGTCAATTGGCATAGAATAATCATTAGTTCAGCGACCAAGCACCATGTAAGTAACCATATCACTTCCCTTTGCTCACAAAGAAGTAAACACATCTATATATCACACAATTCACATCTACTAATGTGTTCTCCTACAGCTTGCTCTTTAGGCGTCGGACTCGTTCCAAGTTGAGGGAAATATTTTTTGCTGTCAGCTTATCTTGTAATGGGTAAGCTTCAGCTTCTAATTCAATAGCCTAAAAAAATAGTGCAATCACTTTATTTTTATTGATGATCCACCAAATCATTATCAGTAACATTGGACATAACTAAAAGTACACAAGCTGATAACACAGTATGGGTAAATTCACTGTAAATATGTTAAAATAGTTCCATTATTAGTAAAATTTGGTGGTGGTAACTGGTAAGCAATCTGAGATGCATGAATCAGAGAAATGAACAATATATCAAGAAACACTGAAGCTAACAGCTGACACATGGTGCACTGAACTTCAGTTACTTCACCACTGAAAAAACGATTACTAACTTGGCTATTTGATAATCGATAAGGCTAATTAGAAAGCGGACATGATAGCAGGACATTGCTTATCAGACATATACAGTAGCCCAGTGAGAGGGTTCAAAGTACTAAGTGGGCTCGACTCATCACAGGCTCACATCACTTCGAGATGACCAAGCCAATCAAGCTCAGATCAATAAGAAATTATAGGCTCAGATCAATATGAAATTGTAGGTTTAATGCAGTGATTGCTAGTGACTAATAGTAGTACTAGTGCTAAAAACAATGCTTTTGATGCATGTGACTGATCTGCAGTACTGGATAAGCATACCTGGTCTTCAAGAATAATTCTAGGAAAACCAGCATTAATAAATCCTTCCTTTCACTGTCCTCTTAAGATTCATAACATTCATACAGTTCCCATAACTATTATCGGCATCACCGATCACAGGGATTGAAACTGCTTCAGTAATTACATGTCCCTGACCAATCATTTCCCCGTAACAGATGAGACCAACACCTGGTAAACCCAAGTCGTGCAGCAGAAATTGAGAAACCTACAACAGAAGGAGTGACTTTTAGTGAAGATTCATGCATCCTTTCCTATCAGCAATGCATCGCAGGCATACACGGACACAGTTGACAAAAGCTCATGCAACGTTCCCAAATGGAGGGTGTGACTAGTTAATCTCTCTTGGATGGTGAGAACGAGAAGTAGTCCCCTACCACCTATTGGCGGTCCTTAATGATCAAATCTGACCACCAAAAAAGATACAAATGCAGGAGAATTAGCATCACTTATGCACATATGTTATTTAAATTCGTAACTCCACATATATTGGAAGATCAGTGTTTTGTAGGACACATACATGGAATACGTGAAAATAAGGTCAAAAGGCGCAACCAAGAAAGCATAAAAGCATACTCTACACAAAGGTTTAGGAGAAAAGCCCGCCTACCTGTCAAACCTGGGCCCCAAACCTTCGTGGATGCGCTCTAGGCCAAGCAAGGAACCAAACAAGCGAAGGCGGTGCCGAGGCGGCCTAGCCAGGGTGCGGGCGCACCCTGGGTGCGACCACATCCTTGTTGACTCCCCTCGGGTCCAACCTTCGTAAGGCGGTGCCATTACTCCAGGGACGGTGCGGGGAAGATTCCGCCGAATATCCACCTGCAACCGCCTCTAGGAGTAGTATAGGAGGAGGGGGAGAGCCCCCTCGGAGAGCCCCCTCATTCACGCACAACACTTGGAGCCTCACACCTTGTAGGATCTCTGGTTAGCCTAGAGGGGGTGAATAGGCATGTCAAAACAAACACTCAAACTTTCATCAAATTCAACCTGCGGCACTGTCACTGTCGGCACGAAAACGTGTCTTGCCGGCACACGAGCAAGCTAGAAGGATTTGCTTGATGGAGCTAGAGATCCGCTTGGCTTCAACGCAGGGATAACCGATCCTACGTATTCCTCCCGAAATGTGCCAGTCAATTTGACCCTGCAATTGACAAGGAGAGAAAGTTTATCAGTAATTTAAGGTGAAACATGCCGGTCTATGCCCAGACAGTTCCAAGTGTGCCGCTTCGGGAGCAGCCAGACAGAAAAATGACTGAATAGCCGATATGCACAGAAATCGGCTGTTACGGACTGTAAAGCTCGTGGGTAACGATTGATTTTATGTTGATAGGTACAGTACACGTAGATGTAAATGAGGTCATCAACTAGGTAGACATTACCAGTGTGATTCATTGAGCCGATGAATCTAACGAGAAAGCATATAGCACGCGAACAAATCGACTATCTGATATGAATGGACATACAAACGCTCTGAATCTAATATGTTACCATCAATAGTGAGGTTCGACCGGATCGATGGCAGCTATGATGATAATAACAAACTAAAACCGAAGAATCCGTAAAGACATCCATACTTCAACAGGCTTTCCAAAAGACATGCTATATGTGAAGGCTCGGAAGAATCGGCTAAAACAACCGATTCAGGTGAAGAGAACTACAACGTGTGAACAATCGACTGTTTCACATGGACAAACCCATGGACTCATCAGACCTAACCTGCTATCTCTAACAGTGGGGTTCGACTGGATTGATGCAGCCATGATAAAGATAATAAATCAAACCTTTAAAGTAAATAGATCTATTCACGCTTAACAGAATCATGTAAACACACTGTAGGCATTAGCGCATAGGCAATCGACTATTTAGCCGATGCAGGCATAACAAACAGTTAAGGTCACGCCTGATCGAGAACAAATCTACCAACTAGCATCCTCCAACCTAAAGTGCTATTAGTGGGGATCGACCGAATCGTTATAGCCATAATAGTGAACCGTAGATCAGATTTAACTAGCCAGCAAACCCCTTCAAGACCATGCGTGCCTTAACCGCGTACTATGCGTGATCAAGATTGAAGTAGAAATAGCCGATGAAACATAAACCGTCGTTCAAGGTAAACAATATCGTGTTGTAGTAAAGCAAACGATGGACTAAAAGGATATGAGGTCGATCTAAATCGATCTCGATCGGGTAGGTTGATACTGCTGCAAACTAACATGATAAAAACATCAGCAAGATCAGTAACTTAATGAATCTACCCAAAGATTGCCACTCTTAGGTAGAGCGATAACTTGACCTTAATCTAATTCGAGCAGTGGAGGTAAACCGGATCGATGCAGCCGTACTTGAACTAGACAAGAGTCGATAACTAGCTTATACTAGAGTCATAGTGGAGGTAGACCGGATCGATGCAGCTGTAAGAACAGAAGTATAAGCCATGATGGTACTTACAGACAAGCCAGAGGTCGGTCGGACTGATGCAGCCCTGCTCACTGAAGAACTCGCCGAGATCTACTCTACTCCTACTCCTATGGGTTGGCCAGAGTCGAAAAAGTAAGGAACTTGTATTTGATTGATTCAATGTCTTTACAATGGCCGGAGTCCAATATTTATACCCAGAGCCCAAGCATGAATCCTACTCAAGTATGATTTATCACGATCTTTGGTATAAAATAAAAGATTCCTAATTTAAGATAACTTGGACCCTAATCTTTCCCTTTTTGTAGAGTTGACATGTCTTCCCCGACGCCAACCGTAGCTCATTGTCGTTATCTGCTGACGTCATTTGAAAAGAGCCAATTGTAGTGCCGCATCTGAATCAGCTGATATCGATCCTTATGCAATCGATTCCTTGATTGATACGATCTCGGAAGCTTTGAGTTCCCACGTTCTCCTTCCCAAATTTTGGTGTAAACACATGCCCCCCAATTTTGGGATAAAAATGATTTTATTCCAAAATTCCTTTTATCTGTTTACCATGTTGCAACCATTTTGTTCCGAGATATCCGCGTGACTTCCTGACTTCTCGGTCTGAGTTTTTATATAATACCCCAACAGTATTGTATCCAACTTACTCGTCCCATTCACGTCCCCTTCTTTCTTGAGCAAATCTCAACAGCCGATGCCACCATCACCAAGGCCTCAACCCTAGCAAATCTTCTACCCTATCAAGCTTTTATTCAAGCGGTCTTCCTTAGATTCCAATCTATCTCGGCTGCAATGGCGACTAGTGACCATGTCCCTGAGGTTTGCTTTCAAGTTCCCATTCTCAATGTATCGGTCGCTACCCTGTATTTCCTTTCTTCTCAAAATTATTTCATCCGATTTCTAGGAAATGAGAAACAAAATCTTGATTCCATCATCTGTGGCTTCCAATGTTTATTTTCTTGGGCCTATGGGTGACCCTGATCCTTCTGACTTTATCAGTCAAGAAACCAACCAAATCCCCTTCAAACAATCTATAGTGAATTCGACTTCCTGGAACACCAAAACTCCCTTCAGAAATTGGCCCAAAATGCCTATGGGGTGAAGAGACTAGTTTCATAGAGTGTCCGAGAAGAAGGGTGGAGTTTGGTTGCTTTATGATCTGAATCAATGCTTGACACTTTCATTTTTTGGGATGGAGAGGAATGATTCACTCCTGATCTCTACATCTTATTTCTGGTCCAACACCATGAATGCCTTCGTTTTTTGTCACGACCCAATGACCATCACTCTGACCGATGTCTACATGTTGACTGGCCTTAGAATAACTGGATCAATGCAGCCTTATGAGTACTTGAGTGCTGGTTCCAAAAAATTAGCCAAAATCTCAGACTGCACAGGATGGGCAAGCTACATTCTGAACCATATTGGAGATGAATCAGTTGTTAGCGAAAGAGAATATGTGGCTTTTCTGAACATGTGGCTGGAAAGATTCATCTTTTATGGGTCATCTTGTGGTCCAACTCACAATCACAAACTCATGGCAGAGCATCTAGCAGCAGGCAAGAACATTCCTCTTGGGAAGTATTTGTTAGGAGCCACTTATCATCTGATGCACCAAGTAGCTGCCCAGTTGCTGAAGAATGAACCAGTGCATGTTATTAGAGGTCCTTGGTGGTTGATACAGTTATGGCTGAACCTATATATGCATAAGATTATAAGGCCTGATCTCAGAAACCTGAGCTTTCCTTTCTCCAGCTTTGATGAGGAATATAGAGGCGAAGAAGGAAGAACCCATCAGTGCATGAGTTATGGTGAAGCTGCATCAGCCATAACAATCGCTATCGATGTTGGCCATCTCTTCAAAAGGTTTTATAGAGGGTTTGATGCAGACATCCTAACTTGGCTACCCTATGATGAGGATGAGAACAATGAGCTGATCTTTCCATTCAAATTTCGATTTGAATCAAGTTGTTCAGACAAAACGGCGGCCGCAATCTTCAATTTTTTCATCAAGCATTGTGTTCTTCCAGCCGAGTTTCATCATGGTCGTAGCAAAATGGCTACAAGCTCCTTCCTTCCAGGCAACCTTCCAACTTATGAGTTTTACAATCCATCTTTCGTAGCCCGCCAGTTTGATCTTGATCAACTCCCCCCTCAACTGTTCTTCAAGAACACACTGAAGCCAAGAGAAGATATCAGTGAGGTGATGGAAGCCTCCAGAGTATTTCAATTGGGATCAGATCTTCCTTCCCTTTGCTTGCATGACTGGATCAGAGTTAGCTTCTCTTCCACTCTCTTTGACTCCTGGTGGCAAGAATGACACTCCCATCTCTTCTGTGGGTTGGTCCATCCTATGTGCATAGCTCTGGATGGGGAGTTTGCTTCTGACAGAGAGGTAACTTGCCATTTCTTTTCTCAGAAAATTATTCGATGAATTCTCTTGCGAACTGTTCTAACAGACCCTTTCAGGATACCGAATTTGATCCTCCAAGCTTGGACAGGAAGGGGCATCCTATAGATTATCAGCCACCATGCCCAGTTTCAAGAATAGGATCAGCTACACCCTCATTGAAGAAGTCGATGAAAACTCATGCTGCACCCACGATCATGATGTATCAATCTTCAAATGTAAGGCGGTCCAAGGGGCAACCTAGAAAGCCGTTACTAGGAAAAGACTCCGCAGAATGAGACCATCAGCTGCTCAGGTAAGCAATTCATCTTTTCCTTGAAATGATATTCAACCTCTAATCCTCTTTCTTCATAGTTATCAACCACTGCATCCCAATCAGCTCTGGGTGCGGAATTGTTGTCCTAGGCATTCGGTTCAGCATCAATTAAGCCTTCATCGGCCGATCCTCAAAAGGAGCCAATTTCGGTTGAAACAACCTATGCTTCTAAGGTAGCAGAAGATGTAAGTCCTTTCATTTCACTCCCTGATGTTGCAAAGGTATTTTCTTTAAATTCTTGATTTTTATTCAGTTTTCACCCTCTATTTGGCCATTCATCATGCCAGATACTCTCTGAGGGAGCACCCATGCACGAGCAGGAGCCTGACAGTCCACCTGATGATCCTATCAGTGTTGAGAATGATCTTGTTGCCATTGACACTCAGACTATCGATTCCCCAGTTCAGCACAACTAATGGTAAGGAAGTTATATGTCCCTTTTATCCTTCTGCAATAATTATGAACTAAAAATCTTCTTTGATGTTTGCAGATACCAATGTTGAAAGTTCAGAGCCGATTCAACTAGACATCACTGGTGCATCATCAGCTCTTCCTTCTCTTTAGATCGAAGCTACCACAGAAAAGGTACTATATCCACTTCACCATTCATTTTATTATAAACTGATCCAATCCTCCTAATCAAGATTTTCTTAAATATAGGTACTCACTCTTCTAGCTTTGAGCTACTCTTTCAATCTTGAGGAGTATCTAGATGAAGATGAAATCAGTTCGTCAGCCATCCCCTCTAAGGAAGCTTTGCCAGAAGAGATTAGAAATCGGCTAAGGGATATATTGCCAATGTTTGAGAAGAATATAGCCGATCTGGTCCAAGACACTGTTTCAATGCAAAGAGTCTTCTTGGCCATTAAGGATGACCCATCCCTAGTTCTTTCAAGAGTCTTGTCACCTCTATCCATTATTGAAGACCAAGCCCCAAAGGTGACAAAGGCTCAGAGGAATCTGTTCAACCGTGAAACTTTATTGGCCAAGGAGAACTCCAATAGGCAAGAGGCTAAAGAGCTAACACAGCTGATTGATGATTTGAAGAATTCCTCCCTCACGATCGATCCAGAGTTGTCCCAACTGGAAATCAAGCGTGCAGAACTTGAGAAGGAGCTGGAAAACGTGAAGGTTGTCATTGATCGTCATAAGTCCACCCTGGCTCAAATACCCAATGCCATCAAACAAAAGAAACAAGAAATGCTGGCCAAAGTCAGAGAGGGCAGAGCCATCAGAAGTAGCCTCGAGAACATTCCTGGATCAGCCGAAGAAGACAAGCAACAAATCGCGGAAGTCGATGCTATCCATCTAGAAGTATTGAAAGCAATCCAGGATGTTCTAGACTTGTAATTTGTATATCAACATATATCTTGTGTAGAATCAATGGTAACCATACTTTCTGTCGTCTCATTGTACTTCATGTTTTGGCTAAAGAGCCAATTTGAAAATAGCCGATTCCAGACTTCTAACCTTAATCCGATCAAGTCTAAAAACACGCCCTTTATTAAGAGAACCCCTCGATCTTCTGCCCTTAGTCACCAAACGCTGCATTCTCTTTGGCATTAGTGAGGTGGCACTTCGCCCTCTATTAATTGTGGTTGCCTTTTGCACGTCCCGAGGTGTCCACCTCCTAGCTCTGTGGCTTCAAATACCAGCCGAGGGCTCCGGCCTCGAACACATCTACACTCACAACTGTTCACATTCCTTCGCACTTCTCCACCCATGCAGATTCTGTAGCAGTTTTCTTCCCCCTCCTTGTAGATTCAACCAAACTTCATGGCTGACGAGGACAACCGCGGCAAACGTGCAACGAAGGAGATTCCGGAGGAGGATATGCCGGTGAACCAGCGCCTGCGACGCATGAGGTGAGATCGATATCTTCTGTTCATGGTGATGAACTTTTTCTAACTCATTTATAGGTTCGTCCTAAATGACAGTCTTCGTCCTCTCCCTAGGGTCGGTGAACCCTCTAATGCTGCATCTTTTGTGTTGGCCTTGTCGTTGGATTCTTTTGACTCCTACAACGGCGACAATGCCCGGCGTTTCCTCCGAGAGTGGAGGGTGGCTCAAGACTGTTATTCCAAGGTGACTTAGGAAAACGGACAGCTTGAGATCCATCTCGGGGTCTCTCAAGTTGCCCTTCATGCCGCCGAAGAAGAGGCCAGTGCCGCCCGGGCACGGCTGGCTGAGTCTGACGCCATGGTGGTGGGTAAGATGAATTCCAGGATTGCCTCCATTCTGATTTCCATTGTCTCTATATTGATAGCTCTCCCATTTCTATTTCTGTAATCGCTAGCCTTGACGGTGCAGTTGGAGCCCTCCACCTGGCGGCGAATGCGGCCACAGATGTCGTCAACGCTCGGGGCCCCCTCATCAACGCCCACCTCCATGATGTTCTGGCCTGCGTCCAGGAGATCGCCCTTCATGACGTTTGTCATGGTGCATCGGTGGCGCTGGCCGTGGTGCAGGTCCAGACTGGGTACGAGCTCCATACCATGGAGACTGGCTTCCCAATGGGCGACGTCCCCAAGGAGCATGAGGATTTGATCGAAGAATTTGTTGTCGCGGCGGAGGTCATTGTGGACATCACATCCGCTCAGGATGTGGTGAACAAGGTCTTCGATTAGTTTGTATTTAGGGCAAACTAATGAATAAAATCTTCTGCTCCTTCCAAGACTGTGTCTCAGTGCAATACCCTCATATATGTCACGATTGTCTTCGTTTCTGATTTTACTCTATAGGCGATCCATATCGTATCGGCTTTTACAACTTTGGGTTTATTTTTTGAACTAGAGACGATACCTTTCTGGTACTGGCTATTAGAGTCGATGACTGAACGAATCAGCTATTGAGTGTTGATCCAAATGCTAGGACAACATTCCTCAATCACTTTCCACTGATCACTTCTTGATAGGTTGCACCAGAACTTTTCAGACCGAAGATTAAACAATTGATCGATTCAGACCAAGTATCTCATTAAGCAAAACAATTGTTAAAACTTCCCTTAATAGATCTATCAACTTTGGCTTGTACTTTGGATTCAACTCATCGCTCACATACACCGGCCTAAGCCTATCTCCAGGACCAATGCTTGTTTTCCTTAATCCAACGGCCAACGCGAAGCCATGATTATCCATTAAAAAAAGTCTCAGAGCCGATTGCTTGGATCGGCTATTCGCTTTCATCACTGACCTTAATGAAGCCTGCTTCCCATAGCTTACCAGAAAAACACTCGAAGTCTTCTAGCTCTCAATATACTGGATCGGCTGTTGCGATACTCACAGAATCATCAGCACAAACTAGCTCAACATCATCTCCATGCCATTGAATTAAACATTGATGCATGGTTGATGGTACAAAACAATTTGCATGAATCCAATCACGACCGAGGAGTAAACTGTATGAGCCTTTTCCATCAATGACGAAGAATGTGGTGAGCAAAGTTTTATTGTCGATTGTCAATTTGACGTTCATTTCCCCCCGGGTCTTAGATGCATTACCCCCAAAATCCTTAAGCATCATGTCGGTCTCAATCAAATCTCTTGGTCCCTTGCCAAGTTTACGAAAAGTGGTGTAAGGCATAAGATTGACAGAGGCACCTCTATCCACCAACATCTTGTTCATCGGCTTGCCATCAACAAAACCTTTCATATATAAAGCCTTCAAGTGTCGATGCTTTACTGGCTTATCGAATATAGCCTGTTGTATAACTGTCAACTTGGCAACTATCTCTTCATACTCCAACTCATCGAAATCTGAATAAACTTCTTGATCCGCTGAAGCTCTGAATTCTGATGGCAACAGAAAAGCCATTTGAATATTAGCCGATGGTTGCCCTCTATCGGCTGTTTGCTTAGCACGCCACACTTGAGGCCTACCAGATGCCTGAGCTTGTTCCAGCTCTCTCTTCCTTAGGCATTGCGCCCTTCTTTTCTAGCTTCTTGCCAAACCTCCTGGACACCATTGGCCTTCCTACCAAACATATTCTTCTTCATTACTTTCTTCTTCATAATCATCCCAGTTTTGATCAACAACTCGCTTCCCCAGCTGATCATGAACACTTCTATTTTTTAAGCACCGATCCATGTTATTATGATGATACCCATCTTGAGCATGGATAGACCGGCGGTTGGCTTGAGATTACCTAAACTCCCAATATTGCTCGCTGCACTCTGAGATGTTATTTCTGGTAGGCAATTTTAAACCTTCATTCCAGCAATGTCTAAAGAAAGCACCGATCCTTTTCCTTCTGCCGCTGCCATTTATTCAACAAAATTCAAGATGTAACACGCGGCTTTGTTGCCCCATCCCTTGATGTCTCTCCCTGCTCATATCGGCTCTTTTGTTGGTCACGACGCCTTCTAATCTCTCTATATTCATCAGCCGATATCTGTATCTCGGGATCGACTATTCTTGTCTCTCTTGATCTAGTTGATGTCAGGACTTTAGTCTTCCCTTTGAGCAACCTAGCATCAACCATGTTCTGATCTCTCGGGAAAGGATTATCATCAACTTTCATCTTTCGAGGTGTATCAAATTTGATCCTTCCTTGCTGAATAGCCATCTGTATATGTTGCCAAAAAACTCTACACTCATTAGTACAATACGAAGTGGCGTTGTGAAATTTGTAGAACTTCTTGTTCTTCAACTGATCAGGGGGCAACACAACATGATTATTGGGTAACTTGATTGTCCCTTTTCGAGCAAGAAATAGAAGAGTTTGTCTGACTTTGTAACGTCGAAATCATAGCTCTCTTCGACTCCTCTTTCCCAAGGATTTGGCACTATTATGGTCTTTTTACCCAATTCCATTCAGCCACGGCAACTTCTTCTTCTTCATAGCCGTCATCAACCGAATATAGATTATAGGTTTCGACAATTGTGGTACTTTTCTAGAATCGGGTATCTCTACGCATATTCTGGAATTGGCTATTGAGTGCTACCACTTGTTGAGCCAACTAACCCAAGTTGTCAAATTCTTATCCTAGCAGCTTCTCTCTCCATATTAGCAACTATCCTTGAACGGCCAAAGTAGCTAGCTAATCATTAGTCAAGTTCAATGAGAAGCACAAATTTCTAGTCTCTCGGAACCTCTGAAGAAACTCAGTGCCCGATTTATTAGTTCTCTGCCTTATAGTCATCAAATCAGTAATCTTCTTTTCCCTTGTCCCAGTATAAAAATATGTATGGAACTTCTTCTCTAGGTTAGCCCAATTGGCAATGGAGTTAACTGACAGTGATGAAAACCAAGTGAAGGCTGGTCCTGACAGGGACAAGGAGAAGAAATGAACTCGATGGGCCTCTTCGATGGATGCTTCACCCAACTGTGTAAGATACCAACTGACATGTTCTATTGTGCTTGTGTTGTCTTGGCTAGTGAACTTAGCAAACTCTAGGAGCCTATAATTTGTAGGAAGAGTGACCAAATCATACCATTCTGGGTATGGGCATTTGTACGAGAAGGTTTGCCCTTTTGGCTTGAAACCGAATTTGATTCTTCATTATTTCGGTCACTCTCAACAACTCATCAGCATTTGAATTTGGATTTCTTTGCGCCTGTTGACCCGTCTGTGGATTAAAATCCCGTGTACCTTGATACCATGGATTTGGAATCATGTGAAGGGTGTTGTAATCTGTGCCATAATGACATTAGGATCTATATCTCTATGAATTCTTTGAACTAATGGCGTTATTTTTTGAGCCGACGACGGTATGTGGCCTAATGTGCGAAAATTAACTATTTGGTTTTAACCTTGCCCCGTCGGCTGTTGCACATGCTGCACTGACGATCCAGGATTATACTGTATGTGATTGGTAGTAGCACCTTGAACTTACTCAAATGAACTCTGAACTACCTGGACATCATCATTACCAGCTGGTGTTACTTCTTGATGGCTAGTACCGGCTTGATTAGTCCCCTGGGTCGACGGATGTGGAATGTTGTAATAAGCCGACCCAACCTGATCAACTGGAAACCCATGAAACACCTCTTTCATGGTGTTGTGGAATGTGTTCAAGAAAACTTCATTATGGTTCGAGATGGCATCACAAACATATTTGTTTATAGCTTCTACAAAGAAACGTCTGTCTTCAGCTTCATCTGCATCTGTCTGCCCATGCATCAACACTCTTGGTAGTGGATATTTCTGAACAATTGTATTGTCACGTGTTTTGGTGTAGGACAACAAACACTTATTCTAAAATTCTTCTATAGCTTTGCTGAAGATATCTTTATCTCCATTAGGTATGTCTTCATAAGGCACCATAAGGATGTCGTTGTTGTTGTAAGCTACCATGACAATTGTGGGGTCCCACCGGGCGTGCCAGAATGTGTGTTGGCACAAAAACGTGTCGTGTCGACACACGAGCAAGCCGGAAGGATCTGCTTGATGGAGCTAGAGATCCGCTTGGCTTCAACGCAGGGATAACCGATCCTGCGTATTCTCCTAAGACGTGCCAATCAATTTGACCCTGCAATTGACAAGGAGAGAAAGTTTATTAGTAATTTAAGGTGGAACATGCCGGTCTATGCCCAGATAGTTCCAAGTGTGCCGCTTCAGGAGCAGCCAGACGGGAAAAACGACTGAATAGCCGATACGCACAGAAATCGGCTGTTACGGACTATAAAGCTCGTGGGTAACGATTGATTTTATGTTGATAGGTACAGTACACATAGATGTAAATGAGATCATCATCTAGGTAGACATTACCAGTACGAATCATTGAGCCGATGAATCTAATGAGAAAGGATATAGCACGCAAACAAATTGACTATCTGATACGAATGGACCTACAAACACTCTGAATCTAATCTGTTATCATCAACAGTGAGGTTCGACCGGATCGATGGCAGCTATGATGATAATAACAAACTAAAATCGACGAATACGTAAAGACATCCATACTTTGATAGGCTTTCTGAAAGACATGCTATACGTGAAGGCTCGGATGAACCGACTAAAATAGTCGATTCAGGTGAAGAGAACTACAGCGTGTGAACAATCGACTATTTCACATGGACAAACCCATGGACTCATCAGACCAAACCTGCTATCTCTAACAGTGGGGTTTGACCGGATTGATGCAGCCATGCTAAAGACAACAAATAAAACCTTTAAAGTAAACAGATCTATTCACGCTTAACAGAATCATATAAACACAATGTAGGTGTTAGCACATAGGCGATCGGCTATTTAGCCAATGCAGGCATAGCAAACAGTTAAGGTCGTGCCTGATCAAGAACAAATCGACCAACTAGCATCCTCCAACCTAAAGTGCTATCAGTGGGAATCGACCGGATCATTACAGCCATAATAGTGAACCATAGATCAGATTTAACTAGCCAGCAAACCCCTTCAAGACCGTACGTGCCTTAACTGCGTACTATACGCGATCAAGATCGAAGTAGAAATAGCCGATGAAACATAAATCGTCATTTATCGTGTTGTAACAAAGCAAATGACGGACTAAAAGGATATGAGGCCAATCCAAATCGATCTCGACCAGGCAGGTTGATATTGCTGCAAACTAACAACGATAAAAACATTAGCAAAATTGGTAACTTAATGAATCTACCCAAAGATTGCCACTCTTAGGTAGAGCCGATAACTTGACCTTAATCTAATTCGAGCAGTGGAGGTCAACCGGATCGATGCAGCCGTACTTGAACTAGACAAGAGTCGATAACTAGCTTATACTAGAGTTGCAGTGGAGGTCGACCGGATCGATGCAATCGTAGGAACAGAAGTATAAGCCATGACAGTACTTACAGACAAGCCGGAGGTCGGCCGGACCGATGCAGCCTTGCTCGCTAAAGAACTCGCCGAGATCTACTCTACTCCTACTCCTAAGGGTTGGCCGGAGCCGAAAAAGTAACTAACTTATATTTGATTGATTCGATGTCTTTATAATGGTCGGGGTCCAATATTTATACCCGGAGCCCAAGCATGAATCCTACTCAAGTATGATTTATCAAGATCTTTGGTATAAAATAAAATATTTCTAATTTAAGATAACTTGGACCCTAATCTTTCCCTTTTTATAGAGTACGACATGTCTTCCCCGACGCCAACCATAGCTCACTGTCGTTATCTGTTGATGTCATTCGAAGAGAGCCGATTCTAGTGCCGCATCTGAATCAGCTAATATCGATCATTATGCAATCGATTCCTTGATTGATACGATCTTGGAAGCTTCGAGTTCCCATGTTCTCCTACCCAAATTTTGGTGCAAACAGCCGCTCTGACCTCACGGCACTACCGGACAGCGGCACTACCGTAGCTGTAGACAACTTCTAGTCACAGTTCAAAATCAGTGAATCTAAACTTGAACTGTAGAAATTTCTTAGCTTCCTGCAGGTATGAGATTCACAGATTGAGAGCTAGAAGTGGTAGGAACACAACACACAAGTAGATCGACCACAAACTATAGAAATCACCTCAACAACAATATGAAATACAAATGATGTAAATCAAGCACAAGGTGACACGATGATTTAACCCGTGGTTCAGCTCGCCACCAAGGCTTGCCTACGTCCACGTTGTTGAGGTTAGCCACTAAGGCTTAGGGCTTTGCAACCCTTCCTTGTTCTCAAGTCAAGAGACTCAACTCATGAGATAAGGGGTGAGTTTACTAGCTTCAAGAGGTGGTTATAAACCTCCCAGGGCTGCCACACGTGTTGGCAAGTTCCACGAGCAAAGCTCTAGCCGGCTAGGAGCAAAACTCCAAGAGTAATAAACACAACCACCGATCAAAACATGAACCAAGTGCTCTTTTGAGTTGGAGAATCAAAGGATCTACTCTCTAATTGAGTTTGGGACATTTTTCTCTCAAGGATTGATGGGGAAATCAAGGGAGAATGCTTGGGAACTCAAGGTCATCAATGGAGGAGAGAGAGAAGGGCACTCTTCTATTCTTGGATGAGTTGAATGAGTGGGAGGGAGAAGAGAGACATTGGGGAGGAAGGGGAAAGGTATAAGTACCCCCCAGCCCCAACGGTCACTTAAGTCGTGGCAGTGCCGCACTGCGGTAGTGCCTCTCTCCGGGCATGGCATTGCCTCACCAGGAAAGACAACAAGGGTAAGAGTGAAGTGTTGGCTGTCTTGGCTAAGTAATTGAGGATGTATGTGCAAGATTGAGCACTTGGTTGCACATGTTAGCTTTAGCATTATCTCCCCCTTTATAGTACGACTTTTCTTATACTCAAATTCAAAATATAAAAGAATTTAAACCTCCTTTGAGTTTAAAAGTGATGGGATTTCCCTACATCCATGCTCCTGTGGGGTGCTACATACTGTGTCCGGTATGTAGACGTGATGCGAATGATAGTTCATGCACAACAAGTTTTGCTGTAACAGCTGGGTGCGGCACTGCCGCACTTGCTGTAACAGCACAGATAAGAATAGGCACCACACAACATGTAACACATATAAAGATATACATTCTAGCATAATTTTATCACCAGCTACAGCACATATTAATTCATGTCCATATCCCACACATATAAAGTACTTAGGTAGCATTATTACATAAATAGAGTTTTGAATCGTCTCTCAAACTCTCAACCTAATGAAGTCTACTCTAAACAGATAAGAACATGAAACTCCAGTTGCAGCAACCTCCTCTCCATGGTGACGAAAAAGTTGTTGACCCCTCTAATTTTCTCCCCCTTTGGCATAAAGCACCAAAAAGTAGAAAAGAAGATAGACCAACACTCACTTGTCATCTTCTTGGATGGTGTCTCAATCGACATCATCTGCACCAGTAGCTCCACTAACAACTACAACATCCTCCTCACCACCACCATCATCATCGTCGTTAGAGGAGGAAGAGGACACTACCGCCCTCCCTTGGTGATGGGTGGTAGAAGTGTGATGCTCACGCCTGGTGCTTCTCCTCATGGTCTGCAAGGTGGAGCTCAACCTCATGTGAGGGTCAAGCTCTGGCTTCTCCTGCTCCTCGTCCTCCTCATCATCCTCTAAATCTATGTCGGAGAGGCTAGGGAGGTTTTCAAACCTCGTCCGTGACTATACTAGAGAAAGAGGTGGTAGCCCTACACGCTCTCTAGCATCCCGGTTGGCTTCATGGTTCTCCAACCAGTCCTCATATGCGGTCCTCGCTGCATAGGTGCATATGGTGAAAATGGCCTTGATCCATTTCCTAAACTTCTCCATCTTCTTTTCCTTGCGAGGCCTAGAGCGAGACGACTCAGGCACGTCCTCTACTGATGGAGAGCGTCTCACTGCTCTGCTAGCACCTGAGGCTTGGGTCTTCTCAATCTTGTAGATGGTGTGGAGACCATCTTTATCAAACCTATAACCAGTGACCCTCTCAATCATGAACATGAGATAGGGGGCATAGGGCATCCCTTTCTCCCATCTTCCATGGCATTCCTTAGCTCACATCACAAGAAGCGAGGGGCATTGAACCTGTCACCTCTAGGAGCAAACCTAGCAAGCACATTCCTCACATAGCCATTAAGATCTGAAGCTGCTCCATCCTTAGGATTTATTGTGTGCCTGATCAGATTGTTTAGAATGTAGTAGTAGCTCTTCAAGCCATTGACCTTATCATCTGCACTTCTCCTGTCAATCCACATATATGCAATGTCGCAGATCTCAGCTCTAGCCTCATCATGAATATAAGTGAAGCCTCGCTCCTCCTCTCCAAAACCAAGGATCCGACTGAAAGTCACAAATTCAATCCTATAATGTCGTCCCTCAGTCATCCAGTGAATCTCATCAATGTAGACGTCATAGAAGAAAGTGGCATGAAATTGGGCTAGCACTTCCTCATTCTAATTAGAGAGAATTCCTTATTTGACACTGGGAAAATGAGTGGTTCCTTTCTTGGCCCTGAAATTTTCTTCGTTCCCTATTTGACACTCACTTCAACTTTTATCCCTAATTTGACACTACCGTCAAATCCGTTAGCTAACGGTGTTAACTAGCTGTTAAAAAGATGTTTTTGCCCCTAGAAAAAAAGCGACGAAGCAAATTTGAGAGAAAAAAAAACCTACGCCCGCCTCTGATGCATGCGCCCAACTGCAAAAAAAGGCGTAGGTTTTTTTCCTCTCAAATTTGCTTCGCCGTTGTTTTCTAGGGGCAAAAACATCTTTTTAACAGCTAGTTAACACCGTTAGCTAACGGATTTGACGGTAGTGTCAAATTAGGGATAAAAGTTGAAGTGAGTGTCAAATAGGGAACGAAGAAAATTTCAGGGCCAAGAAAGGAAGACTCATTTTCTCAGTGTCAAATAAGGAATTCTCTCTTCTAATTATACTGGAAGCTCATGATATCAGTGAGGCCAAACAGCTCACAAGCCTTGATCACTTTGTTGAACTCAGGCTCATTCTTTCCCTTCATCTCCTCCTAGTCAACATACTGCATCTTGACAATCTTTGACCTTTTGGAGTTGAAAATCATCGAGGCAAAAAAGTTGGAATGAAAATCATTTCAAAACCGGTAGTCCACCCCCAAATCCTTTGGCTACTCAAAAGGATTGTTCTCATGTGCTTCTTCCATCATCTTTAGCTTTCCCGCATAGTTGAGCACGGGATGAGCACGTGTGTCAATGGGACGCCTCATGATCACTTCCTCATAATACTCTCTGATGTAACCTCTGTCAAACTCCTCAAGGTGAGGTGGAGTATCTAGGCAAGCACCTAGAGGAATGGTGCGGCTAGCCCTCTCTAAGTTCTCCTCCTAGATCAACTGATCCCTTCTCCCCCTGTCACTAGCATCCCCTCTGCCTACTACACTGCTGTTGCCCCCTGTGGTTCTACCACGACCACGATGAGGCATTTGCTTGTCACGAGGCTTGGTCATCTTCCTCTTACCCCTCCGGTCATCTTCACCTCCGGAGGCCATTGTAGCACCCGGTTTTAAAGACAAAACCAGATACACACTATATGTGAGCCCAGGAAGTCAAATCTCACATATAGCCACAAATAAGGGTAATATCAAAAGACAATACTTATTTCTTAACGTCTTAGTATAAGGAATATAACCTCAGAATATAGACAGCGGAAAGATAACTCTGATCTTCAGGCGAAGACTCCAAATCCACAGCGACAACTGACTGGTTGACCACAAGCCTAACTCCTCTAGACTAGCAATCTGGTACCCATCCGGGATTTTTATCCAAAGTATAGAAAAGTAAAGCAAGCATAAGTACATATCGTACTCAGCAATATAACATGGGGTTCATGAGGCTCAAAAGGTTGACACGGGTTTACTATGATTAGCTTTTAATAGGTCATCTTTTAAAGCAATTGAGTAGCAACGAATTTATCATAAGCCCATAAACACATGATTAGGTAAACATGAATAATGAATAGCATAAACAATTAATTATTAGTGATCATCTCTATTCCATAAGGGTTCCAAGGCCACTCGTGTCCGTGAGCACGGCTGTTATAACAGTTTTACACTCTACAGAGGTTGTACACTTTCACTGTGAGTCATGATTTACCCTTTCGCCTGAGGTGATCAGCCTCTTGACCCACTACCAAGGAAGGTCGGCAGGGTTCACTATGAAGCCTTTTAAAGGTTCGTCTAACAAGTTAGGGCCGCTAAGGTTTCCCCATCAATAAGCATAAACCCCCCTCCAAGGAGTGACTAACAAAGTGCACCCTCTTGGTTGGCTGAGATCATACCTGTCGGAGCCCCTCTTGCACCACAAAGGTAACCACTAACAAGCTAGAAAAGGTCCTCATACTAAGCTAAAGCCAAAGCCATATAGCCCTCACACCTGTACTGTAAGTCCCGAACGATCACTTACAGATAAGTCCCTAGGGAGAGGAATCTAGAGCATTTAGAAAGTAGCGAAACACTACAGCCCCCTGTTTCTATGTTGCTAAAAAGTCATGTTTTAATGTTTATTGCATGTACCATTAGTCAAGTTACAATATCATGGTTTTGGTTATGCTATAGCAAAAACTACCCAATGCAATCACCCAAAGGTATCAAGGAATCCAGGATATCAATTAGCTAGGGAAATTACTACAGTTGCCAAGGTAGACACATGTAACATGAATTAAATAATTAAAGGTGAATAGGTATCAAGGATGGTCCCATGCTATACTTGCCTTAAATTCAGATTAGATCTTCTTCTGGTCAAAATCTTTGAAGAACTGCTTCTAGACTCACCACGTATAGCTCACCGATTGGACTTGATCATAGAACACCACACAAGCATCCAAACAGACATGCATAACATACATACATAGCCATATTAGAACAATACATCAACTAGTGGAAAAAAGGATTCGAAACAGATCTACGTATTGCTATGAACACACAGACGCGGGAAGCACGCTAATCGGAGCTACGGTTGAAAAGATACATCTACCGGAAGATTTTGCTTATAAAACGGAAAACCAAAAGCTTTATTTATTTATATTATATAAAAGCATGTATATGATATTTCATAGAAAATACTTAAGTTGAATAAAGTCAAACTTATATTTGGTTTTAAAAATCGAAGTGGAATTTATTACATTTTATTTATAAATCTAGTGACATAATTATTATTCAAGTAGGGATTTAAACCATGAAATTCTAGAGATTTAGACATAGAAAACAATGATACTAATGCGTAGGTCACGTTGTTATGAATCCAACGCAACTTGAACGGACTAATTCGGAGTTAAAATGAATAAGTCAGGATTAAAACAAATTTTCCTTTAGTTAAATAATTGATTAAATCTACCCATGAATTTTAAATATTGAAAACATGCCTAACAGTAGTATAAACATGTAGAAAACATAAACACGATCCTAACGCAATTCGAACGGGTCAAATCGGAGTTAAAATAATAAAGTTATGAACTAAACAAGTTTGATGGCATTTCTGTAATTAAATGAACTCAAATTTGAATTTAAACTAATTAATTCTGAATTTGAAATGCTAACTGGACTGGGGGTACTAATACTCAAAACTACAGGGGCTAAAACAGAAGAAAATAGGACCAAAAAAAATTATTTTGAATTGGCATGGAGCGCGGGTTGATTTCTGAAAACCAAGGGGCTGTTTTGCAAAACAGGTGTGGCATGACAGTGTGTTGACTGCGTCTGCTAACTGGGCCACCATGTGTCGGCGTGCGAGTGGTGCGGTGCACCACGTGTACATGGGCATGAGCTGACATGGCGCGGTGGACCGAGTCCACAGCCGCGATGGATCGGTAACACATCCAAACCGTTACATTTTAATCTCAGCCATCTAGACGAATCCGATGGCGCAGGCGTGTAAGGGTCGACCTCCGGCGAGCCCGCCATGGCCGGCCGCAAGCCATGTGCTACGGCACACACCGGTATGGTGTTCCAGACCGTCCCGATCAAAACTAAATACACATGAAGGGAGTACATGCGCTTGCGGACTCAATGGGGCACAAAACAACGGTGGGGAACGCGCCGAGGTGCCGATCCCATGATGGTGCCATGGCCGATGGGGCAGGAGCTCGCTATTATGCCACTCTGGTGTGCTAAACATGACAAGAAAGGGGATGAGGAGGCTTGGGAGCTCACCGCGAGTCGGAAGAAAAGGAGCGCGGCGTCCGGGAAGGCCTCGAAGGGGCGGGTCGACGATGACGGCAAACTAGAGAGAGGAAGGGGCGCGAGTGAGGGTGAATCCGAGCAAACCATGACCAAAACAAAGAATTGGCGGTACCTATAGGCACGGGGGAATATGGCGGAGCTCCGGGGGGTGTTGGCGTCGAGGATTGGCACCGGAGCTGTGGGCTACAGGGCGACGGTGGCGAGCTCGAGCGGCGAATGGAGAAAAGGAGAGAGGGAGACGCTTTGTTTGGGTTTTGTAGGTGGGCAGGTGCTGCGTAGATGGAAGGGGAGCGGGGCGCATCAATTTTCGGCGCCTGCCATACGGACGTGGCCGCGGTGGCTTTCCGAGCATGGCAACGCCATCATCGGCGGTGAGAAAGGAAAGGGGAAGCACGGGGAAGAAAGGAAAGGGAGAGGACAGCGGCTGACGACTGGGGCCAACGGCGTAGTGAGAGGGAGAAGGCGAAAACGGCATGCGAGCGTGGGTGCTGTGGGCAGGTCGGTGTGGGCCGCGGTGCTGAGCTGGGCCGCGTGTTCATGCGGTGCGAAGCCAAAGCAGGCCGGTGCAGAGTGGGCCGAGAGCGGGAAGGCCGTGCGTGGGAGGAAGGGAAGGGAAGAAGGGAGGGACGGCTGGACCGCCAGCAGGCCGAGCACGGGAGGGGAGGAAGAAGGGGCTGGGCCGACGGAGAGGAGGAAAGGAGTGGGCCGGGCCAGAGGAAACATGGGCCTTTGGGCCAAAATGATAGAGGGAGGAGAGTTTTCTTCTTTTCCTTTTCCAAATCCTTTTTATTTTCTTAATTCAAAACAAATTCAAATATGAACCGGATCGAGTATAAACATGATTTAAAATACACTTTTTAATTCAAACATAAATGAACAAATTTTGGGTAAGTTTTCTGAAAATAACTTTTTAAATTCTTTCATTTTTCTAATTTTCTTTTCTTTTATTTCAAAGTTATTTTTAATTTCATTTGCAAAAGCAATTTAAACCATTTTGAATTTTCAATCAAAACCACTCATCCAAATAAATCAAATGCAATGGCATGTATGCTCAAACATGTTGCTACCTTATGATGAATTTTAATTTAATGATTTTTTTTATTTTCCTATATTTCATGTGCACAAAAATTCCAAATTAAATCTTTTTAGGTCCATTTTCAGAAATTCAAACTTTAGGGTGTTATAGCCATCTATGCAAAAACATAGACAAAACTGAGAAACTGTACAAATGGAGAGTAGAAGTTACCCTATAAAGCAAGTTAAGTACTCAAGAAGAGTCAACATGCAAGCGAGGGAAGCAGCTGATGTGGTACTGCCCCTAGACGTGCGGCACTACCATGCCTAGGAGCAGCACTGCCGCACCAGCTGTTTCACCAAGACTGCATTTTGCATCTTCTTATTTACTGAACTTGCTTCATATTTTAACTCCCAACCCACTATACAATCTCAGCAAGCATAAACATGTCTATGTCATCGATTCATCTAGATATGATTGAGAGAAAGCCTAGTAATCATGAATCTTAGCATTAGGAGCTGAGTGAAATAGATAAAGTGAGTCAACCATCGAACCAAGAGTTTAGTACTGCTAGCTTTGCCATAGAGGTGCGGCACTGTCGTGCTAAGAGTGCAGCACTGCCGCAGCAGTTAATTTGGCTCCAAGGTTGAATCACGATTTCTACTTTGATCAATCCTCAAAGCACCATCCAAACTACTATCTACTTTTCAATCAACCATCCAAGACAACTAGAATCGACACATAGATTAGGAAGGATTAGGGTTTCACCTTTGATTCATGTGGATGGAGGAGCAAAGAGATGAAATGGCTCCGCTCAAGAGCTTCAGCGGCCACCGGTGACGCGGGAGGGAACCGGTGGACGGCGCGCGGCACTACCGGAGGTGGCGGTGGCGCTGTCGTGTGTGAGAGTAAGAGAAGGGCGACGGCGTCGGGTGAAAAGTGTGGAGAGGGTTACCTTGGGGCTAGATGAAAAGAGAAGGAGAGATGGACCCCACGGTAACAGCCTGTTGTGGGCCGAATTCTAGTTGGAATTCAAAGTGTGGCACTACCGCTCGCCACACGAGGCACTGCCGCAAGGCAGGCGTGGTACTGCCGCACTCCCAGAACAACAAGATTTAGCTACTAACTAAATAGCTATATACATATAGGATATGGACACATATCTCAAGCACACTATGATCAGTAGTAAATAATCAATACAAACAATGATCATAATACACTTGTTTCGTATGATAAATCATTTTGAAGCATAATATTTAAACCTTTCCAATTCATTTCTCCTATCCATGCTAGTTCATCAATCAAGGTGTGCTATAGTTCAAATCACATTAAGAGAATCAAGTATATTTAGCTCATTACGCAAAGCATAAAACCTTGACTCATCAAGCGGCTTAGTGAAGATATTGGCTAGTTGCTTTTCGGTGCTCTCATGGCGAATTTTGATATCTCCTTTGGTTTCGTGGTCTCTCAAGAAATGATGTCTGATGTCTATGTGCTTAGTTTTTGAGTGGCTTACAGGATTGTTGGCGAGCTTTATGGCACTTTTATTATCACACAAGAGTGGGATTTTGGTGAAGTGACATCCGAAATCTTAAAGAGTTTGCCTCATCCAAAGTAGTTGAGCACAACATGCACCGGCTGCAATATACTCAACCTTAGTGGTAGAAAGGGCTACACAATTTTGCTTCTTAGAACTCCAAGACACTAGGGACTGTCCAAGGAATTGACATGTCTCCGAGGTACTTTTTCGATCTACTTTGCAACCAGCGTAATCGGAATCTGAATACCCAAGTAGATCAAACTTAGAGCCCTTAGGATATCACAAGCCAAGGTTAAGAGTGTGTACTAAATATCTCAAGATTCTCTTAACAGCCACTAAGTGGCACTCCTTCGGGTTAGCTTCAAATCTAGCACACATGCACACACTAAGCATAATATCGGGCCTAGATGTGCACAAATAAAGTAGAGAGCCGATCATAGAGCGATATACCTTAGTATCCATGGTTTTCCCTTCATCATTGAGATCTAGATGTCCATTGGTTGGCATGGGAGTTTTGATAGGCTTGGCATTCACCATGTCAAACTTCTTGAGCATATCATGGGTGTACTTCTTTAGCTAATGAAAGTTCCATCCTTCACATGCTTGATTTGAAATCCGAGGAAGAACTTTAATTCACCCATCATGGACATCTCAAATCTCTTGGTCATGATCCTACTAAATTCCTCGCAAAAAGAATGATTAGTACTACCAAATATTATGTCATCAACATATATTTAGCACACAAATATATCTTTGTCGACTTTGTGAGTTAAAAGGATAGGATCGGCTTTGCCTATTTCAAAGCCTTGTTTAAGAAAGAATTCCTTAAGACAGTCATACCGTGCTCTTGGTGCTTGCTTAAGCCCATAGAGCGCCTTTTGGAGTTTGTAGACATGGTTGGAAAACTTGTGATCTTGAAAGCCCGGTGGTTGCTCAACATAGACAAGTTCTTGAATAGGGCCATTGAGAAAAGCACTCTTCACATCCATTTGATATAGCTTGAAGTTGTGATGAGCGACATAGGCTAGAAGCATTCGGATTGCTTCAAGCCTTGCCACCGGTGCATATATTTCTTCAACGTCCAAGCCCTCTACTTGAGTGAAACCTTGAGCAACCAATCTTGCTTTGTTCCTTGTCACCACTCCATTCTCATCTTGCTTGTTGCAGAAGACCCACTTGGAGCCAATGACATTGGTATTGGGTCGTTCCACCAAGGTCCACACTTTATTTCTTTCGAAGTTGTTGAGCTCTTCTTGCATGGCCATCACCCAATCCGGGTCTCCAAGTGCTTGTTCTACCTTAAGAGGTTCCAAAGAGGAAACAAACGAGTAATATTGGCAAAAATTTGCTAAATGTGAATGAGTTGTTACCGCCTTTCGAAGACTCCCAAGGATGTTGTCCACGGGATGATCCGGTTGTATTATTTGCCTTAGCCTTGGATGCTCAAAGGCCTCTTGTTCATCTTCTGGACCTTCATCATTTTCTTGCTCAAATATGGGTTGTAGGTCTTGTCCATGAGCTAGAGTCAAATCAGCTACTGCTGACTATGTAGGTGCGGCACTGCCACATGCAGGTGTTGCAGCAGGTGTCTATTGCTATTTAGCATCAGGTACATCAGCGGAAATAGGTGCAATAGCAACTTGAGGAACCTCCACTTCAGTGACTTCATCTTCTTGTGGTATAATATCACCAATGGCCAATTGCTTGATTGCTTCACATGGTGGATCCTCCTTTCCTACAACACTTGAATCAACTTGCTCCACTTGAGAGCCATTAGATTCATCAAATGTCACGTCTACCGCAATCTCAACTCTCTCGGAGGTTTTGTTGAAGACGCGGTAGGCATGCTCATTTGATCCATAACCAAGAAGAACACCTTTATCAACTTTAGGTGCAAACTTAGAGGTTTTGGGTTTCTTGTTAAGTATGAAACACTTGCATCCAAACACTCTAAAGTAAGACACCTTAGGCTTGTTACCGGTTAGAAGCTCATATGAAGTTTTCTTCAACTTCTTGTGTAGGTAGAGGCGGTTGATGGCATGGCAAGCGGTGTTGACGGCCTCGCACCAAAAGATGTTCGGCATCTTGTACTCATCTAGCATTGTCCTTGCCATATCAATGAGTGTATGATTCTTCCTCTCTACTACACCATTTTGTTGAGGGGTGTGTGAAGTTGAAAACTCATTCTTGATGCCCTCTTCATCAAGAAATTCCTCAACTAGAGTATTCTTGAATTTGGTCTCATTGTTGCTTCTCACTTTCTTGATGGGAAGACCGAACTCTTTTTTAGCTCTTCTAACAAATATCTTCACCTTCTCTTGAACTTGGCACTTGTCATGAAAGAAAAATACCCAAATGAAACGGAAATAGTCATCAACAATAACAAGACCATATTTGTTACCCCCGATACTTAGGTAGGCGACCGGTCCAAAGAGATCCAATGTATTAGCTCTAATGGTTGCTTGGTGGTCATGATGCTCTTTGGTGGGTGAGGTACGTTAACTTGCTTTCTATCTTGACAAGCGCTACAAATCCTATCTTTCTCAAAGTGAACATTTGTTAGTCCAAGGATGTGTTCATCTTTTAGAAGTTTGGCCAAGTTCCTCATCCCAACATGAGCTAGTCAGTGATGCCAAAGCCAACCCATGCTAGATTTTGTCACTAAACAAGTCTCAGGCTTAGCTTTACTTTTGTTAAAATCAACTAAGTAAAGCTTGTTCTTTAATCAACCCATAAAGACAATAGAGGAGTCCTTCCTTCTAAAGACTTCTACACCCTTATCTGTAAAGAGACAATTGTAGCCCATCTCACACAATTGAGAAATGGACAACAAGTTGTAACTTAACGAATCAACATGTAATACATTTGTAATTGAATGCTCAAGGGTTATAGCAACTTTACCGAGACCAATCACATCCCCCTTTGAATTGTCTAAAAAGATAGTATTTTCATTTGAGTGCGTCATCGGGTAATATGATGATAACATACTCCTTTCTCCGGTCATATGATTTATACATCCGCTATCAAGCACCCAACTTGATCCACCGGAGGGGTATGCCTACAAAATAAGTTTAGTTGCTAGATTTAGGTCCCCAATTTAACTTGGAGCCTTGCATGTTAGTCACAAGAAACTTAGGAACCCAAATAGAAGTATTCCTATATATGTTGGTTTTCTTTCCAACATATTTGGCAACCACTTTTCCACTGTTGTTGCTCTTCAAAACAAAGCATGATGTCAAGCTTTGTCGAGGTGTATAGATCTTTGGTTGATAGACATACTTATTTTTGTTGTCCCACATTGATTCCTTAGGCTTCTAGAAAATCTGTTTCTATTGGAACACCTTCTTCTTGGGCTTAGTTTGATCAGGAACAGAATTGGTAGCCTTCCCATTTTTGCGGGGCACGGCACTACCGCCCTTCACTGTGGCACTACCGCTCGGGGACCCTGCACTGTCGTGGTTTGTGCAGGCTGATCCATACCAATTCTGCCCTTCCTCTCAAACTGCAGACACTCATAGACATTCACTATCCTTCTTTCATTTGTCTTGGCTCCTTTTGTGTATCCAAGCCCATGCTTGATTGAGGGATGCCTTCCTTGCTTGAATTGTGGCCCTTTTGATTCATCATTCTTCTTGTCATTAGATTGGGTCTCACCCATCCACCCTTTTCCAATGATTTCATTGAGCCTAGCAATCTCCTTTGTCATAGCCTCCATGTTTGCAAGGTTAGTGGAATAGGCATTCAAATCAAGATTAAAACATTTTCCACAACCTTGACTAGTGGAGGGAGTAGAGGTTTCCTTTGCCTTAGGGAGATGTGAGTTGCTATCCCAAAGAATGTCATATTGCATCTTAAGTTCTTTGTGCTTTTTATCCAAGTCACAATACTTTTTCTTGAGAGCTTTATTTGCTTTATTTGTAATAGCATGGTCCTCTTGCTCTTTGGCCAAAGCCTTGTGCAAGGATTCCACCTCACTTCTCTCTAAGCAAGAGCTTCTTTGCTAGCAATATAGTGATCCTCTTGTTAGATAAGAGTCTCGTCTCTAGATTCTAGCTCAGCTTGGACACTCTCTAAATCCTCCATTATCTTAGTGATGAATAATTTAGTCTTTCCATCCAAATTTTTAGTTATCATATTTATTTCTTCATCACTAGAGCTATCACTAATATCACTACTAGAGATATCACTAGGAGGTGGAGATTTGGCCTTTGATTTGGATTTTATCTTCTCACGCTTTGCCATGAGACAAATATGAGGGGAGTAGTAGTCATCATCGGACATGTTGTTGAAGAGCCTTGGTGTAGGGGATGACTTGTGAATAGCAATGATTGCAACCTTCTCATCCTCCTCACTTGTGCTCTCTCTAGTTGAGTCCCATTCATGCTCAATATGAGCCTCTCCCATGTACTTCTTTCTCTTTCTATGGTTGGCCTTCTCCTCTTTCTTATCCTTCTTGTATTTGTTGTCCTTAATCTCATATTGGCACTTGGTAATAAAGTGATCGGTGCTACCACAATTGTAGCATGTCCTCTTTTTTTGTTTGGAAAGTTTCTCTTCACTACCTTGTAGCCATGCTTCTTTAGCCCCTTGTGAAACCTCTTCATAAAGAGAGAAACATCATCAACCTTCTCATATTGATCATCATCATTTTCACTTTCACTTGAAGATGATGTGGTTTCTACTCTTTCTTGGACTTGCTTGATTGCTTTGGGCTTGCTAGTTGAAGCTTGCTTGTTGATCTTGGACTTGCTTGTAGAGCCTTGCTTACTTAATTTGTTGGCCTTGAGAGCTACATCCTTGATCTTGATGTCTTCTAGCTTTGCTTGCAATTCACCAAGCTTCTTCCTCTTATTTGCTTCTTCTCTTTGCATGTCAAAGGTCAAGATCCTCCTAAGTACAACATTTGGTGTGAAGTACTCAAACTTCTTCTTGTCTCTAATTAGAGTCACTACGGTCTCATTTTTAGGTGAATAAGCCTCTAATATAATCTTGACAACTTTATGATCATCTAGCTCATCACAACCATAGCCTCTAATATTGCCCACCATTGTTATCAACCTATCAAACATTTCTTGTGGCCCTTCTCTATCCAAGATTACAAACCAGTTGAGCTTTGATATCAACAAATCAATAATTGCCTTTCTCACTTTGTCGACCCCTTCATGTGCTAGGTGCAAAATATCCCATATTTGCTTAGCAATATCAACCCCAATCACTCTATTGTACTCATCACCATCCAAAGCACTAAGCAACACACTTATGGCTTGACCATTGAGGTGAATGATTCTCATCTCTTCTAGTGTTGGGTTCTTGGGATCAATCGGTGGCTCAAATCCATTGCAAACAATCTCCCAAATACTAGGGTGAAGACCTATAAGATAGGCTCTCATCAAGTGCTTCCACTTGGCAAAGTTAGTCCCATTGAAATAGGGTAGCTTGCCGCAGGCACATTGATGAAAGTCCTCCGATCATGGTTAGTCATAGGTATAGAAGAGTAGTTAAAGGATACAATGGCATATTTGTTGTTGTTGGCTTTGCCCTTTCCTCTCTTCTCCTTCTTATTCCCCTTCGATACTTGGTAGGACTCATCATCATCTCCATCTTCAGAACTACTTGATATGTCACTTGATGATGCATTTGTTGCCTTCTCTTCTTCTTCCTTCTTCTTCCTAGCTTCTCTCCTTCTTCTTCTTGCTTCTCTTATGAGCTTTCTTTCTTCTTTTCTTTGCTTCTTGTCTTCTAACCGCTGCTGCTCCTTCTTCCTCTCTCTTGCTTCTCTTTTGAGCTTTCTTGCCTCCTTCCTTCTTGTTCTCTCATTGTCATTGAGAGCTCTTTTGACATCGGTAGCCTCAAGATGTGGTAGCGTGGTGTTGCTTGCTGTTGATGCGCTCAACTCGCTGTTGTCGGTGTCGACATCCATCGGCTTCACGCCACTAGTTCCTCCTCTAGGCTCCATACCTCACGCTGTGAAGCGCACATGAGGTAACCTTCTCTGATACCACTTGTAGGATCTCTAGTTAGCCTAGAGGGGGGTGAATAGGCCTATCAAAATAAACACTCAAACTTTCATCAAATTCAACCTGTGGCACTACCGCTCTGACCTCACGGCACTATCGGGCAGCGGCACCGCCGCACCTGCAGACAACTTCTAGTCACAGTTCAAAATCAATGAATGTAAACTTGAATCGGAGAAATTTCTTAGCTTCCTGCAGGTATGAGATTCACAGATCGAGAGCTAGAAGTGGTAGGAACACAACATACAAGTAGATCGACCACAAACCCTAGAAATCACCTCAACAACAATATGAAATGTAAATGATGTAAATCAAGCATAAGGTGACATGATGATTTAACCCATGGTTGAGCTCTCCACCAAGGCTTGCCTACGTCCACGTTGTTGAGGTTAGCCACTAAGGCTTAGGGCTTTGCAACCCTTCCTCATTCTCAAGTCAAGAGACTCAACTCTTGAGATGAGGGGTGAGTTTACTAACTTCAAGAGGTGGTTATAAACCTCCTGGGGCTACCACACAAGTTGTCAAGCTCCACAGGCGACGCTCTAGCTGGCTAGGAGCAAAGCTCCAAGAGTAATAAACACAACCACTGGCCAAAATGTGAACCAAGTGCTCTTTTGAGTTGGGGAATCAAAGGATCTGCTCTCTAATTGAGTTTGGGACCTTTTTCTCTCAAGGATTGATGGAAAAATCAAGGGAGAATGCTTGGGAGCTCAAGGTCACCAATGGAGGGGAGAGAGAAGGGCACTCTTTTGTTCTTGGATGAGCTGAATGAGTAGGAGGGAGAAGAGAGACATTGAGGTGGAAGGAGAAAGGTATAAGTACCCTCCAGCCCCAACGGTCACTTAAGTTGCGGCAGTGCCGCACTGCGGTAGTGCCTCTCTCCAGGTGCGGCACTGCCGCACTAGGCAAGACAGTAAGGGTAAGAGTGAAGTGTCAGCTCTCTTGGCTAAGTAATTGATGATATATGTGTAAGATTGAGCACTTGGTAGCACATGTTAGCTTAAGCATCGTGTCCTCCTTTATAGTACGGCTTTTCTTATACTCAAATTCAAAATATAAAAGAATTTAAACCTCCTTTGAGTTTAAAGCCATCAATATTTGTAATTGGGGGCTCCTCCATTTCGTGTAACATCCTCGAATATAGATTCCTGCTTGTCATCTCGATAAATCTCATTAGTTCTCTAATTGTGTGGTCATTATCACAAAACCCAAAATTAGGGCTTGATTGCACTTTCACACCTCACTTCAGACTTGTACTTTTCCTTTCAGTAGTATTTGGAGCTAGGCAAAGCTACATTGGGAGCTTGAGCATCTTGGGGATTATTGGTATTTATTAACATGTCACTTGTTTAATTAGCCACCCAATGTTGTTGATATTTCTTAACATCACTTTGCTAAGTTGTCATCTCTAGCTATGATGCCAGAAACGCTTGTTGGTACTACCTAGTGCCACTTCTAGAATGACATTAAGAAGTACTTTAATATTTTATGTGCCTAGAACGAATATAAATATGAATATGAAGGGATCTGCAAGCGCACAAATAATTATACCATTGTAGCACTTCACCCGAGAGTATTCCAGGTATTGTTATTTATATTTTTACCACAAGGAAGGACTGACAGTTGGAATATATTAATAACTTATACACATGATGGAGAAGTAAATCATAACCAAACTTCTACGCATAATAGGGGTAAGTCAAGAGATAAATAGGATAAGTAATGATAAATGATAAATGATCACTCAGAGTACTCCTTTATATGGCATTAGCATTGCTAAGCAGAAATTAGAGGAATAATTCCTAAGTCATTCTTAATTACAAGACAAAACACACATTGATTAGTGCAATTACACTTAGTAGTCATGGCTAAGATCAACTTCATATCTACATATAAGGGATATTACTAAGGAAGATTAAGAACAGAGCTTGTCTTCCTTCGTAACTAGATCATACTTGTCATATATTCGGGGAGTGGACTACAAAGGACTCGATGGGAGTGTCACATCTGTGATCTACCACATGGCCCAAAATATAGGGTGTATCCGTAGGTAAACAACATATAAACACCACGCTTACACAATGATGACCACTCACCCCTGGTACCTTGGTGCGAGCGCTATATGAACTTATGCTTGAACATGATGATAATCTAACTATACTAAGCATATAACAAAGTAGATGATGAATAGGATAACTAGGAACATGAATAATATTAAGAACAATGTCATATCAATTGTAGCAAACTTATGAATAATGAAAGATACAAAAGAGGGTACACTTGGGCTATACCAAGCCACGCTCTTCACAAGATCCGAAATCCAAGCGAAGCTTGCCTTCCTCTAAACCTAGCCTAGCTAGCTATACCCTAGAATATGGTGGAGCTCTAAGAATGATTAGAGTTTCTATCTTCTTGACTGAATGCAATTCTGCCTGAGGGAGCGGGTAGGGGCTGGTATATATAGGCCGTAGCATCAATTCTGAGCCCTCGGATCAAATCGACTTGAAAGAATGGCATAGATGCAAACCCTGAGGCGGTGGAGAACCAATATTCGAAGGAGGAGGCTGACAGTGGGCCCTAGGGGCCGACCTACCTACAGGTGGGGTTGTCTGCCACTTGCGGTCTACTTCGGTGGTTTGGCTTCTGGTGTCCTCTGGAACCTTCTGGAGTTGTTTTTGTCATGGATAAGCGTGATTACTTCTGACATCTAGGTCCACCTTGATGGTTTTCTACATAAACCCTACTGAAAACATAGATTCACCAAAACTTGTGGAATTTGTTAGTTTAAATCCCTAAGTCTATGTTGGTGATTACTTTCATGCCCTTATTCAAGTTATATTGATTGTTTATAATGGTTGTTAACTACTGTCAATCAACTCCTCCAAGCTTAACCTTTGCTCATCCCTGAGCAATGCTAAACTCAACAAATGAATCAGGAGTTGCATCAATGTTTTCACTCCTCAAAAGTACACATGCATTCAAACAAGAATTCTCCTCCGGATTAGAACAAACTATTCTGACTTTCAAACTTACCCATATTACCTTCAACCATGGGGCTTCTTAGCCTTCACTTGGGTCTTGAGCAATTGAAAGACAGAACAATCAAGTAAAACACTATGTCTTAAGTTCTTTGTTCATCCATTATTTCAGAGTTTTTATAAGTTTTAAAATAAAACTCATAGCTTCCTTTGTATGACACTCTCAAGTCTCTCAACATATGTGGTATTTATGGATCCTCACCAAGGCAATAATGATGTCATGCCTTTCTTTTCCTACAACTAAGGCTTGTGTGGAGCTCATAGGAGTGGAAATAGCATGGAAGAGCATACTTGCAATGCATATATTGTAAAGTCAAACCTCAGATCTAAAGAGAGTTAAGTCATATAATCAAATCAAGATGTGCATATGTATGGATATATGGTGGATATATATGGTGGCTAACTTAATTCTACTATGCTCCTTGGAAACACATCTCTCTTTTGAAACTTGGAAACATTTTTTCAGGTGGGCATCTGAGTACCCATTGTTTTAAATATCTCGGACACTTGTCCATTTTTTCAACTCTTTTTTTTTCTTTTTTTCTGAATAACTTTTGCATAGCCCAAGCTTCTTTTCTGCAACAAAACTTTTGAGAGATGGCAACAAGAACTTGGAGCATTTATTTGGTGGAAAATCCTATCAAGCATATTTTTGAGGTTTACTCCTAGTGTAGGAGTAAAACATTTTTGGGTGGATCTAAATGGAATGGCATGTTTTTGCTCCTACCGCTAGTGTAGGGGTAGTGCATATGTGGGTGGTGTGTATGTGATCTTGATTTTAAGAGCATGACAAACCTCTCATAAGGGTCAACAAAGCTTGACAAAACTCAATGCAAAACAAGCAACATATATGAGTGGAAGTTTTCCTAGTCTAAATATCATATTTGGCTCTGGTAGGAATTCAAGCTTTGTCACACAGAATTTTTTGTGTTTTTCAAAAGATAAATCTTTAGAATTTTAGTATCACTTGGAACAAGATAAATAGTAGCTCAGACCTTCTCATATCATATCCATCAATTACCTAGACTTAGATCAAGCATATGCTACCCACAAGTTTTAAGTTCAGAGTAAATTCTTATATCAAAACAGTCTTATCCAAAACTCAGGAGAATTCAAGGCTGAAAACTAGGCACTCGAAAGGAATTACAATAGAGCAACTATTCATCATTTTCATGTCAAGAGATTACCTTCAGAGTCCTTTTATTTACTCTTAAAAATAGAAAACTAGACACACATACTTTTTATTTGTTTTTATTTTTAAGATCTCACATTACTAACATATATATATCTAACATAAAGACAAAATTTTGTTTTGTTTTTAATTATGCATCTCTTTTTTTAGCTAATACAACACACTTGTAAAACGGAAAGAAATATATATCTTGATACACGGGGGATGCCCTTCCCCCAAGCTAGTTGTTGTCGTGGTCAAATATTGAAGTTGAGTGATTCTTCTCAGAGTAGGTTTTGCCAGCTGATGTCCTTCTCGTCCATGGGTGGAGCGAGATGAAGACAACCGGGTGATCTTGCTCCTATATATCATCCTGCAAAGTACTAACAAGAACACTAAAACTCGTGGAACGGATTAGGATAAAGGGTTAGCGGTTAGCCGTCCTGAGATTCGTTGTTCTTCAGATTGGAAATATTTTTGAAATGGCAGAATTTTAGTAGGATGTCTTTCTCATATTTTTGGATTTTCTGACATAATGCATGCTTGATATTTTTATTTTTATGCCACCACAGTAAATATTCTTGGGGGTTTTTACACACTGTAGAAGTATTCACACGGGGCTTAAGATTTTTATAATGCATTAATGAAAATTTTATTTTATTTGCTAAATGAAAAGCAAATGCAGAAAATTAAATATGCTAAAGTAAAAACGATTTATGCAATGCTATAAAATAAATATGGATAACTACCAATTTTACCTCCTAGCGAGGGTTCGGATTTTTAAGTCCTCCGGACATGACTCTTCTCCAATCTTGTTCATTCTTTGGGTGCATCTGTTGGTCCCGGAGATGAAGACCTTGATGGCTGCACCTCTTGCGATGGTGACTCTGATGATGGCACCACCTTTTCCTTCCACACCGGCTTGGTCTGTGGACTTGTCTTAGGCGGAGTAGGTTCATCTTTCACAGGTTCTTCATCTTCCTCCCATTCATTCTTTAGGGATTGATTCTTCCGGCGTTGGGTTGATTGATGTCTCCTCTTGGAGCAGGTCTTCTTTGGCTATTCATAAGTGGTATAACTATTGCAATAGCAACACACCTTTTCTCTTAAAAATTGGAAGTGGACTTGTCTAGATCTGACATAGATGATAGTGTTGGTAGTGTTGAGGAACGGTCTTCCAAGGATAATAGGTATGTCTTCTTCTTCTCCCATGTCTAGAACCATGAAGTCGGCAGGGGCATAGTGATCATGTATTCTTACTATGACATCTTTTGTTGTTCCCTCTAGAAATTCGATTGATTGGTCCGCCATCTGTAATTGCAATGTAGGGAACAAAGGTTCATCACCGAATAAGTATTCATATGTTACCTTTGACATTATATTGACACCCGATCCGATGAAGCAGAAGGTGTTGTGGAAGATTCATGGTCCAATGGTACACTCAATTGTCGATACTCCTGGATCTTCCTTCTTGGTAAGGAATGGTGAAGTGAGAAGGTAGTCGTACTTTGATCGGAGTGTATTGATCATCTTGACTGATTCTTCTTGTGGCTGCCTGGCCTTGTTCTTCCGTCTTCTCTGGTTGTTGCTCTTCTTGGTCACTGTTGTCTCTTCGGGCAAGTACGGCATTTGTGGATGTCTAGGAGATTGCAAGATATGATTCTTGAAAGTAAATTTCTCCTTATCCTTGAATGTGAAGTAGATCTTTGCATTGTCCGTGTAGATGATGGCATTTGCGGTGCTTAAGAAAGGTCCATCCAAGATAATGGGTGCCCTTACATCTCCACCTATTTTCAAAACCACGAAGTCTACGGGTACATATGATTGTCCCACTCGTACACATATATCTTCAATAATTCTCTTTGGGTAGCAGAGTGACTGATCTGCAAGCTATAAATGTATGTTTGTGTATAACAAAGTATCTCCATTAATTTTATCATAGATTACCTTTGGCATGATGTTGACACTTGCTCCGAAGTCACAGACAACTTCTTGGAAAATGTGAGGTCCAATGGCTATGGGGATGACAGGTCTTCCTGGATCACCTTTCTTTTTAGGCAAGGAATAATCTATCCATCCTCCAGCTGATGGTTGTATGCAGTAGTATGTTGCATTGTGAATATTGATAAGATTTGCAGTTTCTAGATCTTCTGGTTGCCATAGAATATTACCTTTGTTGGTCGGAGGAACAGCATCCGCCAGCTGAGCTATTTGTGATTCTATCATTTTATTAAAGTTATGCTGGTTTTTAATGGCAGAGGAGAAACTATCCATTCTATTGTTTATGTTTTCTAAGATTTTGTCATTGGAAGCTAACTTTCTAGATAAGCCCTCCATTATTTTAGCTTGGCCAGAAATTAACTCTCTTAAGGGTGGTTGATTATTAAAATTATTACCTTGATAGTTACCTTGGTAATTATCTTGGTAGTTTGGCCTTTGTTGCTGATTCCATCCTTGATTCTATTGAGAACGATAGTTGTTGTTGTTGATGAAGTTCACATCCTCATGGGTTTCAGAACAGTTGTTTCCTGAATGCCCAGTATTTCCACACTCTTCACACGTCATGTGGGAATCATGAATGTGCATGATTTCTTGCTTCTCATTGGCTCGTTCTTCGAGCCTCTTCATGGGTAGATCCATCTTGGCAAGCATCATGTCAACCTCCTTGAGCTAATGCATATCTTCACCTCTCTTGCGAGTCTGAAGATGTTCTTCATTCCAACCTTGGTTGGAGGCCATCTTCTCCATGAGAGCTGTTGCACCTGGGATTGTGAGTGATAAGAAAGCACCTCCAGCAGCAGCATCCATATTCTCACGGGTACTGTTGGTCAACCTATGGTAAAAATTCTACATGAGTAGCCAATTCTCCATCCCAGGATGAGGACATTCTGATATGTAATCTTGGAAGCGTTCCCATGCCTCTAGGACAGATTCATCATGTTGCTGCTGAAAACTTGAGATTCTTCCACGCAGAGCATTAGTCTTGCCTATGGGAAAGAACTTTGCTAGAAAGGTAGTGGAGCAGTTCTCCCATGTAGTATTTCTATCTTTGTTGGCGTGGAACCATTGCTTTGCCTTCCCCAAAAATGAGAATGGGAAGAGGCGAAATAAAATGCATCTCTAGTAACTCCTTTGATGGTGAAAGTGTTGCATATCTCTAGGAAGTGTTGGAGATGAGCACTTGCATCTTCATGTGCCTTTCTGCAAAACTGGCTAGCTTGCACCATGTTGATGAGAGCTAGTTTGAGCTCAAATCCATTGTCTCCGACATTGATTGCCGGTCCAGTACGAATATTGGTCGTAGTTGGAGCAGAGAACTGGTGTTAAGCTTCACGGAGAGTCTTGTCTCACGGAGAGTCTTGTCAACCATGGCTTCAAAAACTGGTGTTAAGCTTCACCTTGTCTGGTTGTCTTCCGATTATAAAGATAGAACTTTCTTAAGTTTAGCCTTAGTCCTCCTGATTAATGCTTCTGGATCTTCAACATAATTTGTCGAAAGGTCAAAACCGGTCATACATTACCCTACATAAGATATAAAAGTAGACAGAACAAGGGTAAGCCTATTTGAGCAGAGATCAACGGTTATCTCTATCACATCAGTAAGTACAAAGTTATCAATATTTCCTTCTTGCCTAACTACCTTCTCCGGCAACGGTGCCAGAAATGCTTATTGATATTTATTAACATATCACTTGTTTAAGTAGCCACCTAATGTTGACATTTCTTAACATCACTTTGCTAAGTTGTCATCCCTAGCTATGATGCCAAAAACGCTTGTTGGTACTACCTAGTGCCACTTCTAGAATGACACTAAGAAGTACTTTAATATTTTATGTGACTAGAAAGAGTATAAATATAAATATGAAGGGATCTGCAAGCGCACAAATAATTATACCATTATAGCACTTTACCCGAGAGTATTCTAGGTATCGTAATTTATATTTTTACCACAGGGAAGGACTGGCGGTTGGAATATATTGATAACTTATGCACATGATGGAGAAGTAAACCATAACCAAACTTCTACTCATAACACAGGTAAGTCAAGAGATAAATAGAATAAGTAATGATAATGATAAATGATCACTCAGAGTACTCCTTTCTATGGCATTAGCATTGCTAAGTAGAAATTAGAGGAATAATTCCTAAGTCATTCTTAATTACAAGACAAAGCATATGTTGATTAGTGCAACTACACTTAGTAGTCATGGCTAAGATCAACTTCATATCTACACATAAGGGATATTACTAAGGAAGATTAAGAACAGAGCTTGTCTTCCTTCGTAACTAGATCCTACTTGTCCTATATTCAGGGAGTGGACTACAAAGGACTCAACAGGAGTGTCACATCCGTGATCTACCACATGGTCTGGAATATAGGGTGCATTCATAGGTAAACAACATATAAGCACCACGCTTACACAATGTCGACCACTCAACCCTGGTACCTTGGAGCAAGCGCTATATGAACTTATGCTTGAACACGATGATAATCTAACTATACTAAGCATATAATCAAAGTAGACAATGAACATGATAACTAGGAACATGAATAATATTAAGAACAATGTCATATCAATTGTAGCAATGATATGAATAATGAAAGATATAAAAGAGGGTACAAGGGTCTATACCAAGACACACTCTTGACAAGATCTGGATTTCAAGCGAAGCTTGCCTTCCTCTAGACCTAGCCTAGCTAGTTATGCCCTAGAATATGGTGGAGCTCTGAGGATGATTAGGGTTTCTGTCTTCTTGACTGAATGCAATTCTGCCTGAGGGAGGGGGTAGGGGCTAGTATATATAGGCCGTAGCATCAATTCTAAGCCCTCAGATCTAATCGACTTGAAAGAATAGCATAGATGCACACCCTAAGGCGGTGGAGAACCAACATTTGAAGGAGGAGGCTGATAGTGGACCCCAAGGGTTGGCCGGCTTGTAGGTGGTGCCGATCGGCCCCACCTGTCTGCCACTCGCGGTCTACTTCGGTGGTTTGGCTTCTGGTGTCCTCTAGAACCTTCTAGAGTTGTTTTTGCCGTGGATATGTGTGATTACTTCTGATATCTAGGTCCACCTTGATGTTTTTCTGGATAAACCCTGCTAAAAACACAGATTCACTAAAACTTGTAGAATTTGTTAGTTTAAACCCCTAAGTCTATATTGGTGATTACTTTCATGCCCTTATTCAAGTTATATTAACGGTTTATAATGGTTGTTAACTACCGTCAACAGGGATCTTTTGGTATGAATAATATAAAGAGTTCTCCTATGTTCTTGTTCTCATTTTATCAATATATAGTTATGTTTACGAATGTTGATGGTAGTTCACAACCATTATAAACCGTCAATTAGACATGGATAAGGGCATAAATGTAATCACTAATGAAAGTTTAGGGGTTTAAACTAATAAATTCCATGAGTTTTGGTGAATCTGTGTTTTCAGCAGGGTTTATCCAAAAAAACACCAAGGAGGACCTAATCGTCGAAGGAAATTATGGAATTCTGCCGTGGTACCTACGTGGAAAGACTAGAAGGGTCCAGAAGGCAAATCATCGAAGCGGGGCTCGACCCACTGCCATGTGGGGCCGGTCGGCCTGTAGGTGGGGCTATCCAACCCCTGTGGGCCCCACCTGTCAGCATGCTTCGTATGTCGGTTCCCCACCGCTTTTGAGGATGCATCTAAGCCGTTGCTCAAGTCGGTTTGATCTAAGGGCTCACATTGGACCCTTAGGGATATACATATCAGCCCCTACCCCCTCCCTCAGAGAGAATATAAAACTCTAATTTATATTCTCCTCATGAGGATTAGAGCTAGCTATCAAGAGAAGATTAGATCTCCATAGGATCTAGTCTTTAGAAATAGAGAGATGGAGAGTGAGGGAAGAGTTTGGAGGAGATGCCGACCTGTCGGTGCTCTCTCTACGGCTTGTAACTTGGCAGAAGTCAACCTTGCGTCTGAGATTTCTCTGGTAATCCACTTCTAATTTAAGTAAGTAACATGTTTATATTGTTCTTCTGGTTTGTGAGTCTCTTTTGAGTGCTTTAATCTATTGGCCTTAGGTTAAAGTATTATTCGTAGTGTAAGCATGGTGCTTAGACTCGGGTAACTCGTGGATGTACCCTACATTCTAGTTCGGTGGTAGCTCACGATGGTGACTCTTATAGCCTCGTTGAATCCTCTGTAGTCCACCTCCTGTTTGTAGGACTAGCAGGATTTAGTTATTATAGAAAACATACTCTGTCTGCGTTTTCCTTAGTAATATCCCCAGTCCAACAATAGAAGACATAGCTTATCGAGATTAGAACTAGAAGACCTTAGCGATCTCCTCTACACTCCCAACTTTCTTAAGTCTTGTTGCTACTCCGGGTGAAGTTGGACCGTAGTTAACCTTACACGTTTCCCTGTGGATACGATACTTAGAATACCTCCAGGTGAAAGCTACAGCGGTATCCATGCGTTTGCGGATTTATCTGTGTGCGTTAAATATACCAACAATGAACTAGAGCAATGTTCTTATGTTATGAACTTAGCATATAGAACTTTATACTTAATCATTCACACAATGTATATGGAAAGAATTAGATCTAAGTTGAGGTGTCGGTTCGTCGTGCCTTCAGGCCTGCCCAAGTCCTATGCTTGTTGATCCATAGGGTCAGAGTCCCGGGGGGATTTGAGTAGTTTCCTTATACACGGGCGTGGTGCTCGGGTATACGGGGACATTTGGATGTGATGGTGCTCCACGGTTGAGGGATAGGCGGCAGGTGGTGACAGCCCTGTCCATGCCTATTAATCCCCCAAGTTCGGGTATTCATATAGGAGTTCATAAATTGCCTCATGAGGTTGCTGGCAGACCAGTACTCAAAGGTCTCCCCGTCCATCTTATGCTTAGGTCTAGGTCTTAACCATGTACTTGTATGATCATCTGCTATTCTTTGCAGAACTGAAATAGGATATTCCTACTCCCGTTAGAATACATTATTTTATTCTTTATTCTTTTTTTATTTATCCTTGAGGTTGGCCCGAGTGTGTGTCACACTATCTTAAAACCTATCATGGCTTACCCCTTGATGGCGGGGAAACGGGCGGCTATGACCCGCCTCCGCGTCAGCAGAGACAAATTTTGTTTTGGTTAAATTTAATTGGGACAAAAGTAAAGAACAGGTTTTGCGAGTCCATACTTCCATAATTTTTATATTTGCATAAAAATTATGTTAATTACATCTTCGAAGAGAACACCCCTGATTAAGAGTTCCAACATGAATACATGAAAAATAAGATTACATGGTATGGTTTCCTATTACAAACTACAAAAAGAAAACAAGGTCTTCAATCTTGTAGCCGTAAATGCATGCTTGGCATAGACTTGAACTTGATAATTGTCATTTCTTTTAAGCATGACATTTTCATTTGTTAAGGAGCTAACATATACTCCTTTGGTCGCTAGCTTGTTTAGGTTCTTAGCAACCCATGATATACAGGTATTTAATCTGTGCAAAGCATTTGTGAATATCTTATTGTTTGTTCAGATCATGATATGGCGCTAAATTTAGCTAACTCAGCATGGGGCATCTTGATCATGCTACATACGTATATAAAACCATGAGGAAATGATTTATTTGTATGTTGGACATTTCTTTGGTGCATAGTATCATGTATGTATGCACATAATTTACTTTGGAGACTAAATTTGATATAGTCTTTTTGGATCATTAAAGATCACGATTTAGCATGTTTGAGATGCCCGTTCATGGATGTATTCAACATATAGTGCAATAATTCATTTGAGCTAAGCCAAAGTATTTATTTTGCCTTGGCCTAGAAAGAAATGTAGCATCATCGACTCGACCGAGGCGGGTGCAATTAATTTATTTTATCAAGGTTAACATGCATACTCATGGTATGGCATTTGGCCAGAGATTTGCATACATGGTGCTATATGATCCAATTTAATTTGGTTTGCCCTTTTTAACAACTTAGCTAGGCATGAACATTCATGAATGCAGTCTAGCTAAGATGCAATATTTAATTTACCCATTATGCATGGCACTTGGAAGGCCTATGCTGGGCATGGATGACGTGTTTGGAAATTGTGATGAATGAACAAAGCTTATTTGACTTAGCTAAGTCATAGACGATCATGGTATAGAATTTGATATGATGAAATCAATTTAGTTTAGTTTATTTATATGGTCTAGCCGTAATTTAAAATGGCATAATTTTATCTAATGTATGACTAAGAATACTTGATTCCACGGCAGCATGAATGCACTAGCAGACAGTACGTAATGAACTGGCGTCTCTACCGGAGATGGTTTCTTTGCCGAGTATCCTAGACTTTGCCGAGTGCTTTTTATCGGGCACTTTCTGTTTGCCGAGTGCCAGAGAGAAAGCACTCGGCAAACAACTGGCACTCGGCAAAGAGGTGGTTTGCCGAGTGCTAAGCACTCGACAAACAATAACACTCAGTAAAGACCAGGTTTGCCGAGTGTCGGGCACTCGGCAAACTAGAGCACTCGGTAAAGGGCCACCGTCGTTAACGGCCGGCAGCCCCCGTTAACCCTTTGCCGAGTGTCTTCTCCTAACACTCGGCAAAGCGGTGGTTTGCCGAGTGTTATTTTTTGACACTCGACAAACCATATTTTTTTCCACTTTTGACCTCCAAACTTTTTCTGCAGTCCTCATACAATGCCTGGTACTCCATGTTCCAATGTGGCACATTTCTCGGACTTTTTCTATATTTCTTTAATTTATTTCATTTAATTGATTTTTCTTGGATAATTCAAATTATAACTGCTAGTCATTTGAATAATGAAAAAAATGAATGGAAAAATGATATTCATGTTATTTAGTATATTGTGAGGCCGTATCCAGGAACATACCACCAATTTCGAACATCTTGTTCACGAAACATGACCACGAACTTGCGGTCGAGTTGTTATTAAATTCTATAAAAAGCAAACGAAGTTCGAAAATCATAAAACTTGTTAAGATGTCATGATATCATATGTGGAGGCTGTGATAAAAATTTGAGAAGGTTTCACGCAAGTTTGTCACGTACGATGGTTACCACCTCGTCGGCCTCTTGACGAAATCATGAAACTTCTTCGGAGATTCTTTGGTTTACAAGCATCGTACGTGACAACTTGCGTGAACCTTCTCAAATTTTTATCACAGCCTCCACATATAATATCATAACATCTTGACAAGTTTCATGATTTTTGGACTTCGTTTGCTTTTTATAGAATTTAAAAACAACTCGACCGCAAGTTCATGGTCATGTTTCGTGAACAAGATGTTCAAAATTGGTGGTCTGTTCCTGGATACGGCCTCACATTATACTAAATAACATGAATATCATTTTTCCATTCATTTTTTTCATTATTCAAATGACTAGCAGTTATAATTTGAATTATCCAAGAAAAATCAATTAAATGAAATAAATTAAAGAAATATAGAAAAAGTCCGAGAAATATGCCACATTGGAACATGGAGTATCAGGTATTGTATGAGGACGGCAGAAAAAGTTTGGAGGTAAAAAAAACCACCGCTTTACCGAGTGTCAGGAGAAGACACTCGACAAAGGAGCCCTCTTTGCTGAGTGCCAGGCCAAGTGGCACTCGGCAAAGAATTTAAAAAAATAAAAAAATAATTTGCCGAGTGTCAGATCGGGGGCACTCGGCAAAGAATTTTTATTAAAAAACCCTCTTTGCCGAGTGCCAGGCCAGGTGGCACTCGGCAGAGTATTAAAAAAATTAAAAAAAATATTTTGCCGAGTGCCGGATCGGGGGCACTCGGCAAAGGGGGGCTTTAACCCCGCCGGTTGGGCCGGCCCACACGCACCGTACACATGCACACACGCACGCGCCAGCCCGCACCAGCTCCACCGCTGCCCCCGCCCACGCCCGCGCCGCCCGCGCCAACGCCGCCGCTGCCCGTGCGCTTGGTCCAGCGAGCGTCGCCCCTACCTGCGCGCCCACGCCAGCGCCGCCCCCCACGCCGCGCCGCCGGAGGACGAGGAGGAGAAAGAGAGGAGGAGGAGGAGAGGAGGAGAGGAGGAAGGAGGAAGAAGGAGGAAGAGAAGGAGGCCACCGAAGCAACGGCGCCTTCGCCCTCGCACGCTCCTACAGCGGCGCCGCAGCAACGCCATCGGGACACGGCACGGCCCCGCAGCAGTGGCGACCCACATCCGGCCATCTCGGCCGCCATTCTGCAGTGGTGAGCCCCTATGCCGTCTCCGCCTGATGGATGTGGATGCATGAATAGATTAAGATGTCCTGGTTAGGGTGCCTTCGTGGAAACTAGTTATGGTGCATAGTTGCAAATACGAGGTTTAGCATGGATGGATTGTGGATGCATGGATTGATGTTTGTCATAAATTAGTATAGCTTATGGAATATATTAGTAATGGGATATAGATCCTGAATTTGTAATCCCTGATCCTTGCTTATCCTGATTATGTTGCTAGGTGTTCCTTACATAATCTTGTGCATGTCGGCCATCGTGCCGTTCATATATATGTGCATGTCGGCCATCGTGCCGTTGGTTTTCTTGTAGGTTTTGGAAACCTCACCGTGCAGGGGAGGTGCTTCTGAAATTTTGTATTAACAATTTTATGTTTCTTTTTTTGCAGAGAAGAGCCCGTTGGAGCGGAGCCGGAGTACCTCGGCGACCCCGATTGCCTTTCTTGCCGCTGCAGGTTTGCCTGCACCGCGTCGCCTCACCACTGCACCGACCCACCATGGCCCCGCTATCCTGACTCCACCGCCACCCTAGGTATAACCCCTCTTTCCGTATCATGGTCGTAGATCACGTAACCTAGTTAGGCGTCTCCCGTTTGAAAGAGATGCGGTTGGAAATATGCAGATATTTCCATATCTAAAACCGTATCTATTTTGAATTGTCCACATTTTTTGGACAGCTCGTGGATGCATAGGTGGGGTTAGTTTCCATGGTCTGCTCCGATCCGAGACAGAGTTTCGGCATCATCTCCCTTTTGTTCTCCGGATACACACTCTCCCTAGCAGGACGTGTATTTGGAGAACAGCGGGGAGGTGCTGTCGAAATTCTATCTCGGATAGGAGTAGAGCATGGAAACTAACCTCATCTATGGATCCTCACATTGGATTAGGACCTATCCTCACCTATTAGATAGTAGGAACGTCGTGTAGATGCAATTGATGTTTATATTACTCGCCGCTATATATGTTAGAGGATGGAGGACCATGAGTGGATGTACACGGGCCGCGCAAGTCAGGGTCAGGTCACCAATGAATGGATCGACAAGACCGATGCTTTCTTGGAACGAGCATTTGGCGTGGCTGCTAAAGGAGCGAGTAAAATTTGTTGTCCCTACAGCAAATGTGCAAACAGGAAAAGACAAACGAAGAAGGTCATGGGGGGACATCTTTGGAAGAATGGATTTACGGCAGACTATACCCGGTGGGTCTACCATGGTGAAGCCAATCGTATGAGAGAGGAGGTGGTGAGACCACGCGTCGAGGATTATGATGCTGATGCCGGGGTAGCAGACATGTTAAATGACTATCACGAGGCACAGTTCGCTGAAGGACGTACGGAGGAGGAGCCAGAGGCAACCGCAAAGGAGTTCTACGACATGTTTGCCACGGCACAGAAACCCCTTCATGGCCAGACAAAGGTTTCTCAACTGGATGCCATTGGACGCATAATGGCGTTAAAGTCCTAGTATAGCCTAAGTCGAGACGCCTTCGATCGTATGTTGACAGTTATTGGCAGCCTACTTCCAGAGGGTCACCTTCTGCCAAAGAGCATGCACGAGTCATAGAAACTCCTTCATGCACTTAAGATGTCGTATGAGCAGATACATGCTTGCCCGAAGGGGTGCGTCCTATTTAGGAAAGAATACGTGGAAGCAAAGTATTGTCCAAAGTGTAAATCCTCTAGGTTCCTGGAGGTAGATTCTAGTGATGGCCAGAAGAGGCAGCTTGATATTCCCATGACAATCCTACGGCACCTTCTATTCATACCGAGGATCCAATGGCTATACATGACCGAAGAATCTATGAAACAAATGACACGGCACAAAAATGGCAAATGATACAATCCTGACAGGATGGTATATGCATCTGATGGTGAAGCATGGACCCACTTTGATGGCATTCATCATGAGAAAGCTAAAGAGGCTCATAATGTACGTGTTGCACTGGCAATAGATGGGTTTAATCCTTATGGAATGATGGCTGCCCCATACACATGTTGGCCCATGTTCGTTATCCCCCTCAATCTACCCCCCGGCGTATGCTTTCAACGACAGAACATATTCTTGTCGTTGATAATTCCTGGACACCCGGGGAATAATATGGGTGTGTTCATGGAGCCTGTGATTGATGAATTGGTCCGTGCTTGGGAGGAAGGGGTATGGACATACGACCGAGCTACAAAGAAAAACTTTAAAATGCATGTTTGGTACCACTACTCCCTGCATGACTTCCTGGCGTATGGGATATTCTGCGCCTGGTGTGTTCACGGGAAGTTCCCATGCCCAGTATGCAAGGAAGGTCTGAGGTTCATTTGGTTGTAGAAGGGTGGCAAGTATTCATCGTTCGACAAACATCGGCAATTCCTCCCTCTTGACCATGCATTCAGACGAGACATCAAGAACTTTACAAAAGGTGTCATAGTGACAGACCCTGCACCACCGATAATGACTGGTGCCGTGGTTTGTGAACAGATAGATGGTCTTGTGGTCAATCCAGAAGGTGGTTTTGTGGGATATGGAGAGCAACATATGTGGACTCATAAGTCGAGCTTGACTCGGCTCCCCTATTTTGATGACCTTCTCCTTCCACACAACATTGATGTAATGCACACTGAAAAGAATGTCGTCGAGGCACTTTGGGCAACAATCATGGACATTCCTGACAAGTCAAAGGACAACATTAAGGCTAGAGTGGATCTAGCAACGTTATGTGATAGAACAAACCAACATATGAAGCCTCCTAGTCGCGGCAAGACATGGAGAAGGCCTAAGGCCGATTTTATCTTGAGCAAGCCCCAAAGAAGGGAATTACTAGAATGGATCCAGACGTTAATGTTCCCTGATGGGTATGCAGCTAATCTAAGGAGGGGAGTGAACTTATCTACTATGCGAGTCTTAGGGATGAAGAGTCATGACTACCACATATGGATTGAGCGGCTTCTTTCGGCGATGGTTCGAGGCTATGTCCCTGAGCATGTCTGGCTAGTGCTGGTGGAGTTGAGCTATTTCTTTCGCCAGCTTTGTGCCAAGGAGTTATCTCGGACCGTGATTGTTGACTTGGAAAGAATGGCACATGTGTTGCTCTATAAGTTGGAGAAGATCTTTCCACCTGGCTTCTTCAATCCGATGCAGCACTTGATTTTGCACCTCTCGTATGAGGCACGAATGGGGGGGCCCGTGTAGGGCCGTTGGTGCTATCCAATCGAGAGATGTCTAAAGGTTCTTCGAAAGAAATATAGAAATAAATGCAAAATCAAGGCTTCCATTGCAGAGGCATATATTCTAGAGGAGGTGGCAAACTTCACAACAACATACTATGGTGACAACCTCCCTAGCGTGCATAATCCACCCCCTCGTTACAATGCTGGCAAAAATGAATCGAACCTCAACCTTTTTCGAGGGCAACTCGGAAGCGCAAGTGCATCGACCCCCAAGACCTTAAATCATGAAGAGTGGCGCCATATCATGCTATACGTGTTGACCAACCTTGATGAAGTGGCACCGTACATGTAGTAAGTTCTCAATGAACTTGTTAAATACGCCGTCACTATTCTGCATCCAACCCCCTTGTTTCTCATTGGTACAGGGAATTTCTTCATCAATTCTGGCGTCAATCAAGGGATCCAACCGCGTAGCAGCTAGATACCCTCCTTAGACAGGGTGAAGGAAATGGAATGCCCGATTTCATTTCTTGGTTCAAACGGAAGGTACCGTCCAATTTAGCTCGTACTTAGTTTGACATTCTAAGTTACTCGTACGTGCGAATAATATAACAATGTATCCTGCTTGAGCTTGCAGGGCCAGAGGGATGCGTCTATGCGTGCCGAGTTGAGACAGGTTGCCGATGGCTTTGCCTATAGGGTCAGGTCATTTTCCGGTTATGACGTGAATGGATATAGCTTTCACACAACAAGCTACGAGCAGAGTCGGCCCAATCGAAGAACCACAAGTTCCAGAGTTTTTACGCCCGACGTTGATGAGGTCGAGTATTATGGAAGAATTGAAGAAATATACGAACTCAAGTTTTATGGTTCCAAACCTTTTAATCCCGTCATATTCAAATGTCATTGGTTTGATCCTGAAGTAATGAGACGGACATATTCTAATCTTGGGCTAGTCGAAATTTGACAGGATTCTGTCTTACCAGGAGACGATGTCTATATTGTGGCCCAGCAGGCCACGCAAGTTTATTATCTCCCATATGCGTGTCAAACTAAAAGGCATCTTAAGGGTTGGGATATTGTGCACAGGGTATCGCCACACGATAAAGTGCATGTCCCAAACGATGAAGATTACAACTTAGACCCAAACACATATGACGGAGAGTTCTTTCAAAAAGAGGGACTAGAAGGGAGGTTTGAGATAGACTTAACCGAAGCGATCGGAATGGAAGTAGACAATGAAACGGTTATTGAAGAGGACGCTGAAGATGAGGTGCAAAATGTGAAGGGCTTACAAATGCTTGAGCGATTACATTTAGACAATGACAATGGCAACATTGCTCATTCGGATAGTGTTGATTATTTCGACATGATTGATAGTGATGATGAGACTTATGATCCAGCTAATCCCGATCATGAAGATTATTTCTAATACATGTAATACTATTTTATTTTGTAATTATGTTTTGTTTATTTTGCATCTCTTTCTAAGTACTTCTTGTTTATCTGTGCTTATTGGTTTACTCTTTTTAATTCAGGTGATTGAACTAAGATGGTGGGCGGTGGGACGAGGAAGCTAACGTCCTTGTACCGAAGGACAAGCACCGCTGCACCGGGGGAGAGTAGGAGGAGGAGCAGCCGCAGGAGGGAGCCATCGCCTGCCTCCCCGTCGCGTGAGGAGGAGGAGGAGCAGGTGCCCCAGGAGGATGCCGAGGAGGCACAGGAGGACGCACAGGAGGACGAGGAGGAGGCGACAGCAGGGGGTTCTGGTTCCTCTAGTTCGTTGAGCATCTACTTGCGAGGTCCCACGAGCCTCCCTCAGCGACCGATACCTCGTGAGAGACGCCCGCTGATTCGACCCGAGGGAGAAAAGTAAGTAACTTTAGATGTTATCATTACTTTATATGATATGTTGAAAATCAAAATAGAAACCAATAATTTTTCTTAATCACTTGGGCAGGAACTGGACGATTGTGGTGAGTGAAGGTGCTCACACACGCCAAGTCAATGGCATCCTCGGTCTTCTGTGCAAGGAGCACTTCCCTGACCTAGTTGAGTACGCCGGAGTGACAGGGCCGGCCTACTCGTTCGACCACTACGCCGCCACCCCCGACGATGCAGATCGGGCCCGCAGGGTATTCAACAACAAGGCGGAGCGGGTAAAGCAAGAGCTGTGGGTAAGTCCTCCTCGCACTACATTGCTCAATACATCGCATTCATTGGACATTCTTGAAATAATGAATGGATACATCGTGTTTGTATGCAGGATTTCTTTAGATGCCAGGACGAACATGAGGCCAAGGTGGATGCGGTGGCTACCAAATGCTGCAAAAAACTCATCGTGGACATGCATTACGAGGCACGCATCTAGGCCGTCGTAACTTACCATGGGACCGTCCTTGGAACGAAGGTCACCAAAAGGGACGCAAGGAGCATGACGCTGACCCAGGACCAGTACCTGCAGGTAAATATAGAACATTAATACTAATTCCTTTTGAGATTAAGTAGGTTTAATTTCATTTTCTGATATGTCATGTACTTGATGGCCTGTAGATGATTCCTTATTGGTGCGCCGTGCATCCCCAGTGCTGGGAACATATGGTGGACAAGTGGTGCTCACGCGAGTGGGAGGAGATGCACAACTTGTGCCAGGAGCGGCGTTTGATGATGCCAGGTGTAGCACACCATCAAGGCAGCCACAGCCTTAGCGGATACACAGAAACATGGGTACGCGAATTTATTTATTTATTCTAACGCTCAATTTTGCATGATTTCTAATCATCTTGCTGTTTTTCTCACAGTCGACGTCACATGGTGGCCAGCCTTGCTCCATCTTCAAGGCATTTGCTATGGCCCACAAGGGCAAGGCGACGTCTGACGTCGACTACAACCCAGAGGACGGGTCCGAGGCGTACAGCAATGCGACCGTTCACAACCGCCTCAGTGAGTACACATCGATGGCAAGGGAGGTCCATGGGCCACAGTACGATCCGAGCACTAAGGACCTTGATGGAGAAGTCGCCATGAGGGTGGGAGGAGGCAAGAAGCATGGGCGGTACTGGATTGGCGACGACGTAATCGACTCGACCGCTACTCCCAGTCTCTCCCAGATTCGAGCAAGCAGCACGAGCAGTAGCCCGGCCATACGACCTCGGGAGGACACTTCACACCACCGGGTGGAGGCACTCGAGGTTATTCCTAGTTTATTCGTCGTTCATTGGTTTTTTCATACCTTTCCTTTGCGTTATTGTAACATTATGGTGAATATATTGTAGGTCCAGCTGGAACAAGAGAGGAGGTTACGGGAGCAGATGCAGGCGAAGATGGAGAGGGTGGAGGCCGAGCGGGAGGCTGAGCAGCAGAGGATGGCGGAGATTCTTCAGTACATGCAAAGTCTTCACGCCGCTACGGTGTACTTCCGCCACCTTCGCTATTCGCTCCACCTCCACCTCCACCTCCTCAAAATTCTACTCCTGTGAGTATAAATGTTTTAGTTTGTATGTTCATGCTTACGGTCAAACCTAGTGGAGTATGAAAGTTTTATTCATGTATGGTATATATTTATCTTGTCTCACACATGCAATCTCTTCTCCTTTGTGCAGAATCAATCGGCGGCATCGAACGATCTTCATGCTTCAGCGAATCCTTCACCAAATCAGTGATGATACTTGTGGTTGTTAATGGTACTTCTATTTGCAATTATGGTTGAAGATGATGGAGCACTTGGATTACTTGTGAACTTATTTGTGATATATTGTGAAACTTGTGAAACATGTGACGTTTGTGATATATATGACGTTTGTGATATATATGTGGTGTTGGTGATATATATGTGTTGTTGATTATATATATGTGATGTTGGTGATCTTTGTTATATATATCTTTTGTTTGTTTGGATGGAATGTAAAAAACAAATAAAAAAGGTTGTTTTCAGTCACTTTGCCGAGTGCAATGGTCATGACACTCGGCAAAGTAACTACCTGGGAACTACCTGGGAACATGCTTTGCCGAGTGCAAAGGCCATTACACTCGGCAAACATCATAGGTTTGCCGAGTGCTACGGGCCAGGCACTCGGCAAAGGTCGCCTATTTGCCGAGTGTCTTGCCGTCGGCACTCGGCATAGTGTCCACCTTTGCCGAGTGTCTGAGTCAACGGCGCTCGGCAAAGCGGTGACCTTTACCGAGTGCTTGACCTTAACAATCGGCAAAGCCACTGTCACGGTGGCGCTCGCCGTCACGACCACTTTTTTTTGCCGAGTGCTCTTTGCCGAGTGCACTTTATCGGGCACTCAGCATCGGCAAAGCCTTTGCTGAGTGCCTGAGGCCTTTGCCGAGTGTATAAACACGCGTGCTTTTATGCTGAGTATAATTTCTTTTGTTTTAATTATACTTCTATTTACATGTTGATGGCCGGAACATGGTGCTGTGGATGAGTACACCAGAGACCTACAACGTCAATTTATTTACTTGACTGAAATGCACTAATAACCGTAACATATTCATTACGTGGAGAAGTGCAATATGGCAGAGTTTTGTTTATTTATTGATTAGGACATAAGCCATTGACAAAGGTCATGGCCGTGCAACATGCAAAGTATCATTCGCGTGCATGTAGTTAGACCAGAAGGCAATGTTAATTTGCATATGATCTTTATTTTCTTTGCAGACATAGGACATGCAGATGCCAACCGGCTTTGCATGGTAGCCGGTGATTTTGGCAGGGGGCTACTACACATTTTCATAGCCGCAATTTAGTTGAGTGCATGATTTGCTTTTTATCATGGTTGCCAGTGAAATACATTCTGGTGTAATGCACGAGTACAGGAGGCATGCAGACGCTAAGTAAGTTAACTTTGTGCAGAAGACACTAATTAACACGCTGGCGACGCTCAAGGCATATATGCATGGACTGAATATGCAGCACATGAATTTCTTTTTATACATATAGCGTAGGCAATGATAGCTTTTGGCATGGAATTTGGGTTTCTCCCGTACATCTCACGGCAGGTGTTCTTGTTGATTTAAACACATGCGTGGAGTGCAGCGAGGAGTATCTTTGGCATGTTGGTGGACTTAGCTCTTGTTCTTGGGAACAATGCTCTTCCCTGTCCGGTTTGTACGACAAATCCGGCATGGGGCCTTGAAACATCTCATGGGAACTTGCTCGAGGGAGCGAAGCCACATATGAGGCCTTGATCATGGAGAGGATGATGAACTAGCTCTTGTTCTCAAGAGCAATGCTCTTCCCTGTCCGGTTTGTATGACAAATCCGGCATGGGGCCTTGAAACATCTCATGGCAACTAACTCAAGAGAGTGAAGCTATGCATGGGGCCTTGATCATGGTGCCGGCGATGGGTGACTTGTTGATCGGAGCCGAAGAACAGAAGGTTAGAAAGGAGCGTTGTGTATGAAGCGCCGCTCACCTTCTTTCGGATCCTGCTGGACGACGCGCAGCAACTTGTTGCAGGAGCACCTTCTGGATCTCCGGCGGTGGCTTCGCTTGTCACGGCAGTAGCTTTGGAGGTGGTGGCTGGGAAGATGAGAGCGGCAGCCTAGCGGCGTATATGAGCAGCGCGGTAGCCTGACGGCACTTCTCTGATCGGAGAGCGGGGGGTCTGAACTCTTGCAGTAGCCTGCTATTTATAGAGCAAGCGGCAAGGCGGTTTCTCTGCTTTGAAGTCACGTCCAGGTCTAAAGCGGCGGGAGTGGTTGCCAGGACAACTTGGCGCTCTTGAGTTTGATTTCCAATTTGCTAGTCCCTTGATCAAGCGGTGCCGGTGCGGCGCCATTTTTTCAACAGAGCGCGCGGTCCGTGGGTTGCATGACTCGGTCTCGCGGCAGTGATTTGGAGACGTGGTCATCCTTTGACTATGTTTGAATATGCTAAGCGCGCACAGCAGTTTCTTCCTTGCCTGGTGTTTGGATGGTCTACTATTTATTTATTATTGATTTTCTATTTTTACTTGCAGCAATTAAGGAAATGTGATAATACTTATTTACTCCCGCAGCGCCGTGGTCCGACTTGTTCCGTACGTGCATATACATTTGCATAAGTTATTATCTTTTTTTTCTCCTTTTGAATAATCACCACGTCACTTATATGATAGATTATGCTGTCAACGCCCTTTAGAATTCAGAACCCTATATAGGTATACACCTTCGCTTATCGTGCATATTTGTATGCACTATATTTCATAGCCAACCTCATATATATACATACATTAGTTTCATTTTCTTTCTAGGCGTGCTATTATTTGTATTTAACATTTAGACGGAATCTGACCATCTATATTTATTAATATGGTATAAGAGATTTTCATATATTTTGGACAAGCCAAAATGGGTGTCAACACCCACTAGTAGAGAACAGGCCTTTGATCCTCGGCCAAAATGGGCTCTAGTCCCGGAATTTTTTGCGCCCGGGATTAGAAATACCTTTAGTCCCGGTTGGTGTCTCCAATCGGACTAAAGGTCCCCGCCCAACTGCCATCACGCCAAGCAGTGGCGGGGACCTTTAGTCCCGGTTGGAGCCACCAACCGGGACTAAAGGTATACTTTTACTCCGGGATGGGGGCTCCAACCGGGAGTAAAGGTCTACTCCCGGGCCGTGGCTGCGCCGGGGTTGAAAGTTACCTTTAGTCCCGTTGGAGCCACCAACCGACTAAAGGTCCCCCTTTATATCCCGCCATCTCCTCCTTCCTCCCGAGCCCGAGCTCAAAGACATTTTGAAGCTCACTGCAATAGTGTTCTTGCTTCCTCCCTCCCTCCATTGTTCCTCCATCCATTATTCGATTCCTCCATCGATTTCTTCGATTCCTCCGTCGATTCTTCAGTTGTTGCTGATGCAAAAGTGGATCTGCAAACACAAAGGGCTAATACCCGAATCGATATCCAGAGCGTGCCAGTCGATTTGACCTGTTAATCGACAAGGATGAAGATACTGAGCACTTTGGTCCCAACAACGATGACGCCCGAAAGTCACGGCCAAAGGGTACTCACGCGGAACTCGAGAATCGCCAAGGTCGCGACCGATACAATGCAACTCGCCGAATCAATGAGAACTCGTAAAAAGAAAAATATGCAAATTGACGAAAGTCGCCAAAAGTAAGTAGATGTAAATAGGAGTAAAACTTGGTTTTGATATTGATTCATATCCTCATTACATTGCCCCTCACTCCATATTTATACCACGATCTAAAGAGACACAACCAAACACAACTAGGACACCAAGCCCATATCTAAGGAAACACGTGACTCTTACATGAGTCATACTCTAACAAATATAGAAAAAGAAATCAACTTCTATCTATTTCCTGTCTACCTCAATTACGATGGAAATCTCACCGTCCTCCTTCCCATCGGCATACTCCCCTGTTTCATCGGCAGAGTCTTCAAGTCTTCCTTCATCGGCATACTCCCTGTTTCATCGGCAGTAGTCTTCAAGTCTTCCTTCATCGGCATACTCCCCCGTTTCATCGGCGGTAGTCTTCAAGCCTCAAGCCTCCCTTCATCGGCATCGACAATAACACCTCCAACCTCATCGGCAACGCCCGAGTCTAAATCAACCTTTCCATCGACCACCACCACCATCTATCGGCAACCATCTTTACAAGTCGGCTTTCATCGGTTATCGAGTATCAATAACTTTCCCTTGCCGATCAGTCCACTCCGATCATTTTGACACGTGCAAAAAACGGTGTCAACATTATGCCCCCAATTTCGGAGTATAAAACCATTAATGCTCGAAATTTACTCCAGATAACGTTTGCCTTCGCTTCGATTATCGTAACTCATTCTCCAAGCCAAAACTTGATCTCGTTATCAAATCCAATCAAATCTAATCTGATTCACGCACTTCAAGAAATATCGCACAATCGCCAACCACTCTTGCCTTGATTATGATTAAGATACCAAACAATAACCCATCGGCAAGATCTTAACATGATAATGCCGTCATTTTCGTAATTAAAATATCCTGTGCCGATACTTCTTCCAAATCATGATTACTTGCCATCAACTCATCTGTACAATCCCACGATTATCGTATGCGAACAGCTACCATATCCATCCGAACCACCTCGACCTACATGCGCGCGGTATAGAGATAAGTCCAAAATACCCCTACCCCAAGCGGCTTATAAATAGATTCCTCCTAACACTCGCCTTCTACCCTCGCACCCCAATCTTTGACATTTTCTCTTTCGACGGTGACTCAATTTAACAACCTGCGCGACCTCAACCAACAAGAACTCTTCTCTAGCGTTAACCTCAAGTCTCCTATTGCGTGCCCCATCTTCCTCAAGATAATGGCAATCAACTTCAACGTCCTCATGGTTCGGTCCACTTCCATTACCTTTTACTTTGATCCCCTAGTTTTTGCAAATCCATACAGTTGGTGATTTTTCCTTTCTTTTGTTCTCCGGATCCTTTAAACTTAGGAACTGCAAGCAACAAATTAGTTATTCCAACCAATCACCGCATGTCCAATGCCTAGGACCAATGGGCAACCCAGATCCAACTGATCCGATTAATGCAGAGGTTAACGAATCCTTTTAGAGCCCAAAATTTCTCTCTGAATTTATGGAAAGACACATTCCGATCTTGGCCCAAGACCACCAAAGGGTGGAAAGATTGGTACTTGAGGGTTAATAGATCGATGCAAGTATCTTGGGGCGAACGGAAGTTAGACCAATGCATTAGGCTATCTATTGCCGATATGCGTAAGAATGAATCAATGATGATTGCAATTGCCGCTTACTTCTCAGTCGACACAACAACAAACACTTTTATGTTTGGACATGGCCCATCTACTCCCACACTTGCCGATGTCCACATGCTCACTGGCTTGGATATTTCAACTGCCGATGAAGGCTCCATCTATGGTAGAAAATCTGAATATAGGGTGAATACCCGCAACATCGGCGGTTGGACGGGGTACATTCAAGAATACCAGAAGACCGGGACACTTAACCGGAGGGAACATGCCACATTCTTGAATATGTGGTTAGAAAAATTTATTTTCTCGTGGTCGATCAAGAGGGACCAACCAACGCCTTCCTCCCCGCAATGAACTTTTGGCTAATGGTGTAAGGTTTCCTCTTGGCGATACCTTCCGAGAGCTCCACTTATCATCTTCTTCATCAAGTGTCTCGAAACTTCGCTTGGCGAACCCATCGGCAACCTAGGAGGCCCGTGGTGGTTTATCAACATGTGGTTGAATGCACATATGCACAAACGTTTGCAATGGGACTTTTTGCCCAACAATTCCCCCGAGAAATTGCTGAAGACCATGTGCTCGGGGACGATGAATCGGCAACACGCTCACCCCTCAATTTTGGTGAAGCCATAATTGTCCTTCCTAGAACAGAGGCCAATGAAGACCAGATCGCGATTCTTCCAAAGCTTCTACAATGGTCTTTCTCGTGATCATAGGGCCTGGTACCTTATATTGACGAGGAAAATAGATTCCCCTTCTTTTCAACTTTTGATGACACCTCGAATCAGATAAAGGAACTCATGATGGCCATCATTACTCCCGTGGCAATTCCAAAAAATACATTTGGTAGCGGAAAAACACCAACATTACGTATGAATTTTACAATCCATCGGCGAGATCCCGTCAATTGGCTTTTGGGCAATCGCCAATCAAACTTTGCTTTGCCGATGTGATCAAACCCGTGGAAACAATCACCGTGGAACAGATTGGAACAAGGTAGTACAACTCTCCCCGATGCCGATACTACTATGATGTTGATATATCCACCGGGCGCCAAGATCCTTCATCACCGAGTCATATATAAGCAATGGTGGCGAGAGTGGAAGGAACAACTGCTTGCAACTTCGCTCACACATATCGGCACATGATCGACCTGAATATGCCATCCTCGACGACGCAATAAGTTTCTTTTAACTCCCTTCCTTTTCCCTTCATATATCGATGAATCGACTCTCTTATGACAAAGTTAACAACCCAAAGACCATCTGTGAGCAAAAGTGGAAACCCTTCGATCTTCACTTTGTTTCTCCGATATCATCAATCGGCTACAACGCCTTCCACCTTAACCGCTTTGACTCACCGTAAGATCCGTACCAAGACCATCACCTCTAAGTCCAAATTGGCTACAATGACTAGGGCCACTACATCGGTTCTTTGCTACAACCTTGGTCAAGGCATTCAAGGTAACAACCTTGTTTATTTCTACTTATGCCGATCACAAACAGTATTAACATTAACCATCGGGGTAAGAGCTGCTGGCGGATCGTCATCGGCAATTCCTCCGATATCAAGCACCACTTCTTTTGACAAACCTTCGTGAGGTATCCTCTTGACTTTTCATTTTATCTGTTAAATATTATACCTTACACTTGTTTTGCAGCAACAATTGGGTACATCGGCAAGCGTATCGGATATCCAAGCTTCACAACCAACAAGTGCCGATGCCCCCGACCAATCGTTGCGATGCCCAAGCAAAGCGCAAAGCTTTAACAGATCTTTGAGGCACACCAAAACGACAAAGGTCCATGCCGATCCCTACATACGCCCCAATGTCATCGGTCATCATACCTCAAGAGCCAACCACCGATGAAGTTACAGAGGATATCCCATCGGCAAGCTCACCGATCCCCACACGGCATACTCCAAAGTTGCTTCCTCCAATCAAACACGAAATTGCCTTGAAACAAGTAAACCGATTAACCTAGCTGATTTACAATACTCATACTTATCCTTAATCGACCTCCTTTTCTTTTCCTCGAGAACAAGACTCCCCAAACAGCCTATTCTCCTTTGCTATTGACGTCTCGGCGATGATGGAGAGGAAACAAGTTCTTCCCTTGCACCGGGAACAATATCGGCGTAAACTAAGACCAAGTTGGAAGCTCTCCTGAACTTGCTACAAGCAGAGATACCGCCTAACCGGTAGATGACTCGGACCCATAAAGGCAATTTTCAAAACAATCCGTGGCGAGGTCCTGCCGATGTTGAAGAAGTACTCTTCCCAAGAGCCCATTTAGAAAGCCGCCAACTACAATATCAACGGGCTGCTCAACGTATTGCCGATAGAGCAGCTCAGGCTCAACTCAAAGAAGAGATGCTACAATCTGAAACAAATTGCCGATGAGAAGCACAAGGGCATCGGCAACTTGCGAACTTCGGTCTTGAACTTAAGCGTAAAATCTTGGATTTATCGGCAAGGAAGATGGCTCTATTGGCTGAATTGAAAGAAGTCGATGCAGCCTTAACTCATGCCCAACAAGAAGAAAGCCACCTACCCAATGCCATCAAAGCCCTTCACAAAGAAAGAGATATCCGAGCTTGCAAAAAGCTTTGGCCATGAAGAAAAAACTCAAGCTGTGGAGGGTGTCTTTGATGATGATACCAAAGAAATGGAGGAAGCCGACCAGTTCGCTCAAGTCGCGATATTAGCTATGCAATCCTTGTTGAACTTGTAATCTTGTTTATTGTATCGGCACTTTATGAGACATTGACATCCTTGCATAATTTTAGCCGATAAGATCATTATCGGAACTTATACTTTTATGCATCCATCCGGATACTAGGGTAATATTTCTTTAAATATTTTCCATTTAATGCTCTGGGAAACACAACCCTTTGAGGGTTTCTAGAATATATCGTTACCAGAATGCAGGTGATTTATCCGATATGGACCTTCCCAATTAGGAGACCACTTTCCAAACTTTGAACTTTTAGTCCCAATCGGTAAAATCAATTTCCGCACCAGATCTCCATCAAGAACTCCTTTACCTTCACCTTCTTGTCATACCATCCGGCTACTCTTTTCTTATTCTCTTCGATGCTAACTAAAGCCCTTAATCGATGACCCGCCACATCTTCCAACTCATCCTTCATAAGAGTATTATAATCATCGGTACAGTCACCTTTGATTTTGAGAACGTATTCGCCTAGAGCCAACTTTAATTTCCCAAGGCAATACTTGCATCGTGTCCATATACTAACCGATAAATGCGTTACTTTGGTTGCACCATGACATGACATCCGATATGACCACAAGGCCTCATTTAATCTGTATGCCACCTCCTAGGATATTCTTCAATTTTGCGCTTAATGAGTTTGATGATCCCTTTGTTAGAAGCCTCGACTTGACCATTAGCTTGAGCATAATATGGAGAAGAATTTAAAACTTTAATTCCCATACCTCAAACAAACTCATCAAATTCTCCTGATGTAAATATAGTGCCCTCGATCGGTAGTGATAGTCCGAGGAATACCAAATCGGTAAACAATATGCTCTTTCACAAAATCAATCATATTAACCGATGTCACCTTTTTTAAAGGAATTGCCTCAACCCATTTTGTGAAATAATCGGTAGCAACCGAATAAATTTATGTCCTTTACTCGATGGCGGATAAATCGACCAATGAGATCAATAGCCCATCCCTAATGTACCCCACGGTTTGATTATAGGGTTCATAACCGATGCAGCGCTCTTTGAATATTACCAAACTTTTGACACCCCCGACATCCTTTAAAATATTTAAAACAATCTTCAAGAATAGTCGACCAATAGTACCCATTCCTTCCGATCATCCACTTCATCTTGAAAGCCGATTGATGCGCCCCACACTCCTTCATGAATTTCACCCATCAAGCTTTTCAATTCATTATCGCTAACACATCTAAGTAAAACTCCATCTATAGTTCGATAATATAATTCATCATCGAGGAGCACATATTTGGTAGCTTGGAACCTTATACGTCTCAACCTTTCTATATGGATCCTTTAAATAATCGACAATCTCCTTCCTCCAGATCATCGGTATCAACTGCCGATGTTAGCACTTCTGAATAGGTCGATACCACAAGCATGCTTTGAGCTAGTCGATTAGCTTCCTCATTATGCAATCGAGAGATATGTTCAAGACGAAAATCTCTAAATCCTTTCAACAATTGCAAACATCTTTCATAATACGAAATCAAAGCTTCACTTCGGCATTCATAAATTCCAGCCAATTGATTTATAACTAGCATAGAATCACCAAAGATTTCAACAAAGATCGGCACGTATCTCCTTCAAGAATTCTAACCCTTTTATCAAGGCTTGGTATTCACTGATTGTTTGTCGATGTAGCAACAATCGGTAATGAAAACTCATACTTCCTTCCTTGAGGTGAAATCAACACAATGCCGATACTCGCTCCTTCACCGCATGTGGACCCATCGAAGAAAAGTGTCCAAGGGACAATCTCCGGAGAGTCCATCAGATTACAATCTTTGAGTGACGAAATCAGCCATAACTTGCCCCTTAACTTTGCCTTTGGTCGATTAAGTAACGTAGTTCAAATTTCGATAATGCTAAAATCCACTTGCCGATTCTACCACTTAATATCGGCATTGACAAAGATGTACTTGACTACGTCGTCTTTGCATATGACCGTACATTCGCGGATAACAAATAATGCCTTAATTTGACACAAGAAAAGTATAAACACGTACATAATTTTTCGATGGCGAAATACCTCGTCTCAAAGATCCACTAATCTTACGCTCAAATAATAAATAACACGTTCTTTCCTTCAAATTCTTGAATAAGAGCTGAACCGATAATCAGATCATCGGTTGACAAATATAACTCCGAAAGGCTTCCCGTGTTGAGGTGGAACTAGCACTGGAGGATTTGTTAAATATTTCTTAATTTCATCGAGGGCTAACTGCTGCTCAGCTCCCCATACAAATTCTTGATCGGCTTTCAATTTAAGTAGTGGACTGAAAGCCTTGATCTTACCCGACAGATTAGATATGAACCTTCTAATAAAATTAATCTTACCGATCAAAGATTGCAATTCAGTCTTATTGACAGGAGCAACCACCTTGTTAATCGCATCAATAGACTTCCTACTGATTTCGATGCCCCGCTGATGCACCATAAAACCCAAGAATTGTCCTGTCGATACACCAAATGCATATTTATTAGGATTCATCTTCAATCCATGCTTCCTTGTGCACTCCAGTATCTTTCGTAGATCGGCTAAATGTTTTATGATATCTCCAGACTTAATCACCACATCATCAATGTAAATCTCCACTAATGTGCCGATGTATTCATGAAAAATAAAGTTCATAGCTCTCTGATAAGTAGCGCCGGCATTTTTCAAACCAAACGTCATAACTATCCACTCAAACAACCCCACATGACCTGGACATCTGAAAGCAGTCTTGGGAATATCTTCTTCAGCCATGAATATTTGATTGTAGCCTGCATTACCATCCATGAAGCTGATAATTTGATGCCCTATCGCAAAGATCAATCAATAAATCGACAATCGGCATTGGATAGCCATCCATCGGTGTGGCTTTGTTGAGATTCCCGAAATCAATACAAACACGAAGTTTTCCATTTTCTTATAAACAGAACCACATTAGAGATCCACTCTTGCATATCGACCTTTGCCAATAAACTTTGCCTCAATTAATTTAGTTATTTCGGCCTTAATATCGTGAAGTATATTAGGGTTGCATCGGCCACCGGGTCACCGATGTGGCGAAATCCAGATTTGATAGGTAACCGATGTTCAACTACCGATCGGTCTAATCCGAGCATCTCAAAGATAATCCCAAGCAAAACAATCTTTATACTCTTTTAACACATCAATTATTTGTCGCTTACACTTGGAATCTAACTTAGCACTAATAAAAGTAGGTCTTGGCACTGTCGCCATCACCGATATCTACTTCTACTAAATCATCTGCCGATGTGAACCCTTGACCTAATTTTCCATCATCGGCAAACCTATCCATTAAAACTCTTCTTCGAACCGATTTGCTTGGATCGGTGGAATTTCATAATCAAGAACTCTAAGGAACTCTTTTTCCCAAGCTTCTCCCGATATGCATTTAGTTCGCTCATAAGTATCTGATTCTGCCGATGCGATGATATAAGAAGAATCACCAGGGACAACCTCAATCTTACCCCCAATCCACTGTATGAGGCATTGATGCATTGTAGAAGGAACACAACAATTAGCATGAATCCAATCCCTCCCTAGAAGCAGATTATATGCACCCTTGCCGTTAATAACAAAAAACGTCGTCGGCAAGGTTTTGCTGCCGATGGTCAATTCAACGCATATCGCCTTTTTAGCCGGTGACACATTGCCTTCAAAATCTTTCAAAGATCATATCGGTTTTGGTCAAGTCTTGATCTCCCTTACCAAGTTTCCAATACATCACATAAGGCATAATATTAATCGCAGCCCTCCATCAATAAGTACCTTAGACACAGTGCCCCCATCAACTCGCCCTTCACAAACAAAGCCTTAAGATGTCATCTCTCGTCATCGGTAGGTTTCTCAAAAACAGCCATCATTGGATCTAGTGTCAACTGAGCTACTTGATCAGAGAGAACAACTTCTTCCTCATTATCGGATAGTGCCAAAAACTCCATCGGCAATATGAATACCATATTAACATCTGCCGATGGACCCTTATTTTTGTGTTTTACTTGCCACTGCTGATGACCGGACCTCTCATTGGAGGAATTTTCCTCTTGGTATAAATCCTCCTGACGCTCACGTTGCATCCTCCTTCTCTGCGTCTTTGTCAGACCCTCCGGGCACCATCGAGGAAACTTGGTTTTCCAAACCGGCTGATAACAGGTCCTAGTTGACTCTACACGGCGTATATTAGGGTCCCTGTAGAATATTTCCTCATCGGGAACTCTTGCATTTGCTATTTCCTCAAGCTCCTCTTGATTCCTTGGAAAATATCCAACAAGGTTTACCAAGCCTTTCATGTACACTAAAATTGCCCCCAGCCGATCATGCACTGATGCTCTGCCTCTGATCGGCTCATTGATAAATAAACCCTGATTGCCAGGTTGAAACCTCCTTTCTGACCGATTGACCCCATAATAACCATTGCACTCAGGGCAATTTTCAACAGTTGGCAATTTAATACCTTCTTCCCAGCAATGGATAAAAAACGGGCACCTCCAATGATCTTTATGCCGATGCCATTCTTCCCGACGTCTTTCTTTCTGCTGTTGTCGATATCGATCATTACGCTGACGCCAACCCTACTGCCTTCGATGAGTAATCACAATGCCAGGTCGAGGAGGTTGTTTGGAACTACTGCTTTCTCCCAGCAAACCCTTACTTTTTGCATCATCGGTAGTTATCCGATGTTGGGGATCCACTGACGCGTTTTTCTCAGCAGCCTCTGACGTAAATACCTTGGTCTTCCCTTTGGCCTCCAACGTATTTGCTGGAAAAGGGTGTTGATCAATTTTCATCGGCCTCTGGGCATTGGAAGTACCAAACTTAATTCTCCCGTTCAATAGCCGATTATAATCGCTGCTCTAACACCTTGCACTCATTTGTACTGTGTGAAGTTGCATTATGCCATTTGCAGTACAAGATCTTCTTCAATTCTTCTGCCGATGGGATCACATGATTAGGTGACAGCTTAATTTGGCCCTCTTGAAGCAGAAGATCAAATATCTTGTCGGCCTTGGTGATATCAAAGGTAAACTTTTCTGGCTCTTTCTGACCAAAGGGACAAGATATCGGCCTTTTATTCTTAACCCACTCAGCCAAGCCGATAACCGGTTCTTCATCCAAATCCAGAATCTCCTACTTCTTCAACAAATGATACTTTTTATTCCAATTCTTTTTAGGTTCAAAAACCCTAGTGTCTTGATCAGAAATCCTTTGCACAAGATGACTGAGACTTTCAAACTCCTGAGAAGCATATCTGTCTTTAAGATGTGGCAATAACCCTTGGAAAGCCAGATCGGCAAGCTGCCGATCATCCAGCACCAGACTGTAGCACTTATTCTTTACATCTCTTAGCCTTTGCACAAAGCTTTCTACCGATTCATCATTACGCTGTCTCAATTTTACCAAATCGGTAAGCTTCTTTTCATGGATTCCAGCAAAGAAATACTTATGAAATTGTTTTTCTAGATCAGCCCAAGTAATAATAGAATTCGGTGGTAATGAAATGAACCATGTAAATGCCGATCCAGACAAAGATGATGAAAATAATCGAACCCTTAATTCATCTCTGCTAGCTACCTCTCCACATTGAATAATGAAGCAATTGACGTGTTCCATTGTTGATGTATCATCTTGCCCAGAGAATTTAGTGAAATCTGGTACCTTGTATCGATTTGGGAGAGGAATTAAATCATATGCAGGAGGGTATGGAGTCCGATAAGAATAAGTATTGACCTTGGGCTTTATCCCAAACTGATCCTTCATAATTTCTGCTATCTTATCGGCCCAAAAAGCATCAGCCTCTCCTGCCGATTTAATCGGCTGAATTTCTCACGGAGGTACCTGCTGCGATATCCTTCCACATATCTTTGTGGCCCACGATCTCCGACAATCGGCATATTTGCCGTTACTTGTGGTCCATTAACTTTGTTGGAAAGGATTCATCGGTGAAATTGCCGATGCTTGATTCTCAAAACCAGCTTGCATATGACCTTGTTGAATCCTCAACTTTGCCGATTTTGTTTGAATCAGTATGTCTTTGAACAGTAAATCGTCACGACCAACCATTATTAGAACTCATCGGTACAAAACTTACCGATGGCTGATAATTCTTCGACATTGTTGGATAATTATAACCACTTGAGGCATAAATCAACCCCAGCTTTGACTCATAACGAGGGGCTTTTCTGTATCATATCGGCGATAAGCTTGCCGATAGATTTGAATCTGGCGTTTGAACCAAAGGCATCTGAAACCCCACAGTTGGTTGCACAAAGAGTTGCTGTGGCATATTGAGGACACTTGGGCCATCGGCGAAATAGCCGATGGTATAGGAGCTTTTCCTCTTGCATCAAACACTTGAGGTAATCCGAGATTGAAAGCGAGATGACTCGGAGGCATACCATATCCCCACCAATTAGCGAGAATCTGCTCTATTTTGAGACACAGGACTGACATAGATGATGCCGATAGATCTGTATTAAGCTGAATTCGTCCTCCTGGTAGTACCGGATCCGATCGTGTCGGTGTAGATTGAATATTAGGTAAACTCGCCGATCTTTGGAGAAGAAGTAACTTCACCCCTACAACGGCCGAGGGAGCCGATGGAGTATTGATGACAGATGCCGGTTACGGTTGGTGATAGGCAAGCCCAACATAATGCGGTGGCGCTTGTCCTTCTTTGAGAGTTCGAACCACAGATTATGAACGATTATTGGACAGACATTGGAATGATTAATCAAAGCATGATTTATTGCGAAATTAACCATCTCTTGAAGTTTACGAGATTGAGTCAAAGGTAACTTTCCGAGGCAACGGCAAATCTTATACGGATGACTTGTCCACTCTTGTTCAGAAGTAAACGATTTCGACAAAGTCGCTGTATTCTTCTACTGACCCTTTTCCATAGCCTCGCTCTCGCTCTTCCTTAAGATCTTCTTACGATACCGTGATAATGTTCCCCGCATCGATCTCGAAATTGAACATATTGATCGGATTGATTGGTCCCACCCGGGCGTGCCAAAAGATGTGTTGATGCAAAAGTGGATCTGCAAACACAAAGGGCTAATACCGAATCGATATCCAGGCGTGCCAATCGATTTGACTGTTAATCGACAAGGATGAAGATCTGAGCACTTTGGTCCCGACAACAGCGATACGCCCGAAAGTCACGGCCAAGGGTACTCACGCGAGAACTCGAGAATCGCCAAGGTCGACTGAGACAATGCAACTCGCCGAATCAATGAGAACTCGTAAAAGAAAAATATGCAAATTGATGAAGTCGCCGAAAAGTAAGTAGATGTAAATAGGAGTAAAACTTGGTTTTGATATTGATTCATATCTTCATTACATTGCCCCTCACTCCATATTTATACCCTGATCTAAAGAGACACAACCAAACACAACTAGGACACCAAGCCCATATCTAAGGAAACACGTGACTCTTACATGAGTCATACTCTAACAAATATAGAAAAGGAAATCAACTCCTATCTATTTCCCTGTCCGCCTCAATTACGATGGAAATCTCACCGTCCTCCTTCCCATCGGCATACTCCCTGTTCATCGGCGGTAGTCTTCAAGTCTTCCTTCATCGGCATACTCCCCCTGTTTCATCGGCAGAGTCTTCAAGTCTTCCTTCATCGGCATACTCCCTGTTTCATCGGCAGTAGTCTTCAAGCCTCAAGCCTCCCTTCATCGGCATCGACAATAACACCTCCAACCTCATCGGCAACGCCCGAGTCTAAATCAACCTTTCCATCGACCACCACCAGCTATCGGCAACCATCTTTACAAGTCGGCTTTCATCGGTTATCGAGTATCAGATAACTTTCCCTTGCCGATCAGTCCACTCCGATCATTTTGACACGTGCAAAAAATGGTGTCAACAGTTGTAAAGGTTACCAATCTCATACTCTCATTTTTCACCATTGTCTTATCTCATTTTGTTCACTATATATATATATATGGTTCTTTATTTTGGTTTTTTTCATTTGTAAGCAATTTGAGCTCAAAATCACTTCAAGCTTGCATATTTACATGAAATAAGGTTAAAGTAGCTAGTTGAACTTGCGGACCGTGTTCATCTCGGCGAAACACGTTCTCTGCCGAAGCGTAACGGACGTCAAGGAGGAGCTTTGATTCTCTGAGGGAGAGCGGCAACGATGTCGTGGAAGACCGTGTTCCCTTCCTCGTAGAATTGGAGCTCTTCGTGGTCAAATGCGGTGCCGTCCTGTGGAGAAATGCTCACCGAGATGATCACGTAAGCAAGGTCAACTAGTACGGATGGTTATTTATTCACATGTCCCGATATCGTCGCATGAGTCCGTCAATCACCGTACCCAAACGTAGTATATATATAAATATAAACTTAGAAAATAGTTAGAAAATTATAGAAAATCCATACTAGTTGAACTTGCGGACCGTGTTCATCTCGGCGAAACACGTTCTCTACGAAATGATAACAGACGTCAAGGAGGAGCTTTGATTCTACGAGGAGAGCGGCAGCGGTCATGGAAGACCGTGTTCCTTCCTCGTGGAATTGGAGCTCTTCCGTGGCCAAGGCACTGTGCCGTCCGGTGGAGAAATGCTCGCCGAGATGATCACGTAAGCAAGGTCAACTAGTATGGATGGTTATTTATTCACACGTCCCGATATCGTCGCATGATAGTCTGCGTTATGTGTGTACACTCCCATTCTTACATTAATTTGCGGAAATATCATGTGAATTACTTACTTATAGATAAAAAGATTTAGAGAACACAATGACCATTAAAAATATCATTGTTTAGAGATCTAGATAATTTTATAGTTTCTTAATTTTATTTGTTTATAAAAGGAGAAATTTATAGTGTATTAAAAAATGAGTATAGAGAGTAGATGGCAACCGCTTCGGTCCTCGGCCTCTCATGGGTTTCCAAAGCGACTTAGGCGGGCCTCCTCTCATTCCATGCGGCAAGTGTCGTGATGAGACGAAGATTGTGATGGAGTACCGAGTGAAGAAGGAGGGTCCCAACAAGGATCGTATCTTCTACAAGTGTCCGGATCGCAATGTGAGTTATTTTATCGTATTTAATGATTATGGTTAGTTTATACCTATTTTCATGATGGTTGTGATTAAAGTTCTAATTTTTGTTTTAATTTCATTGGGATGGCGGTGGGCGATGTTCAGGCTTCTCTTTGGGAGGAAGAGTATGTTGGACTCGTGCAAAAATATCTTGCACAATGTGAATCGATGGCTAATGAGGCGGTGATCCAAATTAAGAAGCCCAAAGATGTTGCACAATCGGGGATCATGCATTTTAGTTGAGATTGGTCGTGAAATCCTCCGCTCTTGAAATGTATTTTAGCTTTAGTTCTTTTAGTGGTAGTTGGGATTGTCTACATTGTAGCGATGCTTTCATAAATTTGTATCTTTTGTGGTGGCACGCATGTTGTATAAATAATTAATTATGATCTAGGTTTTAATATGGTATTTATGTCATGTAATGCAGATGAGCCGTCATTGGATGTATAATGCTGATCGCCGCTCCCAAGAGTTCATTGACGGCGTGCATTCTTTATTACGTGCGGCCGAGGCAAACAAACGCAATGGTTTCATGTGCTTGCCCATGTGCCATATGTAAGAATACGGTGGAATATCCTTGCTCAAGGACTCTTCATTCACACTTGTTCAAGTCGGGTTTCATGCCAAACTATATTTGTTGGACAAAGCACGGAGAAACCGGTGTTGTAATGGAAGAAGGTGAAGAAGAACAATGGGACGACAATGATATTATTCCCGATGGTGCGTGCTTCAATGATCTTGCAATGGGAGAAGTTTGAAGAAGAGGTAGCCGCAGAAGATGAGCCGGCTGATGATCTTTCTCAGGTCATTCGTGACGCACAAAGAGAATGTGAAAGTGAAAAGGAGAAGATTAAGTTCGAGCGGATGCTAGAAGATCACAAGAAATTGTTGTACCCAACTTGTGATGCGGGGCAGAAAAAGTTGGGAACCACACTAGAATTGCTGCAATGGAAGGCAAAAGAATGGTGTATCCGACAAGGGATTTGGAGAGTTACTAAAAATTCAAAAGAAGATGCTTAGAAGGACAATGAATTGCCCGCCACTACCTCTGAAGCTAAACAAGTTATACATCCTATGGGGCTAGAAATAGAGAAGATACATGCATGTCCTAATGATCGCATCCTGTCACTGTGGCAAAAGTACGAGAAATTGGATGCATGCCCGGTATGCCATGCGTCATGATATAAGATCAAAGCGAGATGACCACGGTGATGTTGAGGCGAGCGTCCGCGGAAGAAAATCCTGCCAAGGTTATGTGGTATGCTCCTATAATACCACGCTTGAAACGTCTCTCGTAAAACAAAGAACATGCAAAATTGTTGCGATGGCACAAAGAAGACCGTAAGGTAGACAATATGTTGAGACACCCTGGCGATGGGTCCCGGTGGAGAGCAATCGACGAGAGAATTCCGGAGTTTGCAAATGACGCAAGAAACTTAAGGTTTGCTTTAAGTGCAGATGGTATCAATCCTTTTGGAGAGCGAAACAGTAGTCATAGAACTTGGCACATTACTCTAAGTATCTACAACATTCCTCCTTGGTTATGCATGAAGCGGAAGTTCATTATGATGCATGTGCTCATCCAAGGCCCGAAGCAACTCAGCAATGACATCGATGTGTACCACCGAGACCACTTATTGACGAACTTCTCATTTTGTGGAATAAAGAAGGTGTATGCGTGTGTGGGATGAGTACAAACAGGAACACTTTGATCTGCGAGCATTGTTGTTCGTAACAATCAATGATTAGCCTGCTCTAAGTAATCTTTCAGGACAGTCAAACAAGGGATATAATGCATGCACACACTGCTTCGGTGATATTAGAGGCGTATTCTTGAAAAAATGTCGAAAGGTCGTGTACCTTGGCCATCGTCGATTTCTTCCTGCAAATCACCCCGTAAGAAAGAAAGGCAAGCATTTTAAAGGGAAGGCAGACCACCTGACCAAGCCTCATAACCGAAACCGTGAGGATGTACTCGATATGGTCAATGATGTGAAAGTCGTCTTTGGAAAAGGACATGGAAGCCAACCTATTCCAAAAGACGCTAACGATCACGCACCCATGTGGAAGAAGAAGTCCATATTTTGGGACCTACCCTATTGGCAAGTCCTGGAGGTCCGTAGCTCGATCGACGTGATGCACTGACGAAGAATCTTTGTGTGAACTGCTAGGCTTTATGGGTGTGTATGGAAAGCCTAAGGACACATTTTAAGCACAACAGGACTGCGTTGTTTGAGAGAAAGAGACAACTTTGCATCCAGAGAAGGCAGGTTGATGGGCGCCATTACTTACGTCCCGCTAGCTACACTCTAAGCAAAGAGGAGAAGGAAATCATGTTTGAATGCTTAAACAACATCAAGGTACCATCTGGATTCTCCTCGAATATAAAGGGTATTATAAATGTGCGGAGAAGAAATTTCAGTAACTTAAAGTCCCATGATCATCACGTTCTCATGACGCAATTACTTCCAGTTGCATTAAGAGAATTCTACCTCCAAATATACGCCTAGCCACCGTGAAGCTATGTGCATTCCTCAATGCAATTTCTCGAAGGCAATTGATCCAACTGATCTAGCTAAACTACTGAGAATGATGTGGTTCAATGTCTCGTCGACTTTGAGTTGGTGTTCCTCCTTCCTTCTTTGATATTATGACACACCTCCAAGTTCACCTAGTCAAGGAGATTTTCACTCTCGGTCCTGTGTTCCTACACAACATGTTCCCTTTAGAGAGATTCATGGGAGTCTGAAGAAATATGTTCACAACCGTGCTTTCGCCTGAAGGAAGCATCGCCAAGGGCTATGGAACATAAGAGGTCATTGAGTTACATGTTGACTTTATTCCCGACCTTGACTCGATTGGTGTTCTGAATCGAGACATGAGGGGAGACTAAGCGGAAAGGGGACACTAGGGAGGAAAACATATATTGGTACGGATGATGATTATTTCAATAAAGCGCACTACACAGTTCTCTGAAACTCCTCTTTGGTAGATCCATATATTGAGACACACAAGGATCTCTTACGATCCGAGTTTCTAGGGAAGATGAAGCTTGGATTACGCATAAGCACATGGAAACTTTCGGCGGTTGGTTGCGAAAAAAATGTCAAGGTGATGAGAGCATCCATGAGCAAGCTGTATTTATTGGCTATGCAACCATCATGGCATATCATCACATACAAAGTGTACGAGATAAATGGGAACATATTCTACACAAGAGGCCCAAGATAAAAGGAGTACCAACCAAAAGCAGTGGTGTCCGCATAGATGCCACAGAACCCGAATGGGAATAAGCGGACATATTATGGACGCATAGATGAAATATGGGAACTAGAATATGCACCTACTTTGAAGATCCCATTGTTCAAGTGCCAATGGGTCAAGGTGACCGGAGGCGGGGTAACGATGAACAACGAGTATGGAATGACAACAGTGAGACCTTAGTAATATTGGGTACAAAGGCGAACCATTCGTCCTTGCCAAGGATGTGAATCGGTGTTCTATGTCAATGATATGTCTACCAAACCAAAAAGAGGGAAAAACGATAATGACTCAACCAAAGAGCCAAAGCGCCACATAGTTCTTTCGGGGAAAAGAGTCATCATGGGAATTGAGGACAAGTCGGACATGTCGGGAAGAATATGAAAAGGATGACCGAATTCCGCCCTTCAAAGTGAACAAAGACCCTAGCATCTTGGTAAATGATGAGGACACTCCATGGTTACTGAAGCGATCATAACCAAGGGACATACGTAAAGAAGAAGTTCAACTAACTTTGTGCCCACTTGATGATATAGTGATTTAATATAGTGTGTGTTTGAGATATTATGTAATAATTGTGAATTCAGATGTTTATTATGTCATGTTCCAAATTAAATCAATGTTTGATTTGGTGGGATTTCTCTCTCAAAAAGGTAAATTAGGATACCGAGTGATGAAAAATTAAAATATTAACGTTAAAATGACGTGAAAACAAATTTCTGTCAAAACCAATAGTTTTAATAATTTTAATTAAACACTACATTTTTGCATTAACGACATAATAAATATTAGTTACATTATGTTTTATAATTCTAACAAAAAATAAAAAAAAAGTTAGGTTATAGATTTTTCCTATGTGCAATAAACAAAAAGAAAATTCATATTTTAACAAAATAATTTTATGCATTTTATTTAATTTACTATGTATTTAACAAAAACTATTGCATTTCTATTGTATTTAACAAGACTATTGCTTAAAACAGGCGGGAAACGAAACTGCAGCCCACCTTTACTCCCGGGTGGGAATCCCACCCGGGAGTAAAGTGGGTGAGCTTCTTTCGCAACCAACTCTTTACTCGGTCGTGTGTTACCAACCGGGAGTAAAATACTCTACTACTCCCGGTTGGTAACACGCACCGAGTAAAGACTTTTACTCCCGGTTGGTAATCGCACCGGAGTAAAGAGACATTTACTCGGTTAGTGTCATACGCACCGAGTAAAGACTCTTACTCCCGGTTGGTAATACGCACCGGAGTAAAGGGTTTTACTCGGTTGGTGGTGCACCGGAGTAATTCTCTCGATATATAACCTCCAGCGCTTTGGCGAGATCGATCCGCTCGTCTTCTTCCTCGTCGAACACCGCCGCCCTCTTCTTCCTCGCGCCCTCCACCACGCGTCCGTTAGCCTTCCGTGACACCGGCGCCGCCCTCTTCTTCCTCGTCGGCCTCCTTCACTGCGCCTGCGTGCCCCTCCTCCTCGACCCGTGGCCTCCACCACGCCCTCCTCCGCGCCCGAGGCCCCTCCACCGCGCCCATGGCCCCACCGCGCCTTCCGTGACACCGGCGCCGCCCTCTTCTTCCTCGTGCGGCCTCCACTGCGCGCGCCCGTGCCCCTCCTCCGCGCGACCCGTGGCCCTCCACCGCGCCCTCCTCCGCGCCCGAGGCCCCTCCACCGCGTTCGAGGCCCTCCACTGCCGAGCTCGAGGTGATATGTTCGTCGATGTCTTTGTACATTCGCCCGAGCCCTCCACTGCCGAATTATAGATCACGTCGAAAACTACGTAAAACTTTGGTGGAAGCCATGTCAACGCTCGAGGTCGATTGAAAATTCCAAATTTTGAATCACAAAATCTAGGAACTGAAAATGAATATTTGGAACTCTATATATGCAGCGAGCGAGGAACTCTATATATTTGGAACTCTATATATCAATGAAATGAGGAACTGAAAATGAATATTTTAATCACAAAATCTAGGAACTGAAAATGAATATTTGGAACTCTATATATGCAGCGAGCGAGGAACTCTATATATTTGGAACTCTATATATGCAGCGAGTGAGGAACTGAAAATGAATATTTTAATCACAAAATCATGACAAGTTTAATTAAGGACCACCAATGAAATTACTTTAGAAATTAATTAGATCGATGTAAATCCATGGCTTGTATAATAAACACGCTATATATTATTTGGAAACCATTGTCGTTGTCACTAAAGCTGAAAATGATCCACCCAATCAACATATATATTCATCACTATATGATATGCCATTATTCCAAGATGCAGGTTTCAATAGAAGAATTTTTCTATCTTCATAGATCAATGTTTGTTAATGAAATTTTATCCAAATATATTCATGTAGGGTCTTTTTTTTGAAGGATTTGTTGTAGGATATATAATGGTCAAATAGGAACTCAATTTTGATACCCAGTTTGTAAACTAAGCGTTTTTAGTTTATAAAAAATATCACATGTGATGATGTAAGCAGTTTTGGATGGACTTGCATGCATGGCTACAGACAAATGAAGGAAAACTTCAACGTTTCTTCATTTGTGAACTTTGAATATACATATATAATATATTAATGTTGCTAAAGTAATATGATGAATGACACATATACTTACATTTCATAATGACTTATACGTTTCTCATATGATGAATGACTACATGGTTCACATGGTACATAGGATCACAACATCACGCACCGACACCGCCTGCCCGCCTCCGTCACGTCGTCGTAAATGCGACCTGCACGCCGCCCGCCTCACGTCGTCGTCGTCGTCAAGACACACGCCACCACCAGCGCCGACACGTATATATCGTCATTTGTATTCATATGCATGTATATATCGTCGCGAACACCGCCGCCCCTCGTTAAATCCATGCGTTTCTATGTATCTGGCGGCGAACACCGCCGCCCTCGTTCACCCATGTGTACAGACATATATCTGGTAGGAGTGAGCACCACCACTCTTGTCACACCGCCCTTTCTCGTGGCCTAGTTGATCAACATTCGTATTATCGTTATCGTTAATGCTAAACAATCACACCGGAGGCGAACCACGCCGTTGATGTACTATATATTGGTTTTGTTTTTGAAGCTAGATGGCCGACCGAGAAACATGGATGAGGAGGAGTTGATGATGAATTTGATCAACACTTTGGCACTCAAGTTGCCGGCGATGATGGTGCTAAAAATAACGTGCAAGAGGATGCAGGATGGCGGGAGTCGATGCCAGCTCTTGAACAAAATGAGCAACAACAGATTGGCCAAGTATATATTTTTTATTATTAGCTATATATATTATCATATGTCTTTATGTGTGCTCATGACATTAAAAATAATGTTTATGTTTTGTAGCCCTCTGGATCGACATCAACAACTACAACGAAGAGTAAAAATGTTCGAGGTCCCAAAAAGCCATTGGAGGGCCGCTTCATCATCTCGGAGTTCAATGTGGATCTGAGGAGAACCGGGGGCGAATAAAATGAAATTTGTGCACCACTGTGGTTACCTTATGTAGGACCGGCTCCCGATTAGTACCCGTGAATGGAAGAAGAAGACCAATGCTCCTCATATCGGTTTTGTCTCCGATCGTGACAAGGCGTTAATTTGGAATGATGTCTTGGTACATTTCACGCTCCAAACAGATGGTTATGATGATATAATAGATGGTGATGAATTGAAGGAGCGAGTTAGGGATTGGGCAATGAAGAAGATGGCCACCCAGTTTGAGACTTGGAAGAAACACCTATACACGGCGTATGTCAAGAAGAACATAGCACTAGATTTTACTTGTCCCAGGCCCGATCTCAAAGCAGAGGCCCTATTGGGATGAGTTTATACAGATACAAGACTTGAGAAGAGGGTGTGAGTCGGTGATAAAGAACCAACGTAATGCCCAATGAAGACATACCACCATACCTTGGGATCGGTGGCTACCCAACCGCCATTAAGAAGTGTAACAAAATGGAAGCAGACCTTCTTGCCAAGGGTATCGGACCGAGAATCACTTTCGAGTGGGGAGAGCGTGCAAAGAATTGGTTTTTCGGTCATGGGGAACACTAGACCAGGAGAGGGGAAGTGCGTTTATGGCGCAAGACTACAAGAAGCAATGCAGAAAGATTGTTTTATGCTCGAGAGCTACTTGCTAGTGGTGCGTTCAGGCCCAACAGAGAGAAGGATGAGTGACATACGCCATCGGGACTGTTGAACATGGTGGCGAACTAGAGGCAAAGGAAGTGTCTCGTGGGAGCATGGATTCCCTCAGATGACCTTCTTCTGAAAGTCGCCGAGAGAAGGAAGAAGAAGAGGCGAGCGGCTCGGAGAGATTGGAGGAAGCGGTGCGTGAAGCACGAGGCGGAAAAAAAACCTTGAAGCGAGAATGCGGGAGGAAATCGGAAGGCAAGTGCAAATAGCGGTGAGTGCAAGTAAGCAGGCATCAGAGCCAGAAATCAACATTAGCCAATCTGTTCAGATGAAAAGCATTGCGCTTCCACGGAGATACCAAATCAAGGGGACATAGGACTGCGCTTCCCTGTGGATGACGTCACTGAACCTTGTACAACGTGTGAGCTACACATTCCGAAGGAGAATTCTACAATCAAGGTGGCTATCGGTCTTGTTAATCCTATTGACCGAACCAAGACACCAAGGATTCATGGGAATATAATCCAAGAAGGATATGCTACCATCTCGGTAGATAAAAGTGAAAAAAGGTTTTAGTGATTTGCCTCTTGACATTCCTGGAGGTGATGGCGAGAAGACTCTAGGAGAAGCGGAGAAGACATTCATTCTATGGCGCAAGCGCTACATCATCATTCCAGGGATGTCGGCTCCACCTCCTCCTGAACTACCTCACCATAGGTACGTGCGGATGAAAACACTACATCATTAATTTGTATTGGCTTAAATAATTAACAATCTGCTCATAATAATATGTCATTCCTTTTTTTTTGTAGCAGATCCTCCCCCAACCTAAATCCAATTGTTCAATCGCCAGATCATCATAGTGCTCTGTACGATGACATTATGTTGGAAGACAGGCTGCATCTACACCATCTCCAAGGAGGTCTCCAACGCCATGCCCATCACCTCCAAGGAGGTCTCCAACACCACTGCCAACACCTCCAAGGAGGTCTCAACGCCTCCCCCCCCCGCCTACCAAGAAGCCTAGCAAGAGGCCAACCCCTCAAACGAAGAACCAGGTCCCTTTTGCAAAAGAAAGCCACCGTGAAACCAAGGGCTATTCCCAAAATAATATCTCAAGAGAAGGAAGAAGGAACCGATGCATATAAAAAGACATGTCTAGATTCTATGACAAACTTAAAATGAATCAAGAAGCAAGGAGAAACCCGGAGAAACCGTGCTTTCTTCAGTAGCTCCGGATATTCTAAGAAAAAGGTGACTTCTTACCAGCAACAACAATGGAATCTAGTAAGCCGTCCAAATCAACGTTATCGGACTATGACCGCACTCTCACCAAGTCAATTGAGGACGCACAGAAAAAGAAGCGGGCGGGGGAAAGGCATTGCCCAACTCGGACAACAAGCGCACCAATCAATCCCCGCTAGTTGTTGTAATGAATATGGTTCGAATTTAGGATTAATGCATCGAGCAAACATACCTCCGGATGTCGATTTGGATCACCTTGGTGAATTTCTTGATGAGACTGGTCTCGACCTTTACCAGATGTTTGGTGATGGAAATATTGAGAGTCTTGGCGGAGGTTGATATTTGGAAGAAAAAATTTGTACTAGGCGAGTCTATACAACCCTCAAGCCTTATCTGATCTAGGGACGCAAATGTACCTTTAAAACAAGTGGTACATGCGAGGCGTCTACCAATGAGAGACTTCTACGTTGGTGTCGAAATTAGAGAGCGAACATTGGTTCCGTGGCGATGATGTTATGTATGTTGACTTTGCGAAATTTCATCAACTATGCCACCGACCTCTCTGGACAAAGTTATCATTAGTTGCTATTGCTTTGTAAGTAATAATTCTTTCGATCTATTATTAAACTCATCATATGTGTGTATATGCATATAAATTATCCTAACAAGTACTATATATATGCAGATTTACAATGACGAGCTTTCGAGAAAGGAAGGCTGCAATGAAATTGGTTTTGTTGATCCCCATATAGTATTCAAGACCCAATTACTCCAAAGACTAATTGAAAGTCCGAGTCGAGAGAGTAACCTCATGAACTTCTTAGTGAACCAACGCCACAAGAAGGATATACTCTTTCCTATAACTTCAAGTGAGTGTTAATCATGTCGATCATATCCTTAATGGCTCATATATTGATTCTAGTTAATTAATGAGTGTTATGCGTTATATCCTATAAACACATGCAAAGAATCACTTTGGATATTGATGGACATCGATCTGGTGAAAAGTCACTTGATAATCTATGACTCGATGAGAAAACCACAACAAGACTACCAAGATATAGATATTATCCGGAGGTAATTTCGGATCTCTAGCAACTATATATACACACAAACATAATGATTAACTATATCGATGGCGTGGCAAATTTTTTATTGGGCGGTGTTTGGAAAACCTTTATTGAGAAGCAACACATGGAAAAATGCAAAGCGCCAACTTGAATGTAATCCCTTTGAAAGTAAGTCCCACAGAATCGCATCATCTTTATTAATTAAACATATAGCTTTCACCGGATCACCAGTTGGATGACAAATCTTTTTCTCGTAAAGTGGTGTCTAAAAGCGAGAACAGGGGAACAACTACTGTGGTTACTATGTTTGCAAGTTTATCAAGGTGCTCTCCCAAAGAACTCCCTCTGAGAGAGACTCAAAATCGTTAAAAATACACTATATATTCATTTAATTATTATTATTGATTGTGTTACTATGTCTTTATATATATATATATGTACATATATTAATTTATTTTCCTTTAATTCAAACACATAGACTCGATGGTTGGAGGAAAAGGTCATACTGGAAAGACCAAATCAAAGCAATTCAAGAGTCTATAGCGGATTTTTTAATGAGCGGGTCATCGATTCCAAGGGCGAGTTCTACTTCGACCCAACACTGCCATTGAAGCCAAGCTAGAGGATGAGAGGAAACTTGTTATGTCACAACAACTGTAATGCAATCTTTTGTAATATATGCACATGAAATAATATAATGTAAAATACACATATGCATGCATGCATGTAAATATATATATGATGCATGCATTCATATATATATATATATATATATATATTTCTATGCTTGAATTGTGTGATTTAATACGTTCATTGTGCTTGAACCGAAACATACTATATGCGCGTATAAATGTATAATTAGCAGCGTACAATACGACTTCGAAAACCTATTTTGAAAAGAAAACAAAAAAAATGAAAAGAAAAGAAAAAAGAAAAAAACCTTTAGTCCCGGTTCGTATTACCAACCGGGACTAAAGGTGCCGGCCATCGTGGCATGTCAGGAGGCACCTTTAGTCCCGGTTGGTGTTACCCATCGGGACTAAAGGACCCCCCTTTAGTCCCGGATGCTTGCTCCCGGGTGGGGAACCGGGACTAGAGGGGGTTCCCCACCGGGAGTAAAGCTCGGTTCTCTACCAATGACCCGTCTTTTATACTATGTCTTTCTTTGAAAAAATATAAATAACGATACCCTGAATACTTCCGTGTAAAATGTTACAACGGTAATTCCGTGCGCTTGTAGATCTTTTTTGTAAACGTTAAGAACTACCACCAAGGCATTTCTGGCGTCATTGCCTGAAAACACAAATCCAAGTATGGACACTAAGAAATGGCAACACCACCGTAGAGGCAAAATATCGAGCACGCATCAGCTTGTGAAGCGAGCTCACGAATTCGACGCCGCTCGACGAGGCGCGGCGCCATGTAGCGTCAGAAAAGCGGCGCTGCTGATGCGCACCAGCGCCTCCGACACCCGTCGGAGCGCCGCCGCCCTGGTAGCTCCCTGCCCGTGGTTGACATCGCACCGCCGCTAAATGCAGGTGCAAAGACGGCACGTCGAACGCAGACGTGACAAAAGACGCCGCCTGGCGGGGTCGTTAAGGTCGATCCCCGCCATGGCTGCTGCGAGCGGGCTGGCGGCGCCAGGCAAGGCGGGCGCGGAGCACGAGAAGGGGAGCGGCGCGCGGAGCGGGAGCCGAGGATGGCGTGGTCGCCGCCATATTCGCCACCTCGGACTGCAGCATCCGCGAGCGCCATCGCCGCCCACACCCTCCCAGCAACGGGGACGGCCACTGCCACCGTGAAGGGGAGCGCGGACGCCGCCGGGCGTGGATCTCGCCTCCTCCACTGCCATCGCCGGATCTACGTGGTGCCGCCGTTCGCCGGGGACTGGTGAGGAGGGATCGCGTCCCCTGGCCTCCGCGGCCCTGCCTCAGCCCTCGCCCTCGCAGTCGGCGCCACCACAGCATGGAGACTTGAGAGAAGGAAGAACAGAGAGACAGAGAGTGGCCAGGGCTGGCGTGGTCGGAATCCGAGAAATACATGTGACAGACTATACTACTTCAATCTTCCCAATACTACTCAAACATTATTTTTCTAGAATAAATTTACCATTCTACCCTTAATTACATTAAAAAATTTCAAAAATAGAATTATCCCACTTTTTTTAAGGTGACGATCCCACCAATTTTATTGCACACCTGGTGCGTATAGTCCTACCATTTAATACGCACTTGGTTCCTCTCCATTTGATTCCTCTTGATGCCTCCTTTTTAGCCGTTGGATCGCTCATCGTGAGCCGTCCATTTTCCCACATGACCAAAAATTCTCATCTTTCACAGCTTGAATGTTGAATGTGCTCGAGCTGCCGGCCGAGTTCGACGCCGTCGCCACGGGCCACCAGCGATGCCTTGATGTGGGCCTTCCTGTCCGTGTGGCGTGTGCTCGACGCAGCCGAGAGCCGACGCGGGCGCCATTGACTTTGGACGCCCGATGACATCGAGTGCACTGCCGTGGACAGTGCCAATGGGACTCCGGGGCCGGTCGCTGGGTAGTTTTGCTCGCTCCAATATGTCATCCGAAGTGTTACACTGTGGACTGGGTGAAGCTGGAGTCTGGAGAGCTGCAACTGGTTCCCACTCTAGTTTGTTTTCGTCGTTTAACAAGCATGATGGCTTTGCTGCTATGCTAACACAAAATGCATGGCGAACATGAAGAGTGGCAGGGTGCAGGTCAATATGCATTTCTTCTGGCTGGTAAGGGGAAATCCTCTAGATATATTTTTCAATAAGAATTTCAGCCCAAGAAGCCTCTCTTGACTTCTTGAGTGTACAAGAGAACAAGAACAGCACCTAGTGAACAGCAAGACATTATCAATACCAGTTCACAGACTTATATTGGCCCCGTTCGCTCGGAGGAATTTGGAGGAATCTGGATGAATCTAAAGGAATTTGTGAGAGAAAACATTGTTTCGGATAAAAAAAGAAGTGAATCAAGCCGGGTTTAAAGGCACGCAAACGGGGCCATTAACCATCGAGCACACGGTAGCAGAGAACAAGAACAGCAGCCACCAAACAGCACATTAGGCAAAAAAAACATATTGTTCCTAAAAAATCACACTGTTACTACTATCAAACTGGTACTGAAGATAAGCGGTCTGCACGGCCGGGAAGCTTGACGATGTGGTGGTACTTGGTGACGATGGCAACCATGGCCATGACGGTGAACCAGATGACGTTGACGAGGTCCACGGCGAGCGGCGTCACGACGAACGTGAGCAGCAGCACGAGGCCAGAGGAGGAGCAGGGCACAGGGAGCGCGCCCATCTGGGGAGCCTGTCGAGGCGCAGGTACTTGGTGGCGACGGCGAGCATGGCCATGACGGCGGCCCAGATGACGAGGTCCATGGCGAGCGAGGTGCGCGGCTGCGACGTGACGAACGTGAGCACGAGGCTGGAGTAGGCCACCAGGAACGCGTACTGCACGAAGCGCGAGCGCGCGGGCACCCCGGTGATGAGCCCCACCGTGAGCAGCATCGAGGTGCCGAACCCCGCCCAGCTCGCCGCCATGAACAGCCAGTACCGCCGCCGGTGCTTGTCCCGCATGATCGGGTCCCCGGCCACGTGCCCCGCGTCGTCGTCGGCCTGCCAGTACCCGCCCGGGATGTTGGTGCCCAGCTGGTACGTCAGCGCTGTGATCAGTGTCGCCACCACCAGCAGCGTGTCCGCTTCAGTCGCGCCGAAGTTCGGTGCGTGTGCGAGCAGGCCACCGCCGCCGCCATCGCCATTGCCAGCATTCGGCGGCGGCCCTTCCTCTTGCACTAGGGAGGGCTCACCCTCACCATTGCCGGCGCTGTTCATCTATCCTGCTCGCAGGTAGCTCGTCTTGCGTGCGTGACCAAAGCGCAAGCTCTCGACGGTGAGCATCTCTTGAACCTTTTGCGCATATTTATATAGGAGTATAGGCATAGGAGGAGACGCGTCCTGCATACTGTTCGTTTGGCTGTGGCTTGGTGTAAATGATCGTAAATTTTCTGTCGGAACAGTATTTTTCTCTTACACAAATCAGCCAACAGTATTTCTTCACGAACCAGCAACGAAACGAACTAGCCAACCGAACAAACTACTGGTTGCCTTGTTGATAATGATACCCATGAGGTAGTATTAAGGCCATGTTTAGTTCTATCAAATTCCCAACTTTGATACTATGCAAAAAAAAGATTTTCCGTCACATTAAACTTGTGGTACATGTATGGAGTACTAAATGTTGATGAAATCAAAAACTAATTGCACAGTTTGGTTATACTTTACGAGACGAACATTTTGAGCCTAATTAGTCAACGATTGGATAAGTATTACTAAATACAAACAAAACATCACTGTAGCTACAGTGTAGCTACAGTGATTTCGTCGCCGAATCAGCCGTACTAAACACAGCCTAAAGTGGTTTCCTTGAAGGACGCGGGAAGCACGACTGAACTTGCGAGGGCAATGGTCGATTGACCTGGTGCTGTGCTCCGTCTCGAGTCAATAGCTAGGCAAAGTCCTCGTCAATAATGTCGCCACTTCTGTTTGTTCACATATGTCTATCGCCTTCTTGCTCCTTGGTTTCCGTGGAGTGTACTACTTTGCCATCCAAAAGGAAGGCTGTAATAACAATTGAGAGCGTGTTTAGTTTTCTGAATTTGAAAATTTGGACTATTATAGCACGTTCGTTTTTATTTGGCAAATAGTGTTTAATCATAGACTAATTAGGCTCAAAACGTTCGTCTCGCAATTTCCAACCAAACTGCAGCCGTCTTGTTTTTCGCTCATACATTTAATTTTAGGTTGTATTGATAATTGATGTGAGGGTATAGATATACTTTTTGGATTTTGGATAGCAACTAAACACGCGCTGAAACCTAATACTAAAAGATTGAAAGGGAATGTTTAAGGTAGATGCTGTGCAAGTTCTTGTGCAGCGCCTCAACTTTACGCGTTTATATGTTATATATATAAAAAAAACTTTACGCGTTTATGTTATAAAAAAAAACTTTACGCGTTTATGGCAGCCGTCTGGTACCTATCATTCGGTTGTTTTAGGTTGTATTGATAAAATGGTTAGGCTATAGAATACGGAATAATTTCACAGAATAAAACTCGACCTAAATACTAATAAGAACCTGTTCTTCAAAAAGGGTAAGAAAAGTTCTGGAGTTTGTATAGCTCTGTATCATATGAACTAGTTCAACTTGAACTGCATTCCTTGACTACAATTATTTTCTAGGACACGTAGAGCTGTCTTCTCCCTATGAAAGAATATTTCAAAAAGACAATGACTTTAAAAGCACGATGCCAACATATACAACAATAACCGGCTAGTTTTTACCATGTCACACAGGCAATAATACATACAACTGATACAATGGATTGTTATCAAGGTATTTCTCAGATACTCTATACTATTGAAGGATTACTACATACTATATACTACTCAATCCGTTCCAAATTATAAGACGTTTTTGCTTTTCTAGATTCATGATTTTTGCTACGCACTGAGATATACACTATATCTATATGCATAATGAAATTAACGTATCTAAAAAAAGTCAAAACGTTATTATAATTTGGAACGGATGGAGTACGTGATAAAAAGATGACTTGGGTGTTGTTTATAAAACATTGTAATTATATTGTACGCTTGTCACTACGCGGTGGGCATTTCATGTTAGGGACATCAGACAACCCGTCAGAACAGAACACGGGACCTGTAGAGTTGAGCCATCCAACTCTCCATTTCCTTGGTCCCACTCACCGGCTTAACAATCTGGCCACCCTATACGACCTCAGCACCAAACAAACATATATATGAAAATTTATTTCATGAATATTAGTATTCTTTTATTTTGCCATAGCTATTAATTAGCGCTCTTTTATACAAATTTGGTCGGACTCAATATTTGTGACTTAAGACAACTCCAAAAATTAATTTATTTGATTTGAAGATGGAGGGGTACTTGCTACCTGTAACTCAATGCATTATTACAAGACAGCCATTCGTGTCTAGCCCATTAGGCCGTCTCAAAAGAGTGCTACCCTTTGCATGCAAATGCATCGTCATATATTTCACTTGTTCTGTTCTTCAGTATGCCCGTTGGCTGTCTTCTTCTAAACTTCAAGGACGAAGGTACGATGCCTATTTTTTTTAGCTTATCTTTTTAGCTAGAATAATATTTTTCTCTCACAACAAATTAGTTGGAACAGTATTTCTTTCGGCTTATTTTTTCGACGAATCGAACGGGCCTATGCCACACACGGCAGTGAGCCACAGTGACAGAGTCACTGGCAGGAGCTCATTTTCCAAGTTCCAACCTCGCACCCATCAGTAAAATATAGTGGACTGCATATATGAAAGAATGCATACATGATATTCATTTGATTGTTTTCTTAGAGCAGCTCCAATGTCGTTTGAAATCGAACGGTGGGCTTGTCCAACCAAACGATGAACACTAGAGTGTTCGAACTGTCGCGGCCAGATCAAAAATCAAACTCACGAGTCGGACCGAGAGCAATAAAATAACCAATCTTGTACGTGATGTGGGGCAGCGAATTTTCCTCCTAGCCGTGAGAGGATAGAGAGATATTTTTTTCTCTCACATGTGGACCCCACAAATCGATGTTTACGCTACGGCTATCAAACTCTGGTTCTGTTCGGCCTTTGTAGATTTCACAGTTCAATTTAGTATTGCAGGCGCCCTAGTTGTACTTTGTTTAATATATTTAATTTAGCTTTATAAAACCTTACACTCCAAAATTGAAATTGTACGTGTAACCAGTGGTATTAGAGACTAGCTTCATCCAAGCCTTGATTTAATATGGTGAACAAGACATTGAACATAAATATGCATTTTAGGAAGAGAAAAAAACTTGTTCAACAAAACTGAGAACAGAGAAAGCTACAGGTACCTTAAAAACAGTTGGTGTATACCAAGATCGAGCCTGGAAATGTAATCTGAGGCGGCCAAAATTCTTTTTTTGTTTTAAGAAAAACAGGAAGGGGAGACCTGTGCTGTGTGTATGTTATGAATCAGAAGAAAAATAAACAGTTTACAAGAAGCACTTATACTGCCATAATACCGTTTATTGAAAAATGAATAAATATAACAGCACTTATACAACCATATGCCGGTGCCGGTGAAGTAGAAAAGCTATTTATCATATCCTAGCTTTTAATTCAGATCTCTTTCGTTCTGACTGGGTAGTTGAATGATGGACTGCAATGACAATAAACAATTTCAAACCTCCTATCTCGTGGTACGTCTTCCTCTAGCCATTGCAGACGACACTTGTGACAGCTCAAAACAACTAGTAGTACATGGGAACACGTCGGAGTCGGAGATGACATGAGGGCTTAAGGTGCGGTGTGCACCGTTGGTCCGTTGCGCTTGCGCACGCCGTGAGACCTGATGACTGGTGATGAGCAGGGAGACTAACCACTGCATTAACTGCAGGTACAGGGAGGTTAATGGTACCAGTTTCAGATCCACATATCGGGGTATCGATGGGTCCATCCCCTCGTGGCCCTGCCCGATCTTCTTCCCGATCGTGCCGCGGCAGAGATGAAGGACCGTTTGGCATGCCTTGTTTTGCAGCTCCAGGAGCTGTTTTGCTGCTCCACCAACTAAACGGTCAACCAACAAAGTTCTCTTCTCAAGGAAACGTGGAAAACGCGCTCTCATAGTACCTTTCTTGTGCATGGAGCCAGAAATACTAGCTTCACCTGACTCCTGCTGATGCGTGCAGGCCCCTATGTAGATTGGATATGGGTGCCCTTCTTCTTTTACCAGTATCGTATCGTGGATTATTTACTGCTGGCTGGTTTGGTGTGAGAGAAAAACACTATTCCTGGCTGGAAATTTACGATCGTTTACGAGCAAGCGAACATGCTGCTAGTCATTACAGATGACACTTGTGACAGCTCAAAACAACTAGTAGTACATGGGAACACGTCGGAGTCGGAGATGACATGAGGGCTTAAGGTGCGGTGCGCACCGTTGGTCCGTTGCGCTTGCGCACGCCGTGAGACCTGATGACCGATGATGAGCAGGGAGACTAACCACTGCATTAACTGCAGGTACAGGGAGGTTAATGGTTCCAGTTTCAGATCTACATATTGGGGTATCGATGGGTCCATCCCCTCGTGGCCCTGTCCGATCTTCTCCCCGATCGTGCCGCGGCAGAGATGAAGGGGCCGTTTGACATACCTCCTAGGGCAGCTCCACGAGCTGTTTCGCTGCTCCACCAACCAAACGGTCAACCGACAAAGTTCTCTTCTCGAGGAAACGCGGAAAACGCGCTCTCATAGTACCCTTCTTACGCACGAAGTCGGAAATACTAGTTTCACCTGGCTCCTGATGACGCGCGCAGGCCCCTATGTACATTGGACGTGGGTTCCTTCTTCTTTACCAGTAGCCACATATGTTGGGGAGGGTGGGGCGGAGGCAGGCACCGGCGCGGGGAGGGAGGGCGGGCATCCTGGCACGGCTCGTCGGAGCTCCGGGCGCGCTAGCACTACGACGTGGAGGGCCCTAGTGTGCGACTGAGGAGGAGGAGGAGGAGGAAGGGCGGTGGGCGGCAGAGCGCGACCACACAGCCGTGCCGCGGAGGAGGGCGGGCCGCGCAGCTGGGGATAGAGGAAGGGCGGTGGCGGAGTGTGGGCCGTGCGTGGCCGTGCCGACGAGGAGGGCCCCAACATCGAGCTTGGGGACGGAGACACGAGGAATCCAAAGGCCGTCGTGGTTTCTTTTCTTTCTTTTCTTTCTTTCTTTTTGATAAAGTTGTGGTCATAGTTGACTGATTGGGGACATGGATAAGAGAACATGTTGGAGGGACAGACAAAATAAAGAAAATAAAAGAAAAAAATAAGGGTATAATAGACATTGTACCCTTTTGACCTATCAGATGAAGTTAGTTTTGTCAAACCATTCACAAAACCTGCTTTAACTCCCCGAGCCGCTACACAGGTGAAGTGACAACCGAAATTTTGACCGGAGCCGGAGGCCTACCAAACGGCCCGAAGCGTGCTTGCCAAATCAAGAACGTTTGTTCTAGCGCGTATAGCCTGCGTGTTCGCACTATATATAAGCCACTGCATGCACAACTGAAACGGACACAAACACGCCCGAATACATCTTCTCCCGGTACCGGAAGCTTCTGCTAGATTAACTTGTCGTCGCGGCGATGGGTAGCTTGCCACTGAACGCGCCAATGAAGCCACTGGACCCCCATGCCATCGCCGGCGACTCGCAGGCCATTCTAGAATTCCTCGCCGAGTACTACCGCGAACGTGGACAAGTACCCGGTGAGGGCGGCGGACCTGGAGCCAGGCCGGGTCCGCAAGCTGCTCCCCGAGGCCGCGCCAGAGCACGGCGAGCAGATGGAGCACATACTGGAGGACGTGAGGCGGGACATCCTGCCGGGGCTCACCCACTGGCAGAGCCCCCGCTTCTTCGCCTTCTTCCCGATGAACGCCAGCTCCGCTGGGCTGGCCGGGGAGATGCTGTCGGTGGGCCTCAACGTCGTGCCCTTCGTGTGGGCCGCGTCGCCGGCCGCCGCGGAGCTCGAGAGCGTCGTCGTGGACTGGATGGCGCGGCTGTTCGGCCTCCCGCGCCGGTTCCTCTTCTACAGCGGCGGCGGGGGCGTGCTGCAGGGGAGCACGTGCGAGGCCGTGGTGTGCACGCTCGCCGCCGCGCGGGACCGCGCGCTGGGTAGGCTCGGCGGGCACGAGGCCATCGCCAGGCTGGTGGTCTACGCCTCCGACCAGACGCACGCCACGTTCCAGAAGGGCGCCCGGCTCGTCGGGATCCCGCCCTCCAACTTCCGCGTCATCAGGACGTCGGCGGCTTCCGGGTACGGTCTCACCGCGGAAGCCGTCCGCGCGGCCGTCGACCACGACGTCGGCCTCGGGCTGGTGCCGCTGTACCTCTGTGCCACGGTGGGCACGACGGGGCTCGGCGCCGTCGACCACGTTCGCGAGCTCGGGGAGGAGGCGCGCCGCCACGGCATGTGGGTGCACCTCGACGCAGCGTACGCCGGCAGCGCCGCCATCTGCCCGGACTTCCAGGACTACCTCGATGGCGCGGAGCTCGCCGACTCGGTGAGCATGAACCCACACAAGTGGTTCCTTACCAACATGGACTGCTGCTGCCTGTGGGTGGCAAGACCCCGTGACCTAACCTCCGCGCTGTCCACCGACCCGGAGTACCTCAAGAATGTCGGCGCGGACGACGACGGCGCAGGAAAGGCGCCGGCCGCCATAGACTACAAGGACTGGCAGATCTCCATGACGCGCCGGTTCCGTGCCATCAAGCTCTGGGTCATACTGCGGCGGTACGGTGCGGCTGGCATGCGCGCGCACATCCGCCGGCACGTCGCAGCAGCCAAGTGGTTCGAGCAGAGGGTGGCGGCCGACGAGCGCTTCGAGGTGGTGGTCCCGAGGAGGTTCTCCCTGGTATGCTTCCGCCTCGCACCGCGGTCCGGCCGGGACGACGACGCCACGAACCACGTGAACCGGGATCTCCTCGCGGCGGTGAACGCGAGCGGGCGGGCGTTCATGACGCACTTCGTGGTGGACGGCAAGTTCGTGATCCGGCTAGCTGTCGGCGGTGCCTCGACGGAGCTGCAGCACGTCATGGAGGTGTGGGACCTGCTGCAGGGCAAGGCTGCTGAGGTTCTACAGCACTACGTGAAGCCTAACGGGCTCTAGCTCTGTCCATCGTAGCGAGAGCACGGAGCTTTGCATAAGCATGCTCACTTGCACGATATTCTTCTAATGTTTGTTTCCAACTCGTACTATCTCGGGTAGGCTATGCATTTTCTTCTGTCAAAGTTTCGACGGTTATTTTGTTTAATCAAAGTGTGATGTGTTTAATAAATTTCGACGATTATTGTGTGCCAAAGTGGAATGCTTTTAATCAATGTTTATATAAGTGAAAAATATGAAACTAAAGTACCGATCTTGACTGAGTACTCCTCTTTCTAATTTTGATCAGTCTTGTAGTTGGACTTGTTTCCATTGGGTCAATGGTGGTACCGAAGATTGTTTGAATCAGTCCAGAGAGGGAGGAAGTGGATTATGGAATTAGGGGGCTTAAACCCATAATGTCACATAAGGGGACATATTACAAATGGTAATAAGTAATACACATGTAGTATATTGCATATTTCAGCTAGCACCATATGATATTGCTCTTGCAGTGCATCCAAACAAGTAGATAGGTTGTATTTAAATTTTTATATGTGATATCTATTATTTGCTTGTTTTGGTCGTGTTGTCATCAATTATATCACAAAAATATGGGAGATTGTATGAAAAATGGGTCTGTGATCCATTAAGTTAGATTTTGGTGTTTGGTAAACAACATGACCATTTGGATTAACAACATTTTCTAGTATAAAAGGTTAAGTTCAAATAGATGCAAGGTTGGTTTGGACTTACGCAACATGAAAATTGAAGTGATCAACACCTCAAGCAAAGACATTATAAGCCATGTTGAAGACCTGCAAAACATGCTAGAAGTCTAAGACACCAGAAGTAGAAGCCCGAATGCGGAGACACAAACGAAATTGAAGCCCGATCGAGATAAAGAGATGAATGAATTGGTCTTCCCTCATGATTTTTGGATTTGCTCAAATTGATATGATATCAGTTCAAAGCTATAGAGATCTTCAATAGCTTTCCAAAATATCATAGATCATCAAAATAAAAGTTTGGAGCTAAGAGTTATGATCGTGTTACCGAAGTAGTGGGCTGAGGCTGAAAAAGTAGGCTTAGCCAACCTTCAAGATTGGGATAGCTGACTCTCCTTGGAAAATTGTCAGTTGGGGCGATTATCACCGCCGGTTCGTAACATGATGGTCGACCCATTTTCACCGCTGGTTTGTGTTACGAAACCCTTTTATAAAGAACCGAAGCCCTAGCAAACTGGTCCTAACTATCAAATAAGATAGTGCCATTGTAACTACTCCTGTCTAGGCCTAAATGCCTAAATGTTGCGACGGCAACTATATATACGCTCTATGATATGGTACATAAGCCTTTGAATATATTGGTTGTCTCATGGCAGCAACATTATGGTTTGGTATACAAATCTTAATAATATATGAATATATCTTGGTGGTCGTAAACGGGCTTGGACAAGGGTGAGCTTGACCCTCTTGGGGAACCATCAAGCAAGCGAGATCTCGAGACTTATGTTCTTGGTCCTGATCAAACCCAACCAAATCCGACACCCGCCCACAGTGGCTTTGCCATGCTCACCGCACCGGCTCTTATGTTCTTCGTCAAATCATATCCGACGGCATATCCGACGCCCACGGTGATTTTCACCATGTCCACCACACCACAACAGCAAACAGGTTACCAGACCGGTCAACCAATCCAAACTTTCTGCAAACAGGTTACCAGACCGGCCAATGCAATCCAAACTTGCTAATACCTTCTTGTACCATGATTATATCCCACGGACTGCTAGTTTTCCCAGAAATCATAGTAGGATTTAATAGTTCATGTTTCCCTCTTCGATAATTATAAATACATTAGATTATAATAACACCATTTTATCCTCTCATGAACCAACCTTTACCTTCAATAAGCAGAAAACTATGAGACCACATAATAAGCAAGCAGATAACAGTGATGGACCTGGTGGATATCAATACCAACTAATATCATGTAGCCCGAGAGGAAAAGGGAAAACGAAGTTGACATATAGCAAGTGTTTCTGATGGAATCGAGAAACTTCATGCCACAGATAATCCAACCTTATTCTACAGCACGCACTCATACATTACAATATATAAACAAAGCGTGCAAATGAGACAAGAGGCACTACACTGGCAGGAAAGAGTAATACTTTTATGTAAAACCACCCATGCATTCCAGATACATCATCATACACACACCACCATACCACAGGCAGAGCGCCAATCACCGCCTGGATACCTCCGGGCGGATACCAGGATTCATTCCTGGCTGCACAGCAAAAATAACTTATGAAGGAATTTGTCACGATAAGCTCAATCAGATTTCGGAACTTCAGCTGCCTTCCAAGCTTTTAGGCAGCAAGTACTATTATCACTATGAGCAGGACCACTCCGAAAATAACCAGCAACAAGCATATCTACAGAAAGAAAATTGGTCACTAAATCTGAACAGCAATGACAGAGGATGGTGTTCCTAAAAATGGATCTAGGATACTAACGAAGTGTAAAAGAGCTCGTGAAATTACCAGCGAAGAGTTTGACTTCTGAGTTTTAGCAGCTTTTGAAAGCTGGCCTTTAGCCTGTGATGTCGCTACAACGGCATTCTCTATATGGGAGTCAATGTCATCTGGTTCACAAAAGGAGAAACACAATTAGATGGGGAAGCGGGCAGGCCTATGCTTGAACGTACCGAAATGTAGATCCAATTAGCCAGAAAGGTCACATACCTATCATTGCTCCTTGATCATGGACTAGCACAGCAAGATCTTTGAAGATTTCGTTTACTTCAGTGATTTGGTGCTGAATCTCTTGTATTCCCTGATCCCTCTCCTCAATGATGGCCTCATTGAACACAATTTCATTATCCAAGAAGACCAACTCCTGCCTATGGTAAATCAAAAGTTTGAAATTAGCATCTTGAGATATTCAGAAAATTGACCTGTATAACAGTATAAGTAGGAAAAAGGTCTCATTCTTGACATGCAAACAAAGGGCGATATGTATTGTCCAAGCAACGTTAAAAATCAAGGAATGCATATGGGTCTCCAAATTAAAACCTGAATACATAGCTAACAAATCTATATAGAACAAGTAGTTCCACATAACACAATAGACAGAATCAACTTACCTTCTAGATTCTAGAAGCTGCGTGCGCTGCTCTGCCAACTTATCAGCGCCATTATTCACTTCACTTGAGTTGTAGCTGCAAAGAATGTGAACTCCAAGGTAAGGCACTTAGGCATACTGTGGCAATACACTGAACAGTTTTAGTAACATTACTATTAACAGATTTAAAACGAGGGAAGTGAGAAGAAAAGAAGCATTCTCAAAAATCATTAAATTATTAATGAATTACAGAAGGGAAACAATTATAAAATGTGGTATAGAAGCATGAAGGCAAAAAATGTCTGAAGATCATGCTTTACTGTTTCTATTGAAGAGCAAACATCACTAAAATAGACTAAGCTAGAGGAAATATTTTATCATGTGAAATCAAGACTATCACACTTTCCCTCTCTTCTTGCAACACAAGTGTTCAAAATAGAAGTATAGAACACCAGTCTGACAACTGGGCCAGGGGCTAGCAAGCCACAGCAGCAGTCATGAACTAAATGCTAGTGCTTGGTTCAACGGCTTAATTTTTTCTGGCACCCACATCACTAAAAAGGACAAATAATACACAAGCTAGAGGAAAAATATTTTATCATGTGAAATCAAGACTATCACATTTTAGCATCTCTTAGCTTTGAATACATAACTGTTCAAAATAATGCAGCAGAAATAGAATGTCGTAGTGTCTGACAACTGGATGCAAACAAACATAAAATGTAATAAGATACTGATGGTTGGAAAAAATCAGAAGGTCCTGAAAGGGTGCAGTTTGGTTTATTATGATTTCACACAGAAAACTGCTAGTGCTTGGTTTGAATCGTTATTGCACTTAATTTTTCTTTGGTAAAATGTGGTAGTATTAACCAAAATAAATTTTCAGACATTTATTTTAGCAAGACGACAAATAATACAAAAACATGGAACATATCGATGCAAAAAAGTGATTCAGTTTGAGGGCTCATCTCAGAACATAACACATTTCTGATATTTGTGAGCATCATGGCAGGAAGATTAGATTAGCTTTGAATAGTTGATAACTTCATGCTGCAAATTATAATGCAGCAGAAATATATGAAGATGTTAGCCAGTAAAATCAAAGCGAGTGTGGATGAAGTGGCGCCAAGCATCCGGTATGCAAAAGGATTGATGAAATCAAACAAACATAAAATGTAATAAGATACTGATGTTGGAAAAAACAGAAGGTCCTGAAAGGTCGCGTCAAGTTTGGTTTATTACAAGTTTTTATTTCACACATAGAGTGCAGCTTGAACTCAATTCCTGAGATGTATCTTTGTGATGTTGAGTGGAATCCTAAGCCATCTTATTGCACTTGGCAACTGGCTGGCAAAATCTTTTATGAGTTTATTCATTGCACTTGTATTAATAATAAATTTTCAGACATTGTACCATTACAGGACTGTTATGGTCGGGAACGTCTACCAGCACTGCAACAATTGCAGCCATGGCTTACGGCGCAGGCATGGAAGAACACAGCATGCCAAGTCATCCACATTGTTTGAACTTCAAATAAGTTCAGTTTGTTAATTTGGTTTGTTGTCTTTTGTGTTGGATTTTTGGTTAGATAAGTTCTTAGGATTTGTCTATAAAGCCAGAACATTGATCATCCAGATTAAGCAGGAGATTGAGTTATCTCTCTGATTCTTGCTTCTCCACTCTTGCTCTCGCTCTCTGCCGCACACAGCACGGCTCCTTGACACCAGGGATTCAAGCCCTGGCCACCAGTCACACACTGCTACAACCTACGCAATGCTCCATGTCCTATCAAGGACTACCAAGAAGGCAAGAAATGAATAGCGCCAAAAAAATATATACGAATTTACTTTTGTTTGGAAGAAAAATCCTTGTAGAAATGCAAAAAAAAACATATGGAAGAAAAATATCTGCCAGCAAATTACCTCTGTGGCAGGCCAGCTTGAGAAATAAAAGGTGCATATGCAGCTTCTCTCTCTACTGCTAATCGCTGAGCTTTCTGGAATTCTTTTAGGACTGCTTGGAAATCTTTAGCTAGCTTTGCATCAGCAATCTTCTTGGTAGCCTGCAAGTCAATATGAGATCATGACCACAATTGTAAAAAGAAAAGACCAACTGTCATCCACATGGAAAAACAAAATTCCCCAGATAATAGAGGAATAGGCATGGGCAAAAAAATATATGCAGCTGAGACGAGATTTGTCTTAAATGCATTGTGATAATTTCAAATCCTGCTACAATTTTTTTTTTGTCACAGGGAATGCCACCATGCCAGAAGAGAAGTATGCTGTAACAATGAAAGAATTTCTACAGTTACCTACTTACATCAAAAGTTCCTATTACTTTATGCAAAACTAAAATATGTACAAAACAAAACACAGCGCATTAGGTTTGATCCTCCAATCAGAATGCATGAGTTGTGTCCGTTCAATAACTCCCGTCTTCTATAATTAGAACAGAGGATAAATATCTATGCTGCAGGTTCTGGTTCAAGGCACAGCAGCAAATGTATTGCAAAATAAGATACTCCATCCATCCCAAATTATAAGTCATTCCAACTTTCTTGGAGAGTCAAAGCATCTCAAGTTTGACCAAATTTATATAATAAAATAATACTCCCTCCGTTCCAAATTATAAGTCGCTTTGACTTTTTTGGTACATCTATTTTGCATGCATCTAGATAAATAATGTCTAGATACATAACAAAATGGATGAACCAAAAAATCAAAGCAACTTATAATTTGGAACAGAGGGAGTAACATTTATGATACTAAATAAGTATCATTAGATTCTTCATTAATTATATTTTCATAGTATACTTAACTTGACGTTTATGATACTAAATAAGTATCATTAGATTCTTCATTAATTATATTTTTATAGTATACCTACTTGACGTCATAAATCTTTGTAGTTCTTTCTATAATTTTGGTCAAACTTGAGATGCTTTGACTCTCCAAAGAAGTTGGAATGACTTGTAATTTGGAATGGAGGAAGTAACTCGATTAATCCCAAACCAGAACCAACACCAATGCTAAATTATGAAACAACAAAAGTAAGGGTGTGAATGGAGCATGGTTCCAAATTTCATCATATCTTGGTGTAGTAGGAGGAAAAAGGAATGAGGTCAACAAAGCCAATGCTAAATTAGGAGGGCTGAAACAAAAGAATAGATGTTTTTTTAGGGTGTTTTAACCTTAGCCCTCCTTCCTAAATATATCATAAAATTTTATGGCTTAAGGGGTCCAGTGCGAGGATGGGTAAAGCCCCCCAGCCCCACCGGAATGAGGTAATGCTTTGTACCATCAAAGAAAACAAAAAAATTATACTTAAAATGAATAAAATGGCACAGGGAAATTTCGTTAAGAATACTCATAGATTTATATCGAGAATTCGAGATAGGCACATACGCTGACTTCAACGCGATGATCCGCCTCGCTAGCTTGTTTAAGCTTGTCTGATGTATCCTTCACTAGTTGTGTTATGTGTTGCCGTGTTTTATGTCTGCAATCAAAAGCAAGTGATAGTTAGTAGACACATCAAGATGATTGGAACTTGCTAGCCTATAGTTGGGCATCATTAGAGTTACTATTAATTCATTTAATTTCAAAATATAACACAAAATGAGCAAGGACAGCATAAGAATTGATTCAGATGACCAAATGAATCCATGTAGGTCATATGGCTTGATTCACTCAATTCAATGGCCGATGACTATCAGCTAAAGTAAGCATCATCAGTCAGGAGCGATAACGTATGGAATTAGCAAATTGGGTTACAGAAGCAATCCCTAAAACATGAGGGAAAATTAAGCCCCAAGCAACCATTGGCAACAGTAATCGATGTATCAACCACTTGCAACAGGAATCGATGCATCCACAGCAGCGACCCAAACCTAAGCCGTAATTCTTTTACAGGCGGATCAAAACCAGAGTGGACCGAGTCCGCGAAATCAAAACAGATGGGGGCAAAAGCAAGGCAATCAAAACAGATTGGGGGATAAGGTACCTCAGGTAGGCGGGGCGGCGGACGCACATCCTGTCGCGGAGGTCCGGGGTGTCCTTGGGCGTGCCGAGCGTGTTGACGAGGCGCTGGAACGTGGCGACCGCGGTGTTGATCTGGAAGACGCCCGACGCCACGGCCTGCGACGCGCCGGCGCCGGCTACGCCCAACCTTTTAAATGCCCCATAATTTGGTTAATTTCCGGCTAAGCCGCCGAGCGGCGCCCGCGGACGTGGCCCGCCTCCAGGTCCTGAAATTCATCCTCTCCTTCTCCTTCCCCTGCCTCTCTGCCTGGCTGGTTCACCACCGGCCCAGTCGAATCGTCGCCGCCCCAGCAGCGATGAAACCTAGGCCCCTCCTCCGAGCAGGAGATGGGATCCAGAATCACCGAGTCCGCTCGCTCGCTCAGCCGGCCGCGAGAGCAAGGCAATCAAACAGATTGGGATTTGGGGCAGTTTGGCGGGGGGGGACGCGCGTCCTGTCGCCCTTCGGCCTTCTCTGGGCGTGCCGAGTCCTGTGTTTCGCTGGAACGTGTGGACGTCGGTGTTGATTGGGGATTCCGGAATTCGCTCACGGCGAGCAATCAGCCTTGTCGCTCGCCGCGGGTTCGCGGCGCAGGCTGTTCGGTCATATAAATTATAAATTAGTCATCGATATTTCTTCACGAATAATTAAAATAATATTTTTCTCCTGGAAATTCATCAACTCCTTCTTTTTTATCCCCTGCCTCTCTGCCTGGTTGGTTAATTTGCCCGGTCGAATCGTCGCCGCCCCCGCCGCTTTTATTCGAGGCAAATAGTCCGAGCAGGAGATGGGATTCGAATCAGGGGTCTCTTGCTCGCTCGTTCGGCCGGCCGCGAGGGGTGAATTGGGATTTGGGGAGTTTATCTTTTCGACCATATTTAATCGCCCTTCGGGCCTTCTCTCTTCTTGTAATGTGTTTCTATAACAACTTTTTAGAAATTAAAGATTCCGGAATTAAATCGCGGCGAGCAATAAAGATACGAATCGGTCAACCAAACGGTCTGGTCTACCGGTCGAGGCCAACAAGCCAAGCCACAATCCAGCGTTGCCTTGCCCGCCAGGTCGGGCTCGGGCTCCTCCGCTGGATCGCGTACACCTTGGCTGCTGGCTGGAATTGGCCCTCGTGGCCTCGTGGGTCACGTGCGCCGGCGGCTGTGGCAGGCAGGACAGTTGTGGGTCGCCTCTGGATTGACGGCCAGTTAAAGTGTCTAACAAGAAATTTACATGAACATCTAAATTCAAAATAAATAATAAGAGATTTAAAATTAGTCTCTAATAAAGTATATATACGAGAGATTTATTTTGGGTTGTATGAGAGGCATAACCCAAATATGAGCATCCTCCCTCCTGAAAACTTATTTGTAGAAAAGATTCTCTTTTAGATCTTATTTTAAAGAAAATACCGAATATGTATTGAATCATTTATCTGTAGCGCTACTCAAAAGACGAATAGATCTTATATTTTGGGTGTTGTTGTTGGAGATAGCCTTAATTAGGCTACGGTATTAGGACTAATCTACAACTACTCAGAAACGGATTTGTAACCTGCTACTCCTGCTCCGTGGTCCATGGTATATTTATTTATATTATATAAGATAGTTTGGATGTGCGGCCGACTTGCGAATGCTACCAAGGGGGGAGGGGGTTTGGTGGGGCTGGGAACGACACTTGACAGAGTAATTAACAATCCAACGGCCACCGGTTAAGAGAGGGAGGGAGGGAAGGAAGGTTGGGCAAATGGCAGCGTCGCCGTAGGGGCGAAGGAAGAAAGGCGGGGGCGTCGAGGTGAGATTGACAAGGACCGGCAATCTCACCAAGAATCATTCTCCTGGTCCGATCCGTCGTGTGGTCTGAATGGCACGCAAATTGCATTGACGGCTGTTGTTAACACATTATTCTAATTTATATATCGTTTTGGCTTTTTTATATATATAGCTTTTACTATACAACTAGATATATTAAAAATTCTGTATCTAAAAAAGCTAAAGCAACCTAAGTTTAAATCGAAATGGATAGAGTAGTAGTATAGAATATGCAATATGGTATCCACGAGCCTTTATAATCCTCTCATCATATTAAGATAACGATGGCCCCGTTCGGCTTGGCTGAAACTTGACTGAAAAACACTGTTCTGGCTGAATTGTTGTGAGAGAAAAACATTGTTCCGACTAAAAAACAAGCCGAACAAGCCGTTTCTAACTAAGCCGAACGGAGCCGATATATACAAAGTATATATTTTAGTATAGCTTGAATACAATTTAAAAGCCAACAATTAAAATCACCTCGCACTGAGAAGTTCATTAATCATCATTGTACATCATGATTTGGACTTTGTTTAGATCTTCTTCTAGGTTCGTGCCCGTGCGTTACTACGGGATAATTAATATTTTATACTATTAAAAGCACATGGATCGCACGATAAGATAACAATACTGGAAAATTAAATACCAACGTTAAAGTGATATTTAATCTAAAAAGCAAAATTTATGAAATTAACACAATCACGTAGAGCGCGGCATCACAGGCTCACAAACCCTTCAACGATTCTCTTATGAATATTTTAGTTGTAGATCGCATGTCTGTCGATGATTCTCATACACACCTGGCTTGCGGCTTATTACAAAAACATATAAAGTCTGTTTCATAATCTTTATCACCTGTAGATCTAGTTTGTATAAACCTAATAAAATTAGTTTGTATAACCTAACAAAATTTATTATTATGCATTTTATACTTTTAAGTTGATTTGATCATTTTTAGAAATAATAAAAAGCTAATAAACATTTTTATTTGGGTACCCTAAACTTTTCCAAATTGATTCAAACATTCTTTTTCTTTAGTTATGAACCATATTCTCTTTGTATTTAGTCCCCACATCCTTTTTTTACCTACAGTTTTTAGACTACAGTGATTGAAAATTCTGAAGAAGCACCATGTTTTATAAAAGCACTATAAAAGCACTATGTTTGTTTTGAAATGGATAAGAGTGTGTCAAGATCATCACCACCGGTTCTTGAGTGACCTCTTGCTCACCCCGATTGTACTCCAGTGCTCCATCAAAAAGATCACCATCGTCTTTAAATTAAATAAAGCTTCCGTAGCTTTCAAATACCTTCTCTCTCTCTCTCTCTCTCTCTCTCTCTCTCTCTCTTTCTCTCTCTACCTTATCACCAACGCACACAGAATCGCACACGCGTATCGGCCTCGCACCTACCGTTCTCGCACATGGCGTGGAAGCGCCGTTGTCGCGGACACAGGCCATTGCTGTACCTCCACGCCGCCCTTGCCTGCCCTCCCAGCGCCTCACGCATGTCCTGGCGGCGGGCAGCCAAGGCAGCGCGCGACCCCCGGGTTGCTCCTCCATGATCACCGGCCGCCATGCGCCCGCTCGCGACTTCGACGACTCCTTATCCACGACCGGCACCAGAGAGATCTCATCTGTATGTATCCGTCTTCCCAAGAATGACACCTCTACGTCCCGCGCCTACCCGCAACCCCGCCAAACGCAGCGGGAGGCGCAGCTTGGACATAGCGGGCTCGTCGAGCCATCGGGCTCGCCACCACCACGGGGGAGCGCAAGGTCGAAGTTCAACAAGCAAAGAACGGATACGGAGAGCGTTCTGAGCCATGGCCGAAGCTAGCTTTCGAGCAGGTGCTGACCGGTCATCGCACCACCGCAAGGAACGCCGCCGCCGCCTGTAACACCTCGGGTGTTTTAAATACTAAAACCTGCCATGTCATCATACGCATTGTACAACATTTCGTATTAGTGAAAATTTTGATATGCATTCACTAAAACAAGTTTACCTTTATGTTATATGTGTTTGCCTTGTATGGTTTGATTCAAGTTCAAAGTTTTGTTGGATTTAAATTTTCGAAAAACCCTGAATTCAGCATTTAAGTTTGCCCTGGAAAACCCGTTTCAAAATCTAAGCACATTTTGGGGTTGAGCCTTAAAGCAAAAGTGTAGAGCTTGTTGAGTTGTACAAAGTTTGTTTTTTGAGTTTTCAAAGTTGTTTTATAAAATTTGGAGTAATTTGAAAAGGCGAAATTCCTTAAATGACCCATTTTTGAATTCAAATTTACATTTCAAAATGTAGGCCGAATTAGGGGGTGGTTATAAAAAGCAAAGTTGTAGAACTTTGAATTTTGAGCAACTTTTGTTTTTGGAGATTTTTGAGTTGTTACATAAATTTGGGAGTAATTGGGGATTTAAAACGAAGGGCAATTTTGTAAATAGATGAACAGTGCCCGTGGAAGACACCTCATCGCCGCGAGAGTTTGAATGCATTACTGCGTCGCCGCCGGCCGCCCTTGGCTTCATATTGGCGCGAGGAAGACGCCGTCATGGCTTCCTCTTGCTTCCTCGCCGCGTCCTTTAAAGGCCAGAGACGCCGCCGCCGTTTCTTTTCTCCTCCTCTGTTTTCCCGCCGTCGCCAGTAGCTCCGCCGAGCTTTCATCGATTTTTAGCGATCAGCACTGTCTCTCAGCAAAGCGCTTCATAGCTCCGCCTAGTCCGTGCGCACCCAGCCAGCTAGCTCTGGTCACCTGACTTCGCCAGGAACTCGTTGTGCGTCACTTTCTTCCCCGCGGCCGGTAGTACCGCCGTCGAGTCCGCATCACCGTGGCCAGCGTTCCTCGGTGCGTTTCTGCCCTTGATGAGCATGCCTTCAGCTTCGCCACGATGTCGTGGTGCTTTGTGCCCGATTAGTTGATCGTTTTGTCCATCGCAGCCGCCGAAGCATCGTCGTCGTCAAAGATTGCTCCGCCGTGATCGCTGCGATCATCGACCCGCCTATCCGTTGTTCCTCCGGCTCGTCCATCGTCTTCAACGTGTTCGGGGTGAGCTTCTGATTCTTCCTGAGCTGTTTGTTTAACCGCTACCGCACTTGTTTCATCGGTGTGGTGCCGCCGAGCCGCCGTGTCCGCCATGGCCGGCGTCGAGCTCGATCCTCACTGTAATTGCTTAAGCTAGTGCCGTCAATCGATGCGGGGTGGTGTGGGGAGTGTTTTGGTACCTTGGCCGTCGCTGTTGGTCTCACCATTGGCAAGTTTTCGTCGGTCAGCGCCGTCGTTGCCGTGGTCAGCGCCGAAGGTTGAAGATGACATGTGGGGTCGGATGTCAGTGACTCAGCGGTTTGAAAATGAATTTTTCTTTTTTCAGAAATGGATGAATAGTGATATTTTTTGTTATTTTTGTGTAGATTTATTTAGAGCTCCAAAAATTATGAAAATTTTTTGTGAACTCTCTGTGATGAGTACTATTTAGTAAAAATACGAAATGTTATTTTTCAGTACTTTTTGGATGTGATAAAAAATTACTCAATTAATTAATAAATGAGTTTCCATGATTTTTCTAGGCTTATTTCTTTATCCAAAAATTATGAAAATTGTTTTGCCACTTAGTTATCATGTGATGAACTTTAAAAAAATGGGCTTAATTGGAACAAGTTGATTTATTTCATAATTTTTAATTAAATAATTAATTCATAAAATCAAATAGTAACCTTTATTGATTTATGTTTTGATTGAATTTTTGATTGAGTGATGTCCTTGGGTCATTAGTTGGTAATGATCCTTGGCAAGTGAAGTCCGTATTATGAAAAATGTTTAGTTAGTTTGACTTGTAACTGTACCGCGAAGGAAAGTTGTATTCAAGTTGTTAACTTTTGCATCCATCATCGAGCATCATGTTTTATATCTCAAATCATGTTAAATATGGCATTGTTACAACGTGTAGTGAACGAAGGTGAACACGTGGTAGTTAATCAAGTTGTGGAAGAGGTTGATCCGCCTGTTGAGGTCGGATTTGATAATTATGGAACGACTCCGGAACCGAACTTTTCCGTCAATGAAGGCAAGCCCCGGATGTATTTAAACCTACCTTGTGTTTTACAAATTGATTTTGCTTTTGCTTTTCTATACTGCATTAAGTGATTAGAAGTTAAGTGAAAACCTAATTGGTGCATTACCAACCTTGTTTTTCCATATCTACCTTTTTACAGTTTTAAATTCGAGAATGTCAATTTATGCTTAGCCATGCTTAGAACGATAAAAGTCGGGTGATTACCTATCGCCTGCGAGATAAAACTAGATTTTTGGCTACGCTTGGTTACTTATGTGATCATAAGATATGAGCATATGGAGTAATAAATATAGATCGGGCGGACTCGGTGTGTGTGAGCCGCAAGACATGGAGGTCTTGTGAGCGGGTTCTTTCCGCTTTGTGTCGCTTAAGGTCTGTCCGTTGTTGAATTGCGTGAGCTGAGACTTTGTAGTACTAACCACATACTCCGGTAAGCCTTAGCTTAGCTATTCTATTACAAGAATGGCTACTCGTGCATTGGGAGTGGAGAGATGGCGAAAATAATGTGTGTACCCACGTGGCAATAGGCTGGATTGGTGGAATACTGTATTCTCGGGTGGCGCGGACCCGTTCTTGTTTTAGAGGATTCGATGGTAGGTTGGTATATGTAAGTCGGGGACCTACATATGTCGTGTGGTCTAGAATCCCTAGCTGGGTTTAATCGGTTCGAATCGTCGTTACTCCTCGGTTATGGAGACTCAACTCTCTGTTCATCATCGTAGTTTAATAACTGAAACTTGAGCTGGTTTGAGAAAGAGTTTGATATGAAGTTCATGATCTCATTACGGATCATGGCAGATTCATATATGGTACTTGTGAAATTTTAAATGTTGATATAAAGAATTTTGTTAAAGAGCTTTTACGCAAAAGAACTTTGATTATTGCTAAAGCCATACCTTGAATCCCTGAGCCTGTATTCCTGAGTTCTATCAATTCGTATTTCGGTTAAGTCTTGTTGAGTACTTTTGTACTCAGGGTTCATTGACCCTTGTTGCAGGTGAGTCTCATGAGTAGGTCTGTTTTGGATCGCGCTGCATGACTGTGGTTCAATGTGATGACGATAAGTAAATGCGTGGCCCGTGGGCATGGCACTTTATTTGTGTGTTCGTATTATGTTATAATGCCACTCCACTACTACGGTTTGTAATAATTATCGAACTTAGTTTGTAAGGTTTCAAACTACTGTTTTGTAAACTAAGTTATTATAAGACTTCCGCTATCTTTTACTCTGATGTATCTATTTGAATAAACTGTTATAATACTACAATGACTCTGTAATGTGATCCTGCTCGGAAATCGTAGATGAATCGGGGTTCCCCGAGGACACCCGACAGTCTTCTTAAGTTACCAGGAACATATGCATAGTTGTCAAAGGTCGTTGAACAGTGACAAATGCATGTGGGTCCAATAATTTAGGAGGTTCTGCCACACCGCCGCCGCCCTTCTTCCCTTTCTAGCCGACCTTCTCCGCCTCAGCTATGCCGTCTTCGACCGAGCGCCGACCGGATCCACCATGGCTGCACCGCACCAACACGCCGCACGCCGCTCCGAGTTCGCCTTCCCTCCCTCCGTGTCCGACACGAGATCACAGTAAGTCACGCGCTGCACAGCCATACGCACATCGCCAAGGCGTCGTGCGCTCAAGTTCGGCTCGGCTTTTTCCTCCTCCATGTCCGACGCAGCGCCGCCCGCACCCACACGCCGCGCGCCGCTTCAAGTTCAGTTTGTGCTTCCCTCCCTCCGCGCCCGACGCAGCGCCGCCAAATTCCCTCCGCACAGCCGCATTTTCCATGGCAGCAAGTTTGAATGAAAATCGGAATTGAAAACGAAATCAGCTCGGATCGCTACCGAAGTCCCGCGCTGGTCGCATGCCTCGGCGGCCTTCCCTTCCATCTCGGCATCCACGTAGGCAGCGGCGAGGGCGCCGATGCCCGTGGGCGCAGCCCCCGCGAGGGACATGGAGCCGAGCACGGCGTCCGCGGTGTCTCTGAGCGCGGAGACGGCGGCGGCGAGGTGCGCATCGGGGAGCGGGGACCAGGTCGGGTCCGTCCGTGGAGCGGGCGGCGAGCACGCGCATGAGCAAGGCCGCGAGGGCGAGGTGGAAGACCAGGCTCGGTCTTTGTTTCGCACGAAGGGAAGCGAGGGCGAGCGGTCGTTTCGCACGCTATCAACGATTCTCTTATGAATATTTTAGTTGTAGAGATATAACTAGATATACGATATGTCTAGATATATATATATATTAAAAATTTTGTATCTAGAAAAGCCAAAGCAACGTAGTATAAATCGAAATGGATAAAGTAGTAGTATAGAATATGTAATACGGTATCCGTGAGCCTTTATAATCCTCTCATCATATTAAGATAACGATGTATACAAAGTATATATTTTAGTATAGCTTGAATACAATTTAAAAGCCAACAATTAAAATCACCTCGCGCTGAGAAGTTCATTAATCATCAACGTACAGCATGATTTGGACTTTGTTTAGATCTTCTAATAAAAATGAAATGAGGTGCAAAAATGAGAATGAAATTTAAACATTTACATTTTAGAATCCAGCTATCTTCCTCAAACCTATTAGTTGTACTTTTTAATTTATTAAAAGCAATAATCATTATTAGAATGAGATCCAAACGTCTCTTTTTATATAGGTACTGTATGATTGTACAGTAAGGAAGTAACTATGCGTGAAGCATTTTCTGTTCAGTCGAACGTGTGTAGGCAAGATGCTACGAATCGAACTATCGAAGACTGCTTCACAGGGTGCCCACGCCTCCTATGACCCAGTTTCCTTCATCGTTTTTTTAGTTTATATTATAAGCCGACTGATATTGTTTTATTATGAGAAAAAAATACTGTATCATGACTGATAAGCATGGTTGATATGATCAAGCAAACATGATGCCTCTTTTGTGGCACCTTCCCAACCTATAATACTTGATAAAAAAGGATAACGATTAGACCCGTGTCCATCCATCCGGACACCGCACGCATCACTCCGCCTTGCTGCTGCCACCTTCTCTCGCGGCACACCCCATCCATGCCGCTCGCCGCCCGCTTCTGCACTCCTCATCCTCGCCCTCCCCATCTATCAGTGTCTCTCTCGCATCCACTGGCAGCAGAGCCCCTCCCTGACCTCTTCCCCAACCCTAGCGCCGTCGGGATGCCTCGCTGTCGTGGGCCACCGCCGCTGCCCGGCCGATGCTCACTGGGCACACGCCGAGCCAAGGGCACCTACGAGCGCAGCCGGCACTGGTTACGCGCCACCGGCCCTGGCCTCTCCTATATTACAAATGTATGTTTCAAGTGTTTCAGAGATATGTTGCAAGCGTTTCATATGGATATTGCAAAAGTAGATCGGAATGTTGCAAATGTTTCAAGTATATGTTGCAAGCGTTTGTTCAAAATGTTTCATCTATTTCAGATGTATGGTACAAGTGTTTTATCTAGGTGTTGCATATGTTTCACACATATGTTGCAAGCGCATGTCCCAATTGTTTGATTTGTTTCAGTTGTATGTTGCAGCAAGTGTTTCATGTTGCAAGTGCAAACCGCCGGTGTTGGTGTCGACAAGGGCGATAGGGCTGGGCTGCGGCCACCGACGCAGGGAGGAGGCGCATGGTGTGGAAGAGATGGGGGCGAGTCATCTGGGCGCCATGGAAGAGGCGGAGGCGAGTCATCGTGGCAGCGTGGGCAGTGGAACGGAAGCGGGCGGTCCAGATGCGGGCACGAGAAACGGAGCTGGCACGGGCGACGCACGAATCTAAGCAGATGGGCGGAGCAGGCGCGGGCGCTAGTCTCATCGGAAAAAGAAAACATGTATACTCTTTGTCGCGGTACCACATCGGCATGGAGAAGTGATGATTGGCATGACTGGGCGGCTCGTGCTCCAGCTATGTAACCAAACTTTCCTTTTTATTGGTCTTCATCCTTTTTGTTTCTCTTTTCTAGGGCATTGAAGACATTCCTTCCATGGTTCCATCATGTCATGCCTCATTCATCTCTTGCCTGTTGGCGCGCGTGTTCGCTTCGTGCTGGAAGGCTACTTTTGGAACCGAGTCTAGTACGAACCCAAGCATGCGAACACGTACGGAGTACACAGTGCTGCACTACTGCTGTGTTTTTTTTTATTAAAAGCCCCTCATCTGGATATAGTTGTAGCATCCGTTCATGCACGAACACACGTGCCAACACTACACATGCACACCCCACACACCACATCTACACAGGCCACGTCCTTCTTGAAATCACCGATACCATCCATGGCCAGTGGCGAATCTAGGATTTTAGGTTAGGTTATGCCACCTAAAAATTTTCATATATAATTCGATAAATCAATTTTAGCATTTTGATAATAAATATAAAATTGACAGGTAATTCGGTATATATGCATTAAGTAACATGATAAGGCTTAAATTCATAGATTAAGTACAATATAAATAGTTCAAAAGCCATTCAGATAATTGAAATATGGGCATAAAAAAGTATTAGAGACTTATGACTATTTTATTCGACGTTTTCGAAGGGACATAAATATATTGCATCGATTATATATCTCAATCGACTTCAAAGAAAATATCTCGCTCAATGAAAATGAGCAATCATCCAAAAGATCATCTCCCATCATATTTGGTAACTTTGTTTTCACTAATGATAGAATCTGGGACAAACCCTTGACCTCGCTGGGTGATAGATGATTTTATGATGTTAACGCTTAGCAAATAGCAATTAAAGTAGACATCAATTTTTTACGGAAAGCTGATGAGCAAAGATATTGAATCTCACCTTAATTCTGATCACAAATTGCACATAAGCCTCCGCGCGCCGCCGCCGCCGCCGGTGTGGTCAGTCTGAGGATCTGGGAACATTGTGGTCGTAGGAACTAGGGACGACGGTGACTGGATGCTCGTGCTCCATATTGGCGATTTCTGATCTGGTATGCGTATGCTGTCGAGCGGTGAAGATCTGAAGATGAACCGTCGAACATACCTATACGGCAATGCATCGATCGAACGGTACTCATACTTGCGGCGCGGCGCAATAGTCGATAGGCGCAATAGTCGATAGAAGCCGAGGCGCTGTACCGTCTCTCGTGATCCTGTCGCTGGCTACATGGGCCGCGTGGGCCTTCTCTGACGCGGGTTCGCAGGCTGCCTCTCCACGTTCGGCTCTTAGGTATCACAGGTAAGTATTGTTTTCTTTTTTTAAGAAATATACGTATATATACATGCTCGCTAGCCAGAATTGCAGGGTATGCCGGGTCTGTAGCCCCGCCACTGTCCATGGCTCCGTAGACGACGGACACGTCGCAATCCTTTTATGCCTCCACGCGATAGAGGTTGTATATTATTTTTTTAAATAAATCCTGACGAGAGACGTGAGTCGATTCCGGGAATCGAACTCACGCCGGCAGCGAGCACACCTGGCTCTGCTAGCCACCCGAGCGTAGCTCCGTTCTCTGCTGTGCTGTGGCAACCATCAAGCAGTCAAGCTCGACCGGTCGACGTCATTACGCTAAAGAATTCAGAGAGACATCCCTTGTTCGGCTGGTGAAATGATGGCTGATTTTGGCTGTTTGTATGGTGCACAAAAATCAGCAGAGGCCTTTCAGCAGAATCAGCCGTTCGGCTGAATTAAAGGCTGCCAGCAATTTGAATTCAACAGCTACCATTCAAATTCTGGCGCCATCAGCCCAGCTCACAATACAAACTTGGCGCCAATTATCAGCAAACTGAAGCAACCAGTTACAACGTTTGAATCAAATACATAATTGTGCACAGTAACAAGTACCAGGCCCAATAATAAGTTCATCATCACGACGTACAACCATGTCTTAATACGGTTCATTTGTTCACCTCACTACTCTCCTATACATGTGGATTAGTGGAGCATTATACAAAACATGCAGCTGTTCCAACGATCATTTGAAACAACTACTGAAACAGACGCAAGCAACTTTCTGCTGGTCTACTCCACGAACAAGCAGCTCATTGGCCACTCGCCGAATACCTGCATATGCCTACTTTCTAATACTGGCCTACTATTTTCATTTGACAATTACGACTACATCTAAGAAATGGCCTAAGTGGAATCTGTACAAAATTTGTATCAGTTGCAAGGCACATATGTAACAGCACGAAGAAGACACCCATGCAAAATACCCTTACGCAACCTGTAGGGGCACATATTCAGTTGGGATCCAACTAAGGCATGAATCAAATCATTTTGTTAACTGGCAAAAGAGTCAATATATTTTGTTTACCTCAACTGCAGACTAGCTACTCCATACTTGATCCAGTCCCGAACCCTACCCTACCCATATCCTCAGTCGAATTTTGTGCAAGCCAGGCATGTGTCCATTGGTTCATTGGCGTACCTAGAGTACGAGGTTTCAGCCCCTCCATGTAGTTGTGCAGTCCAAAGCAAGCCAAAATAATCTCGGATTGTTTCTCTCTCAGATAACGAGGAACACCTTGCATCTTTTGCCATCTAGCTTTGAGGACCCTAAATGACCTTTCTATGACATTGCGCAGACTTGAATGGTGGAAATTGTAAATCTCTTCCCAATTCTCAGCACGCCTCCGCTCAAACTCCCTCAGATGGTACCTACTGTTCCGATAGGGCCCTAGGTACCCCGCTTCACCAGCGTAGCCCGAGTCTACCAGGTAGTACCTTCCTGCAAAACACATACACATTAACAATTTCAGCTAGAGTTGAAGTTGAAAACAACAAATTCGTGTACAGTTGACAGTCCCCATACCTTGAGGTGGGTGCGGGAAACCTCACACCGCCCAAGCGTCCCTCAGGACCTTCATGTCGTGCATTGCCCCTGCCTTGCCAACACCAACAAAAGTGAACCGCATGTCAAAGTCGCAAACGGCTATGACATTTTGGCTGGTCCAGCCTTTTCTATTTGTCAAATCATCATGTGCTTTCCGATCAACACACACCCTTATGTGGGTTCCATCTAGGGCTCCTATGCATCCATCAAAGAAAGGTGTGTACTTCTCTAGTCTTTCATGCACCGTTCTGTAATGTGCGTCCTTTGGCCTAAGAACTGCATCTGCAAATGACGCCACACACTCCAGCACTTCCCCAAACTTATCGCTAACAGTCCCCAATCCCCTTCTAAACCTGTCTGACATTTGCCGTTGACACTGCCTGGTGCCAACTCCCCAAAGGAACATCGCTAAGCCCTCTACGGATGAGAACTCCCCAGTAGATTGCAACCCATGGTTCTGAACTAAAATGTCATGCAACTGGCGGAAGGCATCCGGGTACATACGGAAGTGTATTTTGCATCTTTTTTGATCCTGTAGTACCTTCCGAACCCATTGGATGCCAGTCAATTCATCGATGTCATCCGCTGGAGGCTGCACTGGAATAGCAGTAGCCATTGCCACTAATCCGCCATAATAGGTTGCCAACTCCGTACTGTCCCAGAAACTTGCGCTTGAATCACTTGAATGTTCACTTCCCTCGTCGGTGGTGTCCATGGTCCCCCAACTACAACAACAGATTTGTAAACCTGCAACACAAGAACGACATACATCAGTCAGGCACACTGATTATAGCCCCGGGTGAGGAGGTTGGAGTTCCATTATCTCCATTTACATGACGCTCACCAGATCAGATCGCCTAGCAGGCGCCAAGGTGTGAACACCGAAAGAATGCAGTCACATTGTTAGATCAGCGTGGCCACCACAATGTGCAAACCTGGAAACCAACATCGACATGTCAGTTCAGGTGCATGGAAACGGAAACAAAGAAATGGCGCAGTATGACAAAATACAAACCTTCATAATAGAGTCTTGTCTTGTTTTAGTCCAGACCAAATAGCTTCACTATATGATGCGCCTGACGCCTTCAACTTGGCACCCAACCGAGGCAAGTATCTGCAAACCACGAACAAAACATAAGAATCAGTTCCTTGAAGGTTTAGGATGACTACAGCATTAACTAGACAAGAACAAGGCCAATCATTATAGACCACCATTACATCTAGCAACATTATTTAAACCAGGTTTCACAAACAGAAAGTCAAACGAACACACAACAGGTTCAAACAGTCTTAACAATACAGTTCGAAATTGTAAACAACTGATTCGCGACGATGAAAACTGAAACTAGAACTAAAACACGCTCAGCATTCTTCTTGATAAGCCTAGTTGCGGTTCTGCTTGCTCTTCGTCTAGGTCCACTCGATGTACTTGACGCGATATTCCTTTTCTTGGATGTTCTTGTACTGAGCCCGGCACACTACCTTTGGAACAGATCCAAAGCCATGTGTCGGTGTTTCGAGTAAACACCAACGAGTAAATTTGTGTTATTGTGCGTCTGGCCCGGATGGTGTGCTAAAAAGATATAAGGTTTATACTGGTTCGGGCAGAATGTCCCTATGTCTAGTTCGTGACTGCTGCTCGTGTTATTAGCACCGAAAAGTTCGTAGTAGACGTTACAAATAGGCGAGAGAGGGACAGTTCCCAAGTCTCTGATGGAAATGTCGAATGGATGCTGAGAGCTTGGTTGTTGCTCAGCTATGTGTGATGTGATGCGTGATGTGTTGAATCGATCCCCTTAGTGGGGTACCCTGCTTTCCTTTTTATAGGCCAAGGGAGAGCATGGATTACAGATGGGAGAAAGAAGAAGAAAAACTAGAGACAAAAGAGGTCCTTCAAAGATGTCGGGTCTTCCTTTTCCTCTGTGCGGGCCCCGCTGAGATGGCAGGCGGTGCTAGGGATAGCCCCACGCTGGGTGCATGTCCGCCAATCCTGAGACGTCGGACGAAGCGGGCGAGGCAGAGTCAGCCCTTGGACGTCGGGCGAGGCGGAGCTAGCCCTCGGACGTCGGACGAGGTGAAGCCATCCTTCAGACGTCGGGCGAGGCGGAGCCAACCCTCGGGGGTCGAGTGAGGCGGAGCCAACTCTTAGACGTCGGGCGAGGTGGAGCCATCCCTCGGGAGTCAGCCTGGGGCGTTCCCAACCCTCGGGGTTCAGACGATTTGACGAAATGGAGCCTGCGGCCTTGGTGGTTTGGACAAGGCGGGGCCTATCGGGAAATGTAGTCACGTTCTTGATCGCTCTGATGAATTTAGTGTTGATGGGTATTAACTCTTCTTCTTTGGGTGCCCTAGTATTGGTCATCGACAGTAGCCCTCGAGCCTCCGGGCGATTCGAGTAGAATCGTCTGGGGGATCTTTCGACTTGCCAGCGGGTGCGCATGTAACACCCTAAAATTAGCTACTTTCTAAAAAGAGTAAAATGATTTCTATTAACTATTTTGTGCTTATAAAAACATAGGTAAAAGAAAATTTTCTTTAAATTAAAATCCAACATAAGGGTAGCAACATGTTTGCGCATACATGCTGTTGCATTGGTACTTTTATGATGAGTGGTTTGGATGCCGTTGCATTGGTACTTTTGTGATGAGTGGTTTGAAAAATAAATTCAAATCTCAATTTTCAAAATATTATTTTCAAGTAGTGGTTTAAAAAGAATTGAAAAACTTGTAAAAACAAAAGTCAGATAAGATGCTTTGTTTTCAAAATCCAAAGGTTTGGAAAAGGTTGTAAGACGCGTTAGAACGATGACTTTCTTTCCGGGAATCTTTCCGACCTTTTTCGGGATTAAATTCCTATTTATTGGAGCTTTATCTTTTTCCTCGATCAATCCAAAGGTCTTTTTCAGGAGCTAAAACCACTTTGGTTGTGTTCCTCATTCTTCCATCTATCCCTAGAAATTTTTTTAGTATTTTTCGGAGCTCAGAGATATTTTTCGGAGCCTAAATAGTAATTCCCGATTTTCTGTAATTATTTTAATTCTGAAAATCAATCATTTCCTAAAATATCTCGGATTTCCAAAATCTCAAAACCCAGCGTATATATATATGTCGGTGTAGCACTCGACGCGAGGATTACAAAAATACAACCCGTTTTTCGAGCCGCGACTCGTAGCTCCGCAGATCGGACGCCGAAGTTCTCCACAGCTAGGTTTCCGCGTGAACTCTCCGGTGAGATTTTCCGGCCAAACCGTCGCGTTCCGACGTCAACCATCACCGCCACAACGTAGATCTCGTCGTCCTCTATGTCGGTACGCCTTTACTTTTGCAAATCCCTGATCTGTTCATCGTTTCCCTAACCTTTCTCCCTCTTTTCCGGCGAGGTCATCCATGGACGGGTCTTCTTGCTTCGTGTTCGGCCAACTCAGGGCATGCCGTGCCAGTCCCCGCGCCCTCCTCTTCGGCCTCCACCAGCGCACGCCACCACCTCGCCCACGGCGCCGCCCTCCCGGGCCCACCCTCACGCCCTCTGCGCTGCTCTACAGCAGGTCGCCGCCGCCGCTGCTGAGCGCTGCCGGTGGCTGCTGTTCGGTTCTGCCCTGCAGGCCACGTGCTCCAGCCGGCCGGCCAGCAGGACTCACTGCCAAGCCCCTCCCTCCCCGGCGCTGCTCCTTCCCCTGCCGAGTGCCGCTGCACCACCAGCCGGCCGGCCAGAGGCCCTCCATATTTTGCGAAATTCCTCCGCTGCTGGCTTCCCTGCATGCTACGATCCGTACAGGCACAAGGTACCAGATGAGATTAGTTACGTTTTGCCACTAGTCTGTAATCTCCGTAGTTTATCCGTTTTAAGTGATTCAAATTGCGTTAGATTCGTGTCGTCAAGATCTACGTAGTATATAATTAAATAATTAATTTAATTAGTCTATACACAGCTAGTTTTATAATTAAAAAAATAATGTAAGTAAACTTCGATCTTTCGTAAGCAAATGTTAATTGGATTAATATTAACTTATATGTTTCAAATTTTAATATACTTAAATTAAACATGTTCCAAGTACAAAATTCGTGTTAGAGGCTCACATGCTTTTCTCTTTTACGTTGTTAAAGTTTGAATGGATTAAATAATACACACATGTTTATAATTAAAATATGATTAGTTTAACTCATCTTTCTAAATTAGATATATAATTTAACTAATCTGAACTAGTAGTTTCAAATGATTTTGGTTACTTAAAATAATACGAGCATGCACAGCACCAAGGTCGAGCACCGTGCTCCTACCTCGCTCCTGACTAGCTTGCTGACATCAGCATGACGTACCTTAACTTTATGGCCATTTTCTTTAGAAAAATAAATCTAGAAATACACTTCAAATACACCTTCATGGACATGGTCCATGGTGGATCGCTCTCATAGCCCCTCCCCGGTCCACGGTTCAAGGACCGAGTTCACACCATAGTGTGTGCGCATTTTGCGTCCTAACCCCCGTACTTTTCCGTAATCGATCCACTGTTATAATTAAATATTAATTTGATTAACATTTATTTAGTAGTCTTTTTAATTAAAATCAATCTAGTTTTTAATTACATTTCCGATCTACGCTCGCTTTGTAACGTTGTATGCTAGGCGATGACGATGTTATATACCATGTCCCGTGTTTATAGTTTTCAATACAAATATTAATTGGATTAATATTATTGCTCACACCATTTTTCGTACTAAAAGCAAATTAGGTTTTATTCTTTTTATATCGAGCCGTTCTTGTCGCGTTACTTTTGTTCAGTGTGTTCTACGCAGTGGTGTTAGTGGTTCTCATGTTACTCAAATGTGTTTTGGCAGTTAAAAAGTTAATTGTATTAATACTATCACTTGCATCGTTTTTGGAATATAAAGTCAATATAGGTTTTATACCACGCTCTTTCTTAAGCAATGAATCAAGTTGATTAATGAAAATATTTACATGTGTTTCTACAGTTAAAATAAGTTAAATGGATAGGTTTTATTTTCCGTTGCACCGAAAATCCTTCGATAGTCGCTTTTTCGTTGAATCGCGTATAGCGTGTCTTTTGCGTTTGTGTGTTCGTAGCGATACGCGGTTTTGCTTATTTTATTGGTTGGTGTACTGTTCTCGTATATTTTTGTTTGTATGCCATGTATGGATGTTTGTGTGGTGATATATAGTTCAGTCAATCGGTGAGGTTTACGTGGTGATTAAGCTGAGAATTGGAAGCAGAAGATTAAAAGTTGAATACTAAAGTCTTTTGAGCGTATTGCTTTGGGGGAAAAGCAAGTTAAGGCAAATGTACCAAAGGCCCCTTGTTACCTATGAACTATTACCATTCATATTCATGCATGTGTCTAATTTGATATACCTTTAAAGACTTTACCTAGATGATTACTTGTACCACATATCCTTGATACCTAAGGTTTTTGGGTAGGCATTTTGGATAGATGCTGCAGCGCTTAACATAAAATAATTGTTAATCATGACTAAAGGCTATATGCAATGTGATAAAATGGAGCTTTTTAGTAACAGATAGGGGGCTAGAGTACGGGGTTGAGTACTCTAGTGCCTCTCCGTAAGGACTTAATCCTGAAGCGGCAACCCAGGAGGTTTCGTACAACCCCGAGTGTCATATGGCTGACTTTAACCTGTTAACTAGATTGTACTAGCTCGTCTGTAGCTTCCAGTAAGGGTAAGAGGGTATCTTTCCTTTTTCTGCTAGGATGTGTGCACCGTGCTACGATGCCCACGTGTGCCACTCCTTAATAGCTACGACTTGTTAGTGCGACTAGCTAAGGGTTTCATAGTGAAACCCTGCCACACTTCCTAGGAAGAGGTGTAGTGGGCCTTGCAAACTCCGGCATTGGGAATCACGGCTCGGTGGGTAAAGATGTACAATTTCTGCATAAATATTTAACCAGTTATAACAGCCGTGCTCACGGATACGAGCGATCTGGATTCTTCAAGATTAGCGGTTACCGTGGATGGTGGATGGTTGGGAATTGAGATAAACATGACTATACTTTAATATCACTTGGAAATTAGGACTGTTCATTAAAGTAGTGATTCAGGATGCAAAAATTTGATCAACTAAAATTGAGAACCACAGTCAAACAGTGCCAAGCCTTTTAAGCCTCATATATCCCTTTGATATACTTGCTAAGCATGGTGAGCTTACACTTGCTTTACATCTAATGAAAATCTCGGATGGGTAACAGATCGCTAGTCTGGAGGAGTTAGACTTGTGGTCAACCAGTCAGTCGTCCCTGTGGATTTAGAGTCTTCGCCTGAAGATCGGAGTCGTCTTTCTGCTGTCTATACTCTAAGGTTATATTCTTTATACTAATACGTGATGTATTTAAGCATTGTCTTTTGATATTACCCTTATTTGTAGCTATATGTGAGATTTGACTTCCTGGGCTCACATATAGTGTGTATCTGGTTTTGTCTTTAAAACCGGGTGCGACAGCGCACGAGCACACCCGGTGGGCGTAGCCCCTGAGCCTGCAGAGGAGTAGAATACTCCTTCGGAGGGTTTTTCGATAGGAAGGACTCTACGGGCCCTGGCTTTCTCTTGTCGCCCACGGCGTGCCCTAGGGATGGCGATTCCCTTATTGCTGAGGTTGGACCCTTCATAGGTATGGTTGTGAGTTTTGATGGTTGTTTAGCTGGATAGTTTGATTGGGGTCCTAGTATCCTGTTTGCGGGGATCCGGTCAAGGTAAGCCTGGCTGAGACTCAATCGTGGGCCAAGATGCCTGTGGCGCTCGTGCACCTGGGCGTCGGCCGCTTGCAGGGCCCAGCTCTTTCCACCCTTTGTCGTAGGGGTGTTTGGAGCGGCTGTTGGACCCATTGATGCGCCAACCATTGGACTCCTAGGCCTAGACGGGCCATAGATGCGCTTTTGATCCATATTCCTCTTACTCTTAACAAGTCCCGGTCCGCCTGGGAGGTGAAACATCCGGCGAGTTCCCCGAAGGAAAGGATAGGGATTGCGTGCGTGTATCCCACGATGTGACATTGTGGCAGATCATGGGAGGCACGGAGATCTAGGAGGATGGTTGGTTTCCTCGCATCCCGAAGGAAAGGATAGGGTTTCATACTTTGCCTCTTTGCCTTCGCATCTGCCACCTCCACCGGCAATCGCCTAAGCTCCTTGCATCCGCATCTCAGCCATCATCAAGTTCACATCCACCCACCCCCATCTTCCAATGGAGTCATGGTGCCGCTCTGAAATCACCCTCCAGTGCTTGGAGGGCCTTGTCCGCCACGGTCTTCTCTGTGCGCGGACCACCGCCGAGGAGTGGTGGCTACCCGACGAGGAGGACATGTCGTCGCCACCCGATGGCTACGTCGTCTCGTTCGCACTCTTCCATGAGCGTGGGCTCGCCACCCCCGCCCATAGATTCCTTCGAGGATTGTTGTTCTATTACAAGATAGAGCTATAGCACCTCAACCCCAATGGGATCCAACACATGGCGGCATTCGTCGCCCTGTGTGAGAGATTCCTGGGGATCAGCCCCCACTTTGATCTATGGTGGCACTTCTTCACCGTCACCCTGCAGAAGAAGAGGCAGGAGCTGAATATGCCGATGGGATGCGCTGGCATCCAGCTTCGGAATAACCGGGTTGGCAACTACCCGGCAATGTGGTTGTCGACCTCCAATAAGGGGTGGCATTTGCATTTATTTTATCTCAAGAACGATGCTGCCGCCCCCTTGCCAGAGTTTACTGGGTGTTTAATCAAAGAGGCCCCAGATTCCTAGAGGAAGTGGGGTGTCTCAGAGAAGGACAAGAAGAGGATCTAGGCCCATCTCATCGCCATCCACTTCCTGAAGGAGAAGGGGCTAAAGGGGTCAGGAATCGTCAGCGCCTACCATGCGAGGAGGGTGGCGCCACTGCTGAGGCACGCACTTCCCCTGTACGCGATGGCGCTCGAGGCATCACTCGACAGGACGACGCTTGCCAAGGAGGCGCTCTCTCCCTCCAAAGTCGCGCAGCGCATCAAGGAGGCGATGGAGCCTTCTCAGGACAGCGTGGGCGCCCCTCTTGATTTTGTGTACCCGATGACGGGGCATCCCTCGATGCGGCTGGAATCAGGGTACATTGTCCTCGTAAGTTTCCTCTTTGTCGTGCCTTCTTCTTCAATTAAACTTCTGACCCCTTGATACTGATATTGAGATTGGGGGACCAGCCGAGGGACCTCATCCTCATAGATCTCCCGACTCTGTTGCCAAGGGATCCGTCCATGAGGGCGGCGAACCGCGCTGAGGCAAAGCGGTAGAGGAAAGCGAAGGAGGACAAGAGGAAGAAGAAACAGCAGAAATTGCGTGTGCGGGAGCGAGGGGAGGAAACTTATTGACGACGACGATGACAAGGAAGAAGATGATGAGGTAGTTGATGACACCGAGCGTGATGGCCTAGAGAGCGAGGACATGTTGACATGTACCCACTCATCCTTGTAGGGGTCGGGACCTTTCCCGTATCATGGAGGGGAAAGCGCGTCCGAGAGGCTGATAGAGACGGGCTAGACCATCGGTCCACCGTCAGAACCAGCAGGGGCGGGCAGGTCTGCCGCCGTGCCCGAGGTGCTAGCGGAGGGGGTTGCCCTGCCGCTATGCCTCAAGAGCCAGCAGGGGCGGGCGGATCTGCTACCACGCCCGAGGTGCCGATGGAGGGGGGTGGCTCTGCTATCGCACCCCAAAAGTCATCAGGGCCGGGCGGATCCGCCACTATGCTCGAGGTGCCGATGGAGGGGGGTGGCTCTGCCGCCATGCCCCAGGACGTAAGGGAAGCGAGTCCCTCTACCTAGGAGCAGGGGTCGGGCTCAAAATAGCCCCGTCCCGACATGGTGGGGCAGGGACCTAGGGGTTCGTCCCCCAAACGTATCCACTGCCCAACAGCGCCAATGTAAGTCATCAACTCATCTGTTTTATCTGTTTTTCTCCGCTTTTCTCTATTTTTCTCTGCCTTCAGCGTGACTTATGCCTTTTGTTTCTTGCAGTGTCTTGAGACGGGGCAACTTTTTGGCGCTGGTGCCCAAAAAGAGCATCGCCCTTCAGGCGAGGCGGCGGCCATTGGTCGATATCGCTCCCATTCCGGGCGAGAGCGGCACCGGCGTTACTGCCTCGTCCCTGCTGACAAGCAAGTGGGTATTCATTTGATCTTGCCTCTCGCCTTCCTTTTTCTTCATGTATTTTTGTCTATGGTGACAAGCAAGCGGGTGTAGCCTCTGGGCGCCCTCTTGAGAGGTCCGACTAGATCGAGCCCCCAGACCATGAATGGCCACGTGATAGGGATCGTTTGGAGTGCTTAGGCCGGTAGGTGAATCCGCCAAGTGTAGTACTGACACCCTTCGCAGGTGCGCACGATCTGCTCGGCGTCGGCTACAGCGGTGGGCCAGTAGAAGCCTTGTCGAAACGTGTTTCTGACCCGGGTTCTAGGCGCGGCATGGCGATCGTAGACCCCACCGTGGATATCACTCAGCAAACGCTTCCCCTGTTCAATGGGGATGCAACGCTGTAGGATCCCAGTGTGGCTTCGCTTGTAGAGTTCGCCCTCCACAAGAACAAAGGACTTGGCGCGACGTGCGAGCCGCCAAGCCTCCATCTTGTCCGTCGATAGCGCGTCACGGAGGAGGTAGTTAAGGTAGAGTGTCCTCCAGTCGACCAGAGGGTCAAGCTCTATCGCTGGGTCCTCTTCGGGCTCCATGACTTCGGGGCCAGATGGAGCCATCGATTGGTCAGCCCCCGGGCCTAGATTGGACGGACCATCACTGCCTTGTTCTGACCCCTTATAACAAACTGAGGGCTTATGCTGGTCACTGGCGAAGACGCCCATTGGCACCGGCTCTCGGCCGGATGCTGCTTTCGCAAGCGCGTTGACCGCCTCATTGAGGCGCCTCGGGATGTGATTGAGCTCGAGGCCATCAAACTTGTCCTCCAACTGGTGGACTTCTCGGTAGTATGCGGCCATCTTGGCATCATGGCAGCTTGACTCCTTCATGACTTGGTCGACGACCAGCAGGGAATCTCCTCGAATGTCGAGGCATCGGATGCCCAACTCGATGGCAATGCGTTTGCCGTTGATGAGCGCCTCATATTCGGCCACATTATTGGGAGGAGGGGAAATGGAGATGGACCATGTACCTCATGCGTACCCCGAGGGGTGACACAAAGACCAGCCCCATGCCTGCACCCTTCTTTATCAGCAATTCGTCGAAGTACATCATCCATTATTCTTGATCGATGACCGCTGGTGGCATTTGGACCTCGGTCCATTCTACGACGAAATCCACCAACACCTAGGACTTGATGGCCGTCCGGGATGCATACGCAATGCCCTATCCCATCAGCTCAAGTGCCCATTTCATAGTTCTTCCCATGGCATCCTGGTTCTGGATGACCTCGCCGAGGGGGAAGGACGTCACGACCGTCATCGAATGTGACTCAAAGTAGTGGCATAGCTTTCTCTTGATGATGAGGACGGCGTACAAAAGCTTCTGAATTTGGGGGTAGCGGGTTTTCGAGTCGGGTAGGACCTCACTGATGAAGTACACAGGGCGCTGGACTTTGAGGGCATGCCCCTCTTCTTCCCGCTCCACCACCAAGGTGGCGCTAACCACTTGTGTGGTGGCCGCAATATAGAGCAGGAGGGGTTCTCCATCGGTAGGAGGAACCAGGATCGGGGCCTTTGTCAGAAGCAACTTGACCTTGTCAAGTGCCTCCTGAGCCTCGGATGTCCATTCTAAGTGGTCGGCTTTCTTCAGAAGTCGATAAAGCGGGAGACCTCATTCACCAAGTCGTGAGATGAAGCGACTAAGTGCGGCTAGGCACCTTGTAACTCGCTGTACCCCTTCATGTTCTGAATTGGGCCCATCCTTGTGATGGCTGAGATCTTCTCTAAGTTTGCTTCGATGCCATGCTCGGAGACAATGAAACCAAGCAGCATGCCTCTCGGGACCCATAAAACGCACTTCTCGGGATTGAGTTTAATGCCGTTTGCTCAGAGTTTTGCAAAGGTCTGCTCAAGATCGGCTATGAGGTGGTCAGCCTATTTGGACTTGACCACGATATCATCAATGTAGGCCTCAACGGTCCACCCGATGAGGTCCCCGAAACACTTGAGTATACAACGCTGGTATGTGGCCCCAGCGTTCTTCAGATCGAACGGCATTGTGACGTAGCAGAACGATCCGAAGGGGGTGATGAAAGATGTCGCGAGCTGGTTGGACTCTTTCATCATGATTTGATGGTATCCGGAGTACGCATCAAGGAAGTAGAGGGTTTCGCACCCCCAAGATAGAGTCAACTATTTGGCTATGCGCGGCAAAGGAAACGGATCCTTTGGGCACGCTTTGTTGAGACCCGTATAGTCAACACACATCCTCCATTTCTCACTCTTCTTTTGTACAAGAATGGGATTGGCTAACCACTCTAGGTGGTACACTTTCTTGATGAATCCAGCCACCAAAAGCTTTACGATTTCCTCGCCGATGGTCCTATGTTTCCCCTCGTTGAAGCGACGCAGGCGTTGTTTCATCGGCTTAGAGCCTAGGCAAATTTTCAAGGCGTGCTCAGCGACTTCCCTCGGGATGCCTAGCATATCCAAGGGTTTCCATGCAAAGATGTCTTTGTTGGCGCGGAGGAAGCCGACAAACACGCTTTCCTATTCGGATGAATTTAATCATTGCTTAAAGATATCAAGAGGTTCAAAAAGAAAAGAAAATTGCTAGAAGATGTACCAAAAGCACCGATTATGCAATACTCTCTCTGGTCCATTTTATCTGGCGCAAGTTAGAATGACACGGTCTCCTAGATTACACTTTGACCATTCATTTACTTTATATTATATTATTTATGTTTATAAACTTATAATCATTGGATAGTATAATTCTTTACAAATCTAATCATATAAAGTTTTTATTATAATAATTAATTGGTCAAAGTTTTTAAAGTTTAAATCTTGATATGCGTGTGCGCCAGATAAAATAGACCGGAGGGAGTAATTCTTATAGATGAGATCTTCTCCGTTCTTCATGTTACTCAAAGGATCGCTATTGAAATGCTCAGAATTCCAATACAAGGAAGCATTGTCCAAGGCACGAAGCTGCTGTCTGTGTTCAGGCGACTAGCTAGGCTCATGAAAAAAAGTAAAGGCCATCTCATCTCCCTCAATTGTTTATATGTCCAATTTGCCTCCCTCAATCAGAAAACTAGATTTTAGACTCATTTAACTTTTGAAACCATCCAATTTACCTTTCTGAATAGTTTTAAAGTGGTTTTGGTTGATATGATGCCACGTTAGTTGTCTTGCGTGGCGCCATGTCATTTAGGGAATCTAGAATTTGTTAAAAATAAGTTGTAGAAATAACTTTTAAAAATATCCAAGTATTGTTTTTTCAGTAAATATGCATTTAAAAATACTAATCTAATTTAATATTAAAAATTTATAGAAAAATTGTTTTAACTCAGAAAAATATAAAACTAGTTTCGTACTTTTACTAAAACCATGCTATATTTTCTGTGAGCTACACACCATAATGTAGAGCATGATTTTAGAAAACGCATGAAGTCTAGCATCCTTAGCATGTCTAAACTGTCTTTCTGCTCGATCATGTGCTCTGGGTAAGTACGCAAACCTACGATGATGACATCGTGTCCATCTAGATGTTGCTTGCTAAGTCGCAGACGTTGGATTGAGAATCTAATAAGTCGCATGTCGTCTGCCGCTGATGGTCCAATGAGTCTGCTCAAGTCATCGTCGTGATGTCCTCTGGAGAGGATAGTGCTGCTACAAAGTTAAACCACATGATACATGTTGTTAATATGCAATCGAACTTGAATAGATTTTTTTTGTTTTAGATTTTTCGTGCATGTCTCGACATAGAAGCAATGCATTGTTGTTGGGCTAGGGAAAAGCAGTTTACATAGCAGGTTGTCGAATCCTCACATCCTAGTCCTCAGCACCGACGACAACCATGTGACACAATATAGGAGTAGATGGATTGTTGACTGTGGGCTAGCTGGTTTTCTAGATACTGAAAGTCTAGCTCACCGTCGCCCCCTATCGTCTTCCCCACCGAGCCCACCCGTCCGGCATATCCACGAATCTTCTCCAAGCTCCTCGGACTACATCTACATGCATGTCCATTCCAGATTTCTAGTTCCAGATACCAGGTTCAGTGATGGGATGACTGAAATTGAAAGACACACGGAAGGCCACCGACGTTACCAAGTGCGTGATGACCTCGCAGTCGTTCCTAGCCCTGTCCGGTGGCGGACAGCCAGCCTCTGAGGTCTTGTTGGATGTAGATCCTGCCGCTGACCCGGACGATGACGGAGATGAACGAACTGGTCCTTGCTAATTGTCATAGAGGGGCTGGTAGCCAGAGGCCAGGTCGATGATGGCAAGGCTCTGGTAGGAGAGGTAGTGTATAGTGGCACCGAGTATGGTGATGGTGGTGGGTGTAGGCGCTGCGGTTGTGGATGACGGTGCCGTAGCTGTTGGCGCTGCAGTCGGAGTCGAGGACATCGATGAAGTGGACGAAGACAAGGGTGCGGGCAACCGTACCGCAGATGCGAGGGTCTTGAGAGTGCTACACATCCCTATGTTTGCTTCCTCCATCATGTGCAGCATGCGATCCATCTTCGCCTGGAGCTCGACGATGGCGGCGATGGACAGTGTAGATCCGGGTTGGACCATACCGAGACACCAAGTAGCAGATCCACACGATCTCGATGAGCACGGTGATCAGCCAACCACAACAACCACAGAATGTGACGAACTCAGAGAAATTTTCCCCAAATTCCACCAAATCAAGCAGCTATCGGTGGAGAATTTTAGGGCCTCCACACACGAACTTCCTCGATCGATGGCTCTGATACTAAATGTCAGGATCCTTAAGGTAAATACTAGCGTACACGCACGGCGGGGCGAGATCGACGTCGCCGTCTCTGAAGAAGAACGAAGAAGAGGGGAGAAATAGAAGGTTTGGAGGTAGTAGATTAGTTCATTTCATTATCGATAATGTCTCCACAGCAGCCAAGGGTATATATGGTTCCACACATAGGCAAAGCCCAACACAGTTAAAGATACGCATGCCCAAATCGATGACCCACTCCCTAATACTATTAGGAGCCCAGGGCCCATGTCATGACAGGTAGCAGCCGACCACTTGCCGCATGCCGCTCATCTCGTGGCGCAGAAATGTTAGCAACCTCAATCACTTCTCCAGTAACAAGTAGCAAGCAGGGGAGTAGGTGTTAGGGGAAAGACACTAGGAGGTTCTAGAAGATACTAGAAGCAAGAGATCTGGGTACATGAGAGAGGACTAGAAGAGAAAGAGGAACAGTAGACTAGAGATAGAGATGTGTGTCTGGTTCTCTGAATAATCTTCCCCCTCTTTGATGCGCCTAGTAGTGATGCTACTTTTGTACTGTACTTGGCCTCGTCGAGAGCAATTGCTGGCCGAGATGTATGTCTGGTTGTCTGAAGGAAATAATCTTCCCCCCTCCTCGATGCTCCTACTGCTGCTAGTTTATGTATTTTACCTGTTCTGCCGTACTACTTCAGCAGTACTTTTCAGCGAACGAACATTATTTTTCTTCCACAATATTTCAGCATAAGTATCAACATAAACCAAATTTCAGCCAAATGAAAAGGGTTGTATTTGGGCCGCGTCGGAGTGGCAATGCGGCGCCGATTGGGACCGGCGGAGGGTGGGCGGGTGAACCAGCCGGTTGCGTTGAAACAAGTCCTCCCTCAAACCAAACACATGTTAAAACTTCAATCAACCACATGTTAAAACTTCTATGGCATTAACACTCTGAGAGAAGTGAAGATCTTCAAGTTCTGATCAGAGACATAGACGAATTTTATTTGGATCATATTTGTATGGTGACACTCGCAATCGCATTTGACATAAAAATAGCTCAGAAGCATATAATGGCTCCTTGAGGGATCTTTCTTGTACATATCAGAACTTGCTAAAGAACTCGCAGATGTGATCAGAGACCTCGTTAGGCTTCTCCTGGTTGATGAAGTGGCTCACTCCCTCCATAACAACCACGTCCTCTAGATTTGGCACGCTTGCCTTGAAGCCACCCTTGTGAATGTAGTCTGGTACCCCTGGGGCGTTGTATGTAATGTCTAGGTCCCCAACAATGAATTTCGACGGAACTTTTATCTGGGCTCCAGTCCATGGTGCAGAAAGCTCCCAACTCCTGCATGAACACAACATGGATCTCGTGAGACCTTACAAATGCCTCTGTTAGCTCTGAATAAAGCCTTTGTACATAAAGATTGAATTTATATTGGCTGGCACCAACTATCTATCATTAACCCCTCTCATTTTCAAACATTACACTAGCTCTGTCTCAGAAAACTTGAGATTCTAGTTATCCTATCAAACTATCTTACATTTGACCAAGTCTAAGACAGTATTTATATTACCAAATAAGTATGACACGGAACATGTTTTCATATTTACCTACTAGGTGTTATAAATGTTGACAATCTTCTCTATAAGATTGATCAAACTTAAAATGATTTGCTTCACACGAAGCTAAAACGACCCCTCACCCACACACACCCAAACCCCGCAAAAAAAGTGTAAATTAAAATCAAATCAACTTGGAACATTTGAAAGAATAAACAACAGTAAAATCATAAAGGTATGCACTACAGAATATCAAATAAATAGCATTTGTCCAAAAAAACGTGAACTGAGTTTCAGTTATCCCATGGCAAATAAAAACGGGAAATTGTTGGACGGTAAATGGTTGGTTGCATCAATAAAGAAGTAAACTGCAAAATCAAAATTGTTAACTGACCATAAGACACATACCTGTTTATGCATCTGTAGTAGTTAAATCCTCCAGTAAAGCCTGTTTTTGCAAATTTTTCTGCATAGTAAGAAATATCTTCCTCTGATAGCCATGGAGGACAAGTTCCATCTGAATCCAGAGAGTCAAAGAAGCTCTTGTCCTTAGGTAGAATTAGAGCAGCTGGCTTGCGCATGCCGAATGTCTTCTTAAACACAGACTTGATGTCATACAGAGCGAATTCAGCTTCAGCAACACCAGGTTCCTGTATGCATTCTTATGTAATTCAAATGCGCAGTATTTTTCAAAAAAGAAAAAAAAACCATGTCTAAAGGGACATTGATATGCCCAAAATATATCATAATATAGAATTAAAATAGCTTGTTCCACACAACCACACTATGGTATGCGACAAAGTAGATGATTTCAAGACAGTGACATCCAAGAATTGTTATTGCCCTTGAAAATTTAAATCAGCTAAAATTAATAAGACAATATGAATAGTTAGTTAAGTTTTACATCTCTAAAAGACCTGGTGCTGCATGCTGATGTTCATCATAGAGGTCCAAAGAAGGCTTGATATTTCCAGTAAACAATGCTTTTATATGGACCCTTGCACAAAACTGTTTTTTCTCCTCGAACATGTAGAAGAGCTGTGTATCATTATATTAGAAGAAACCTTGCATATAACTGTTACTGTGTTGATATTAATTTGTTGTAAGGAAAAAGAAATCACGGGAGTAAGTATTCAAGTTTCTATAAAAAATGATCTGCTAACAACCTCTCAATTGAGTCTAGGGGCTGTACTTCATTTTTTAAATCAAAAGTTCCAATTAGCATTTATTTCGTCACCCTTAGACTGTCTCCAACGGCTCATGCAAAGGGCGACGCATACCCAAAATCGGTCATGCACAGTGTTTTTACGGAAGAAAACCGTCTCCAACCGAAGACGCAAACGCATGATGCATTTTGGGTACGAGTCCAACCAAGACGCTTATTTGCGTCGTCTTTCTCCAAGACGCAAAGTCTTCCGTGGCAGGAGCGGTGCGGGCAACTGCTGCTCGGCCTGGAGCCGATCAGCGCTGGGCGCTGCTGGTGTGCTCGGCCAGGAGCCAAATCAACTAGCACACGACGAACAAAGAGCTCGCACGCGAAGAACAGAAAAGGAGCGGCCAAGAAAATCGATGAAATCTGACTCAAATCTTCATGGATCGCTCCCAAACTTTGCACAGCGATTCGCAATGAAGATAAAAAGCTACTCCTAGGAGATCATTGCTCAATTTAAACTGTAACTCTGTAAATCGAAGAAATTCGAGCAAGAACGAGTTTTTCCCCCAAAATGAAGATCGGCTTGGATCTTGATGCACGAGTGGAATTGATTCAAACCACTTGGTAGGATTGTTCAACACTCGTCAAAGCATCAATCTGACTAAACAAATCTCACAGCAAAACTCAAATCGAGCACGAATAAGAAGGGGAAAGAAACGGGAACGAAGAACACAGTGAAGAACAACCGGTTCTGGATCTGCGCCGGCGCACAGCAAGCACTGCATCGTCGACCACGACATCGGCTGGTGAGTGCTGTGCTGGTTGATTGATCTCTTTCTCTTCGATTCGCACGCAAGCTAGATAGCTAGCTGTTGGATCTTGCAGTCGGATGGACTGCGAAGCACCTGCTATTGTTTTTCAGTTGGATGGCATGCAGGAGTTATGTCTTTCTTGAACTGCAGGCTGAGGCAGAGGTGGAGGGGCCACCGGCGTGCCACCCGCGAGGGCGGCGGACTCGTCGGAGATTGGGATGGGGGCGATGAAGTCGGGGCTCGCGTATGCGTGGGCTGTTGGAAAAGAGGAGTTTTGGGTCACGCACCCATTTCCTGTAGGCTACTCAATCCACCGAATGCGTCCCGTGTATGGGTTCCTATCGTTGGAGACAGTCTTATCTATCGGCAACTGTGATACTCCTAGCTGTTATTGGCCACTCCCAGTATTATCTGTGCGGCGGTGCCAAATCCGATCCTTCCTCAGTGATTTTAACAGCTAGGAGAATCAAATTGAGGCACCAAGTAATCATTCCAGCATCCATCCAACCAATCTGCCAAATTAAACGAGTCAACCAGAATAATGCCAAACGCACGAACGAATGGTTATCTGGGCAGAGGACGGAACATGACTACTTATCATAAATAAGACCATTGATTGATCCTGCCTGGCCCATAGGAGACTGCAGTAGCAGTATGCAATGGGGATGGAGCAGAGTACTCCACTTGTTTACCTGGAAGCGGCACATGTAGTAGTCTTCGCCGCAGACAGCCCTGATGGCCTGGAGCGGGCTCATCTCCGGCCGCCGCGGGTGGTACACGACGCTGAGGTTCACGAGCGCCCGCACCAGGTCCGGCCGGAGCAGACACAGCTGCCACGCCACGATGGCGCCCCAATCGTGCCCCACCACGAACACCTGCAGCGAGAAGATAACCCGATCAAAAAGAAAGAGAGAAAAAAAAGTCAACGTCGCGTTTCTGCTTCGCAGCTTGGTGCAGTGCGTGCAACGAATCGAACGGATTGCTGCAGTAAAACCTGGGGCTGGCCGAGGTCGGAGATGAGCGCGACGAGGTCCCCGACGACATGGAAGGTGGTGTAGCTGGACGCGTCGGGCGGGGAGTCGGAGTCGCCGTAGCCGCGGAGGTCCCGGGCCACGGCGCGGTAGCCGCGCGCCGCCAGGGCGGCCATCTGGTGGCGCCAGCCGTACCAGAGGTCCGGGAAGCCGTGAAGGAGCAGCACCACGGGGGCGCCGCCCTCCTCGGGCCCAGCCTCCGCCACGTGCAGGCGCACTCCGTTCGCCTCCACCGCCCGGTGCCGCACCCCCTCCACCGTGGCCGCCATCTCTTGTCTGCTCCGCGTGCTCACCAAGGCGGGACTGGCTCAGGCAGCTGCTTGTCTGCTACCCGTCGCGCACGCGCAAGCCGCCTGCTTTTGTAGAGGGGCCCGCCGGCTGCTGGCTTTGGAAGCGCAGCCGGGGGATTTGGGGCGTGCGAGGCGGCCGAGCGGATGGTGTCACACGCGACGCTGCGATGAAGTAAGGGAAACGCCCTGGCGGGAGTGCGCCTTCGAAGGAGAGAGACACCATTTCATTTACATGTATTCCTGTGTGTCTATGATGAGTGGGGCCAATGGCCAGCCATCGTGTGTAATAAGGAGTGGGCTGTAAACTGAAACCCCCATTGCAATTCACAGAAACAAAAACGGCAAGAGGGACCTGACCTCTGCTCGTCCTCCCATCTCTGTGCCTACTTGGTGACCTCACGTGGACGACGAACGCCGGCGGCCAAGGGGTGTGATAGATGGGCGGCGCATGCGAAACGGAGAGTAGAGTTTATGCCGATTCGTGGAGAGTTTTCTGGCGGATAGCGCTAGGTCGTAGGCGGCAAGACGGCGAGGGCTTGGCAGCTTTCGGGGTTTCCCTAAGGAGGCTAGGACTGGACGAGTGTCGCTGCTCTCGATTTCCTCGTTATCGTGGAGACGCGGACTACACCTGATGTAGCATAATAGTAGGTGACCATCCGCCTATAAATTTGGATATATGAACATCTAAATTAGTCGATATTTGTATCCACTAAAATATTAATATAAACATATGTGTTTGTGTTACATTCTAATATTCATTTTTGTTATTTTTCTTTCAATTCCATATATGTATTCGAAAAGATATTTAATATCTGATATTATTTGTTCTAAAAAGAACAAAGTACCTGCTAAAACCATTTAAACTTATATATCTGACTAATTACTAATATTAGTTATATTAATTTTAATATTACAAATGATATTTATTATATGAACTATTTAAAAGCTATCTACATGGATAATGACATTATGTTATTTTTAACATTACTAATGATAAATAAAGGTTAGTTTAATCAATTTTAATATGGAATTATGGATTATCATATTATTTAAAATGCTTTACTTTATTTACTATTAATAATAGTATTTTATATAATTTATTGATTAGTTGATATATTTAATTGATGAAATATTTATTGACAAATATGTTATTTTTATGAGTTGTCTTTATCTATAGGGACCCATCCTGTAGGTGGGGGCGGCCGCCCCAGTTACCCTTTGAATCCATGGCCGGTGATGATTTTTGTTACTTGCTTGAAGAACTGGCGGCGGCGACAGCCGCCGTGTTCGGCTAGGGCTGGCTGGCTGGCCAGCCCCCTCACATGAACACTGTTTATATGAATCAGCCAATATTACTTCTCTCTCACATAAACGAACCAGTAACGATACGAACCAGCTAATCGAACAGACTGAGCATCTGTTCCAGCCAATTGGAGAAGAAAGCCTCCTCCTGGGCCAGCCGATTGGAGAAGAAAGCACCGGCCACCCTCCTGGGCTTGCTGTTGACGTAGGCGGTAATGGGATGTTTATGGGCCAAGCAAATTAAGATAAGTAGACAGTGAATAGTCCAATTAGCTGGTAGCCCAGTTAGCTCTGGCCCAGAATAGAAGGGGCAGATAGCATAGTCACCTCGCAGGCACGGATATGAGGCGCATCTAAGTCTGGACGAAAAATTCGGACCTCGTCAGCTCGCTCGGCTCGTGGCTGGCTCGGCTCGTTAACCGAGATTTTAGAACATCTCTAAAAGTATTCTAAATCTCTTCCTAATCCTTGGTTTTTAGTAAGATGAGAAAAAATCCCTCTCCAACAATTTCTAATATATCTTTCTAAAATTTACGCACTTGGAAAATTCTCTCCCATCGCGCATAACTTTACGTGGACTCGGCGTCGCGCGGAAAGAGGTTTCCTGCACGGCTTCTCTTCACGTGCCTTCAATGACCGCGTCGCCTCCATGTGGCGCCGCATGCAGGAGACGGAGCGCAGACCCAAGCAGATGCTCGCCTTCCTCCTCAAGGTCGTCGGCGACGCCGCCGCACCGGACAACGGGTTCACCTCCGGCGGCGATGCTGCCGAGCCGCCCTCCGCCGCGGAGGGCAGCGAGAAGCGGGCCAGGCTGCTGCTCGACGGTGACAACATGGTGGCGCTCGGCCCCGAGGCTGTCGACTTCGCCGGGTTCTACAGCAGCAGCGGCGTGTTCGGCGACGTTGCCGTGGATGCTGCCGTGGGATCTGCCGGTGGCGGGTGCTCGTTTGCGTTCGGCGGCGGGTACTGAGTGACGACCATGCGCCGCCCAGTGTCAGTCAGCAGCTTGGCCCTCTTGTGCTGTTGTTTCTGCCGACTTCTTGCTTGCCAATGCCATTGCGGCGTGCGTGGCCGCCGCTTGGAACGCCCAAGAGGCAAGACCGGCGGCAGCCGTCATATGGAAGCGTGGCAGGGGCCTACAGTCAGCCCATGATGGATGATAATGATGTTATGTTCTGTCCATGCTCCATGGATGTCTATTTGATGCTTTTGGTGGATCTGATCTGATTTTATGGGCGGGAGTGACTACCGCGTCGGGATCATCCGAGCATCTGCTTGGGCCTGCGCTCCGTCTCCTGCACGCGGCGCCACATGGAGGCGACACGGTCGTCGATGGCGCGCTGCTTCATCACGCCGCCACCATGGACTGCCTTGGCCGTAGCTAGGTTTCCCTTGGCCGTCGCTAGGTTTGCCGTGGCCGGCTGTGTGCTTCTTGCCGCCGCCGGGATTGCCCTGGACTGCTGGCGTCCGTGGCCGGCTGTGTACGTGCTGCTTACTACTGCTTGCATGGTACTGTTCGCATGGTATTGTTTCCTGGTTGCGATGGTTATGATGTTCTAAACATTACTTTCAGATTGTTGGCCGGCCTGACTGGTGGCTGGCGGCCTGTGGCTGAAGGTCGGGATGTGGTGCCGCCCTGCTGGGAGGTGCTGCCGGCGACCTGTGGCTTGGAGATGGTGCCGACCTGCTGGGAGGTGGCCATGGCCGGCTGGAACTGCAGGGCTAGGTCACGACGAAAGAAGGAGGAGCGGCGGCGGCGTCGAAGACTTTCGCGGGGAAAAAAGTGCCCGCAGAAAAAACCCAAATAGGACCAAATTTTAATTTTTTAGAGTGGAATATTGGGTACTATTGGAGATGGACTTTTTTTTCTCTCCCAATACCCTTTTAGGAGTTGGAAAACATAAAGTTTTTGGGAGGAAAATTTAGGATACTCTTGGAGATGCTCTTAGCTCGTTAGCTATAACGAAACAACTCGAGCCAGCTCGTAAGCCGCTCACGAGCAAAACGAGCTACGTTTCCAGAGAAAAAAGTAACAGAACTTATAATAGTTTTTGTATTACTTCTTGTCTTTCACTTTACAAATGGTTGATGACTGGTCTAGACCCTAAAAACTTAGGATTATTATGACTTTGTTGTTTTATTTTTAAGTGGATGTATGGATACTTATGGACGCATTTTGTATGGTATAGAGTATGGACCATGGACCATGGATGTATGGTGTAATACTATAGTATATTATTATATTTTATATATGTTAGCACATATCAATTTTTTGTTCGATTTAAGACTTGTGGATGTGTTATTTTTGTATTATTACTACTCTCAAGTTTTAAATGAAAGCAAATATTATATTTCGTGTATTTTTTATATTTGGCTCGCGGGCTTAACGAGCTAGCTCAAACTAGTAAACGGACCGAGCCGAGCTGACCTTTTGGCTCACTAAGATAATAAGCTCGGGCTCGGCTCATTACTTAACGAGCCAGAACGAGTCGACTGAGGTGGCTGGTTATCCGGCCCTAGCGCACCCCGTCCTCTGTTCTTGTCGTGCTCGGATAGCGTTTCTCTCCACGGAATATTGAGCGAGCGCTTGGGCGCATGGCTAGGAGACGTGGCCGACTGGTGACGCCTCTAATCGGAGTTCCGGTGACTTGATTTCTCAAACCCGAGCCTCTTGATCTACCGTCGATGGAGCATGGGTATATTCATTGGTACATGTATATCTTCTAACATTCATCATGTTCTTTTGATGGATTTTTAATGGTTTTGTGAAAAACAAAAGTTATTTTTAATATTAGACGTACTACTCCGTATTACCTAAAAACTGTTGTTTGCTCACTATTTTACTATAATTTGTGCGATTCCATGTGTGTGTTGTTTTTTCACATCTTAAGTTTAATCCCTATTTGTATAATGATTCAGTTCTTGTAAAACAATCAATGAATCAAATAGATATTTGTTACCTTCAAAATCAAGTAGATATCTGAATGTGAGTCCAGATTCAAACTTTCTGTATTTATCCTTATCCGATAACATTCATAATTGTTTTTGAATTCAAATTAAAATATTGTAAATAGTGATATTCAATTCGATTGATTCCATTCAAATCTGATCTGAATCCATCCCCACTGCCCATGCCACGGCCAAGGCAACTATGCGGCAGTGAGTGACGCCAGGCCATGCTCCGACAAAGCTATGCATGATTCAATTCAATAACTCAATTGTATAATTTCTAGACACATACTCCTTCTATCCCAAAAAAAAAGAAACTTCTATTTCTGATCCAAGTCAAACTATTTCCTGACTAAATTTATAAAAAAATAGTATCACCAATTATGATTTATAAATAGATATATTATGAAAATATTTCATGATGAATCTATAATGATACTTATTTAATATCATAAATATTTATATATATTTTTATAAATATACTTGATTAAACTGAAGATTATCTGATTTAATACTGTAGGTAAAAGTGACAGAGGGAGTATGTGGTAGCATACTAATTTGCATTTTGCAACAGATAAGGAGCATATAATATCGTCGCTGACTGTCGCTACTGACCACTATTTCTTTTTTTTTATCTCACTGACCACTATTTCAGTAGAGCGTCAGCCGGAGCCGCCGAGCCGGTCCAGCTGACCGCTTTCCTGGTGGGCCACGACCAGATCGTGTCATGTTTTCATGGGCCTCCGTTGGCAGACGGCCGGTACTGTGACAATTGAAAATGGCCGTATTTAGCTTCCCTGGTTATTCTAAACTTTCAAAAACAAATCTGAACAATAACCATTTTTAGTAATGGAATAGGAAAAAGCAAATGATTGAATTAGTATCTAACCTTCTTTTTTCCCCAAAATCTTACTCTTCCCTTCCAAACTATAGGCTATTTTAACTTTGTTCTAAATCAAATGTCTCTAAATTTAACTAAATTATAAAAAAAAACTATTAAAATCTACAAGTTCAATAGGTGCACTATAAAAATATATAATTTAATAAAACTACTTTAATGTGGCAGACGTTGTTTTATTTATTTTTATATAAATTTGGTTAAATTAGAATAGAGTAGAAACTAGAATAACAAAAGCAAAATTAATATGGGATCAGAACAAAGCATCGGCGTCATGGCAAATCTATGGGCGTGATTGGTTGCTCCGGGGGAGGGGATCCGGGATGGAGGGCTGGTCCTGGGCAGAGTGAGACAGGCTGAAACCATACACCTAGGTGTGTTTGGTTGTAACTTTGAGAGTGATACTAGATGACAGTGAGTTTGTTTGGTTGCCTACTTGCACCAAATTTAGGAATGAGCTAGTCCTCCTTCTTGTGTTTGATTTGCAGCATGGCACGAGGTGTGAGCACCCATGTATCACTTTGGTGAGGTTACTACCATTTTCATCCAAACAAGCATAACAACACAAACATTAACTCGGATCAATTTGTATCATCATCAACTAAGACCTTGGAGCATAAGAGATATTACAAAATAATACAACAGTCCAACCAGCTATTAAACATCAACAAATCGGTCCCAGTACCTCACAAGGTCAAAGTAAATTGATGAGTACATGGTTGTAGGTTAATCATCACAGGCAGTTCTTCCCACGTTTAACAATGTAAAAGATGAGCACCAGCAACATGAAAGACTGAACCATGCAAGAAGAAATAGCCAAGATGGTTTGGCAACGACAGTGGCCGTAGGTTTCTCAAGAACTTTTTCATCTTTATAAGTGGTTAATAGATTGGCCTTAGATAACAGTTTTTTCTCGGTTGACCTTGAGCTTGGAGCATAAGAAACACAAAAGGCAACATAGCAATGGCAATAAACAAACATGAAAACCAATAAGAACTAGAATAGAGTTCCAGTACCTCACAAGCTCAAGGTCATCAGGTTTTTTAATCCAGTACACATGGCAGTTTAGTTATCATCATAGGCTTAACAAGAATATCAAAGACAATTACAATGAAAATAGTTGGAACCGAGTGTCAGAAAAGCCATAAAGCCTTGGGACACATCCATCCCCTGCAATCAGGCACTCTAGCCGAGGAGCAAGCAAAAATTCAGATAGGGATCATGCATTTGCGGCATACCACATATTTAGAAAAAAAGTTAGCCGTACCACAGATCTGAGCGTGGAACCAGAGGGAAATAACAAGGAACAAGTAGATCAGGAATAGCAGGTCATAAATCTGAATATGTAAGAATAAGAACCCTAGAATCATGGTACAGCTCAAACAAAATCCGCACATAAATCAACAAAAGCACCGCACAGAGAGGAAGAGGAGAGAGGCGTAGGTGAGGTCTACTGTCGCGGCACCGGAGGACCACCATGAATCCGTCGGTCAAGGTCAACTTCGGCGGTCAACCGAGATCGAGGGGGAGCAGGAGGAAAGGCGCACCAGAGCAATGGAGGAAGGAGAGGCGCGAAACGGGGGGCGGTAACCCTAGCCAACACCCGCGCTCGCCCGAAGCATTCGCGCCAAGCATCGAGTCGTCCTCCATCGAGAGGGAAGTGGAAATCGAGAAGATGGAGGCGTGCGGGATGGAGGGGGGTAGAGGTATGAGACCGAGCAGGCGAAAGATGCGAGGAGGAAAACCAAACACAACGCTGGAACGAGGCCACCCAGGTAAACTGTGCGAGGACGGCCCCCTCCGGGCTACCAATCAGCCCCTATGTGGAGTAGATGACGCTAGATCATGTGGCTTTGTGGCGTACATATGATTTTGTGCGATGACCAGCCAATTGTTTTTTTTGGGTTCACTCGTTCTTTCAAACTTTCAAAAAGCAAATATGAACAATAATAATGGTATAATAAGAACATGAAACAACCAAACGGAGGAGGAGGTATCTAACTATTCTTCTCCTCCTATGTACCCGCTTTAGTCTAAAAATTGTTGGTTACCTTAGTTTCATTTTAAGTCTAACTTTTCTACTACTACTTACAATTCTAGGTATAGAACAAGTTAAATTTTCATAAATTTGATCGAGTTTATAAAAAATAGTATCAATACTTGTGTCTTCAAATAGATTTATTATAAAAAAATATTCTGTAGTTATTCTAATGATACTTATTTAGTACTATAGATGTTAGTAATTTTTTATGGATTTTGTGAAACTTAAAATTGTTTGACTCAATGAAAAGTGAGAACTGCATTTTTCTGGGGACGAAGAGAGTAGCTTTAGTCACAATTTTTTTTTAAAATATGTTAACATCTAAAATTTCAAATAAGTGTACTATCAAGATATATTTCATGAATGAAAAATAATAAAACTAATTTGATGTCGTAGATACTTAATAAAAAATAAATCCACCTATAACTTGGAACGAAACAGAGTAGACCTAGAATGTCAAAAGCAAAATTAATAATATATGGTACAAGAACAAAGCGCCAGCGTCACGGCAATCTATCTGAAGGAGTCGATGAAGGTGGATCAGGTACAGCTGATCGGCGTAAGCAGTTTGTTCCAGCTGTGCATCTTTTACCAGATTCATCTTACTACTAGAGAGCCAGGCGCGCCGCGCCAAGCAAGATTGGCCTTAGTTTTTGATCGGCCGACATATAATATACTCCCTCCATACTCAAAAATAAAGTTGTTTTAAACAGTGACACCGTCTCCAAAGTATAACTTTGACTTCTTGTTTTTATAAAAATATTTATTAAAAAGTGATATATGTATATTTTTATAAAACTATTTTTCAAGACAAAACTATTCATATGGTTTTTACATTTCCAAACTCAACAAATTTAAAGTTATTCATGATTTATATTCCCAATGTTTGACCCAAACCTTGTCCAAAACGACTTCATTTTTCAGTACAGAGGGAGTACGATTTTTTAATAATATATATGGGCCCTGATGTATCATATACAGTATATTTGTAACTTTTCTATAGCGTATTGGATCCTGCAGCTAGAATACAGTGTTTGAAGCACATAATAAATAGAAATAATCACAAAGACAGAACATTGTTAATCGCTAAAATGAACTTACAGTATATTGAAAAGGTAGTATATATATTCACATTGTCGATATGTAGATTGAAAGTTGAATGAGCTTTATATGAAATAAAACAGAACAGACTTAGGAGGTGCTGAAGTGGAGGAGCAGAGCTGTACGACGTCCACGTGCAGCTCCAGGCGCTTGCTATTGAGGTTTGATGGTCTTGTACCAGTGGATCGAGTTGCCGGACATTCGCTCTCCTGTGTTGCTGGTGTTGCGAGCATACTTGGGGTTTCGGAAGTCGGAAGGACTACGATGATTTATTCTAGTGCTTCTTGGACATGGTCTTTGTGTCGTTTTTGGGAGGCCTTAGCCGTCTGCACATTTATGACCCCATTTAGAAAGCAAACCTGTCCCAACTATTCTTCTTCAAAGTTCAATGAGACAAACGCAACTGACAAAGGAAATACAAGTTGAGAGTACGGCAGACCATGCCCACTTGAGTCTTAAATTCTACTATGGAGTGAAATAAATAGTAATTCAGTTATTACTTATCACTCTGGCGACAATGTTAGCTTATGATTGAATATCAGTAAGCAATATAAATGCGTGTGTTTACCTCATATACAAGGGCATAGTGGACGGGTGCATAGATGCATATAAATTTGACAATAACCCACCCTGTAAAACAAAGAACAAAATTGGTTAATAAAAAGTAGAACCTTCTGAAGAGATGAGCTCAATGTTGTCGTTGAAGCAGGATCTCATTCAGATGTCTATCATCAACATTTCATCGAACACTGTGAGGGCGTCTATGGAACATAGCTCCAAACTACCATCAGTCCATGCCACTACCGTGGCCACCTCGAGCCAAATATTTGAATAAAAGCTAGTGCCCAGAACAAAAAATTTATAATATTGATGAGAGATGAGCTTCAAAGCTGATGAAGGGAAACAAACTTTGGAACTCCGATGAACCCCCATGGGCCATGTTTGTTCATTGGAAGCAACCTTGCCTCCCATCTTTGGTGATATTGACCAGCTGCCTATCAGCCAAATAGCAATCAACCAGATAATGTCCCAAACTAATCTTGGGCAGATGGATAACTGAAGCATGAAGCTTCCAATGATAATGAGGCAAGCCTGATAGGTGACCGTAAATATGCACAAAAAAATCCAATTGGATCCAACAAGGACATGGACCGCCGCAGCCGAAAAGAAGAAATCGCCATAACCAATCAGAAGGAATCCTCAATCGCTAATCGCTGGCATAGTGTGTGCATGAATCGTGACTTTGCCAATTGGTCGCACAGGTAGCACATCACTCAGCACAAGCAATGGCACAGTCTGTTATGTTAACCATGCAAATTAAGAGAGATTGATGGGAGCTGAGAACATCTAAATCTGTAGGAACCGAAAGAAATGTGCTGTTTGTAGGAACTGAAATGTATTATCTGTATAAAATGAAACATAAATTGTACCTCAAATTCTCTAGAATGGTAACTGAAAGAAGGTAAAAAACAGAGTATAATAGTACTTATTGCTCATACGCTTGTACTCACAGTTATAGAAAAATTATAAAAGCATAAATGAACAAAACAAAAAGCTGAGGGAGTGCAGTTTGTATCTATATGATTTGTTATCTCGGCCCTAGGACATCTTTGAGCTTGTAATATTTCTCTGTAAATAAATAGGGTTCTTCACTGGAATTTCCCTTTGTAGACCTATAAGTGGGTTTCCAACTTTTCATCTTTGTTGGCTCTATGAAATCAATGTTTTTTTTCGTTGATCTGTGAAGCAAACGTATATACTTAACACGCAATAGTTTGCTGCTTGAGCATTTGTCTTTTGAAAATTTATGGAAATGCACTGCATAAATTAGTGTTTCATAGTGAATGTGATAACTACAGGATGAAATAAGAGACTTTGTACCTTAAATCTGCTGCCATGTCTAGCGTTGGCATTTAATCGAGGGCCTTGCTTGCATGTTTCGATAGAGAAAGTCGGCAAAGCATAGATCCAAGGAGAACAGACAAACATTTGACTTGGAATAAAATAAAAATTTGGGATTGGAAACTAAAAGGGGATTTGGATGACCATTCTATAGGCCATCCTACAGGCATGGGTATAGTGGCTGGCCGCCACCTACGCTTGCCATGGGAGGAGCAGCGAGCATGGCCCGTTGCCGGAGAGAGAAGGCAGGGGTAGGTGGAGGACTGGAGGTGATTGTCATTGTTGCTGTCGACTTGAAGTTGAGCCACCACCCATTTGCATCAGCACTCCAGCAGCGAAGTGTACAAGGTGTGGCAGCGGAGCTCGTGGAAGGAATCAATGATCTGGTGCTCCGTCGTGTAGTCGGCGGCATTTGTGGCATGCGGGTGCCAGAGCCTCTTGTCAAGTGTCCGGCCTTGTGCTGCCCCGCGCCACATGGCTATCTCTCCTCTTGGCAGCATTGCATCGAACACATGGTGGCCGGCGGCGTCCATCTCGAGTTCAAAGTCAAAATCTGGTTCAACGTCACCACTGGCCCTAATCTCGTGCTTCCCTTAGGACGATTGCCGGCGGCTGACGAGTGCCCTCAGTAGGTACTAGGGAGCCACCGCAGCGCCCCATGGCCGGGGGCTGAGGCCATCGTGCTAGGAGCTCTCGACGCACTGTCGCTGAGTAAAGGAGCAGCGGCGAGGGCGATAATACTTCACGGAGAGAAGAGGGCAGGAGAGCATGTTAATCGATGATGGGTTCGATGCGGCTGCCCAGGCTTAGCCATGAGGCGCTTTGGCCTCGCCTCCAGCTGCGCTCGCTACAACCTCCTTGCCTAAAGGCAGGCACGATGGACGAGGAGGCAGGGGACAAAACAAGGGTGGAGGGAGGCAATGGTGTTGACGGTAGTTACCATCCATCATAAACCGTCAACATAATATAAATAAATGCATAAACAGGATCACCAACATAGACTTAGGGGTTTTAACTGACAACTTTTACGAGTTTTGGTGAATCTATATTTTTAGCAGGGTTATTTCACAAAACCATCAAGGATGATCAAATCATCAAATAAAATCACGCTTATTCGTGGTGAAATGGACACCAAAAGGTTCCAGAAGACTCGAGAGGACTCCACACCGAAGCGGGTGCCAAGCCATGCTAGGTGGGGCTGGCCGGCCCCACCTAGAGGCCGCCAAGCCCCTGGGGGACCCACCTGTCAGCCTCCTTCGTATGTCAGTTCCCCACCGCCTCCTAGGATGCATCTACGCCGTTCTTTAAGTCAGTTTGATCTGAGGGCTCACATTGAACGCTCCGGCCTATATAACCAACCCCTACCCCCTCTCTAGAGCACGCAACCATAAGTCAAGAGTAGACCAGAAATTTGGTTTTCTAGAGAAAAGAGAATAGAGCTCCAATTCTTCAAGTTTCTATTATAGGCTAGCTAGCAAGGTTCAAGTAGAGTTTGGGCTATCGCTCAGGATTCTAGATTTGCCATCTAGAGACTGGTATAGCCATTGTATCTCTTTATTTATGACTTTGTGCTACTTTAATATTATGTTGCTATTTATTATATTCCTAGTTTGCTCTAGTAATATGCTTGATATAGTTATGATTGATAATGAATATATACATATGTTCTCAAAGCTCTTAGCTCAGTTCTCGAGAGAGTTAAGTGGTTGACGTTATGTAAGCATGGTGCTTAGATATTGTTTGCCTATGGATGCCTTCTGCACTCTGGGTCATGTGGTAGATCATGGATGTGACACTTCTGTTGAGTCCTTTGTAGTCCACTCCCCGTTTGTAGAGCACGTAGAACGTGATTGCGAAGGAAGATAAACTCTGTTCTTAATCTGCCTTAGTAATGTTCCTTATGCATAGATCCAAAGTTAGTTATACTATAGATGTGAGTGTATATACTTGGGTGTACAAAAGACATAGTAGATAAGTAATGACTTAGAAATCTTTTTCTCTTAACAAATCTCCTGCTTAGCCTTACTACATTTTATGAGTATCTATTTCTATCTCTGAAATATCATTATTACCTTACACTTATCATTTATTTATCACTTGACTTACCCCTGCCATAGCATGAGAGTGGTTTTATCATAAGTATATATATTTGTCAATATCTCTATGCCAACACAACCCCATAGCTCCTCCCTGTGGATAAAATATAAATAATGATACTCGGTATACTCCCAGGTGAAATGCTACAATGGTAAATTATCTGTGCGCTTGTGGATACCTTATATATATAGTTTACAAGTGTTCTCATAATTACCAACGACGCATTTCTGACATCATGCTAGGGATGACAACTTAGTTAAGAGTGATGCTAAGAAATGTCAACATGCCTTTCTGGCGCTGTTGCCGGGGAGGGGCACATGGCTAAGAGAATTGACCAAATAAATACTTATTGATAAAATCATAACTCTGCTTTAGAAGGCTTACCCTTGTTTGTCTTTATTCATATTTTATACAGGGTATTGCAGGATTGGTTGTGATTTACCAATAAATTCCATCAATCAGAATCAACCAAATCAAGAGGAAGTTCATCACCAATTTCTGAAGCTATGGCTGACAAGACTCTGCGTGAATTCTCTGCTCCAAGCACCGAGAACATTCACACTGGACCAACACTCAAAACCAATAATCTTGAGTTTGAGCTCAAGCCAAGCCTCATCAACATGGTGCAAGCTACCCCATTCAGTGGAAAGGCATATGAAGATGCTAGTGCTCATCTTCAGAATTTCCTAGAGATAAGTAGCACGGTCGTCGTCAAGGACGTTGCTCAAGACATCGTACTACTCTGCCTCTTTCCATTCTCACTTGTGGGAAGAGCGAAGCAATGGTTCTACACCACCAAGGATAATATCAATACATGGGCAAAGTGCTCAAAGGCCTTCCTAGAAAGTTTTCCCTATAGACAAGACCAATGCTTTAAGAGGAAAGATTTCAAACTTCCAACAGCAGAAAGGAGAGACCATTTCAGAAGCATGGAAACATTTTCAAGAATATGTTTTAGATTGCCCTCTTCATGGAATGGAAGATTGGTTGCTCATGTAAAATTTCTACCATGGATTAACTCAGAAAGCCTATGAACAACTCGATGCCATTGCTGGAGGATCATTTATGTCACTCACCTTTGGAAAAGCTAAAACTCTTATGGAAAAGATAGCCTCTAATCAAGGCTAGTCAACATGCAATATTCAATCATGCAATAAGAGTGAAGAAGTACCAGAAGAGGTGTGTGCACTGTCAACCAAGATGGATGCACTGTTGAATTGGCTCGAACAGTGAGACAATTACAAGAAAGATCGTCAGACCATTCAAGATGCTTTCAATGCTCAAAACACATGTGGAGAATATTTGGGGGTTGAATTCCCTAAATATCAAGAGGATGCAAACATCGTCATCAACAACTCTACTCTACAACAACAGAGACAAGGATGAAAACAACAACAATGGTCAACTTACCAAGGTAAGTACCTAGGTAATTATTATAATTCTTCTAATCCCAAGCAACCATCCTTAAGAGACTTAATCTTAGAACAAGCTAGGATTAATGAGAATATTTCTAAAAACTTGCTTTAATGATAAGGTCCTAGAAAATATAAACACTAAAATGGATAGTTTTTCTTCTGTCATACAAGACCAACTTAAATATAATAAAAAGATTGAATGCCAATTAGCCCAGTTGGCCGCTGCTCTACTTTTTGCCACTAACCTTGAGAAGGTCAATGCCATAACCACAAGAGGTGGCAAGTCTACTCGTGATCCGCCATATCTGACAAGGACAGGTAAGACACCAGTGGTAGTGCAGGAAGAGAAGAAGAAGGACGACGAAGAAAATGGGCCCCAAGAGCAAGAGTTATAATGAGATTTCCATGACACAACCTTCCTACCATTTCCACGCAGAAATAGAAAAGCCAAAATGGACGAGCAGTTTGGTAAGTTTGTAGAGGTAATTCAAAAGCTATATATCAATATTCCGTTGCTAGATGCCATACAGGTGCCTACCTATGCGAAGTATCTCTGAGATATCCTCAACAATAAGAGACCACTGTCCTCCACTAAGGTAATCAAGTTAACGGAGGAGTGTAGTGCGGCCATCCTAAACACTTCACCTGTCAAGAAGAAGGATCAAGGATGCCCCACTATCGATTGTTCAATCGGGAGCCAGAACTTTGAGAATGCGTTATGCGATCTTGGAGCAAGTGTCAGTGTCATGCCTAAGAAGGTCTTTGACAAGCTCAACCATTCCACGCTCACACCAACATCGATGTGTTTGCAACTAGTCGACCAAATGGTCCGCTACCCTGCAGGAATCGCTGAGAATATTCTGGTAAAAATACAAAATTTCTTTATTCTTGTAGATTTTGTGGTGCTTGACATGCAGGAGGACATGAAGACACCACTCATTCTAGGGAGACCTTTCCTGAGCACTACAAATGCGCACATTGATGTTAGAGCCAGAGAGATCAAATTCCATATTAATGGAAAGGAAGAGCGGTTCGCTTTCAAGCCAAGACCAGAACAATGCTCTAATTTGGAATGGCATGAGAAGAAAGTATCGAGGTCTCCATCTCTAGGACCGAAGGATACACCTGAAGAATAAACCCGAACGGAGAAGTCCAGTTCGGTGGACTTAAATTTCTGAACCCTCACCGGGAGGTTACTCGGTAGTTATCCATATTTACCTTTTGCATTATATTTTTACTTCAACATATTTACTTCTTAAAATTTGCATTAGAAAAATGAAATAAACAATTCTCATCATGGCATACTAAAAATTCAAGCCCCATGTAAATAATTTTTACGGAGCGTAAAAAACTCGTAAGAAATATTTACTGTGGAGGCGTAAAAATATAAATACCATCATTCATCTTCTTATATTTCATAGTATCACAAAAGTATTTTTGCATTGCATATTTATACATGTATACGGTAGAAATACGGTTACCGGGACCCACAACTAAGTGGGGCCCACCACCATCACCTCCATCTCTCCACCACCCTCACTCTGCACCATCCAGGAGATATTTTCCATCGAAAGGAGCACTTCACCTACTTAACCATGAAGCAAAGGAAGCATCAGGAAATGGAGAGTCCATTTGGCCACCTTGTGGGGCCAGCTGGCCCGACCACTAGGCCCCGGTGGCCTCCTGCTCTCCTGTCTATAAATACCACTTCTCCTGGTTGCTCAACTCACTCACACATACTGCATTTCACCATTCCAAGTTCAAAAATCCAGTTTCAAATTCCGTAGTTAAAATTCTCTTGAATAGAGAAGTATTGGAGTAAGAAAGAGTGTGGGAAAGTTTGAGTGTGAGAGTAGTGTTAAAATCTTGAGAAAGAGAGGAAGAGGTGATGTTGAAATTTGAGCAAGAAAAATAGAGTTTAAGAGTGGTAGTGCTGTCCAAATCAAGAGAGAAAATTAAAAAGAATTAGGGTGGAAGACATGCTAAAATCTTGATTAGAATATTCACTAGGTAATCTCAAATGACTAACCTCTGGACGACTAACTTTTGGACGGCTAACCACTAATATTTTATTTTCCTAATCCCGTTCCACAAGTTGTGTTGTTTTTATCTATTTTGCAGGAAAATGAGCAAAATCGCCGGCAAGATCAAGCGGGCGATATCATTCCGTTCAATGAGAAGTTCTTCGTCCCGAGCAAGCACCGACATGGAGGTTGATCCTCTGTCTCCCGCTATTGGAGCACCGTCTCGATCAGCCCCCGTGGAAAGGAACGTTCTTCTACAAGAAAAGCAGCTCAAGCTCCGGGATGATAGGGACAAGAACATCTACAAGAAGCTGAAGGACCGGGATTTCGCCCTCACCCCTGCCTTTGATCCAGCCCTACTTCAGTCCACAGGTATGGACTCTGAATTTAAACTTATTTTCAAGTCTGTAGGATGGGAGGATGCATGGGAAATAGATGAGTCAGGGTGTAAGCTTTTGACTATTGAATTTTTATGCACTTTACAAACCACTGACTTGAAAGTCTCATTTAGGTTCTTTAGGAAAGAATTTTCTTTTTCCTGGAAGAACTTTAGTGAGCTTCTAGGATTCCCTGCTCAGTGCACAATTGATGTAGACTCAGCTATACAAGACTTTGATAGGAATACGTTTTAGAGGGAGATATCGAAAGAAATTGTTTGCTACCACCCTCGCACCAATGACATTCAACACCCTACTTTGCGTTTCATGCACAAATGGCTAGGATTTTTCTCTTTTTCCCAGAAATGATTTCCGCACAGTAAGGAATGATGAACTTAAACTGCTCTATGCTATGGTTAAAAGAAAGAAGGTTTCACCTGTAAAATTCATGATGGCACAATGGGTAGAAATTCCTAGACTTAAGGGAGATGTTGAGTGCACTTCTTTGGTCACCCGCATAGCTAGAAATTTGGGTTTACTAGCAAACGCTTCTATTACATACATTGACAGTCCCCGATGGATTATTGATTATGTCTATTTTAATCATGCACACATGTTAAAAAAGGGCAAGGATGAAAAAATAGTCATGATGTATATGGACTACATAAATAAGTTTCTATTACTAGACTGGAACCTCGGTCTGTATGTGGTAGATTCATTTGTCTTTGATTTGCATAAAATAGAGCAAGCACCTCGTAGGAGTGCCTCTGCAAGGATCACTCGCAACCCGTAGCCTCGGTACCGTGGCGATGACCCCATTCCAGAAGGACCTGCCTTCACCAGCTATGCAGGATTTGATCAAGTAGAACCTTTCTAGATGCACCTTCCTCAGAGGATCTTCCCATATGCACCAACCCGAGCATGCTAGTTGGGAGCAGCCCGCTCCTCAGCACACTGAGAGCTCTTGGCATCAAGGCTCAAGTGCACAATGGCAGGATGACAATTGAGACTACTACCATCAGCAATAGTACGAGGAGGTCTCTAGTGGCCACCAGGGAGGACACATGTCCTTCTCTGCCCGTGGCTACCATGACCATCCCACAAGTTATCATGAACAACAGATGGAGTACGCTCATTTCAACACCAGGCTCACCACCATCAAGGAGAACCAGCAGGAGATCCGGAACACTCTTCACCAACATTCCCAGTGGCAAGAAGAAGCAGAACAACGCCTCGTCGCCATCCAGCAACAACGGCAACAGGAGAATGACAATTGAAACTACTTGTTTGGCCATCTCCACATTGACCACCCGCCTCGATGAAGGACCATAGCAACACCCAGCTTGGGGAAGGAACCCCCATTTACCTAAGGTAACTTTTCTTTCTAGTATTTTATTATTTTCTTTAGTTTATTTAATTTTCAAATTTGTATTAGTTAAAAAATGCAAAACCAAGAAAATAAAATAAAGATTTGCCTTTGTCTTTTATATATATATTTCTATGGTATGATCTAAAAAAATGATGGAAACCAAATAAAAAGAGTGTGTATATAGTTTGCTTAAGGTGTGCTTTAGTTTGATTTTAAGAGTCAATAAATAAATAGAACTTGAGGATTATCTCACATGGTGGAAATGATAAATAGTTGCTCTGTTATAATTCCTTTCAAGTATCTAGTTTTTAGTCTTGAATTCTCCCAAGTTTTGGATGAGATTGATTTAACTTAAAAATTTGCTCTGAACTTGATACTCGTGGGTAGCATATGCTTGATCTAAGTCTAGGTAATTGATGATATGATATGAGAAAGTCTGAGGTACTATTTATCTTGTTCCAAGTGATATTAAATTCTAGAGATTTCTTTTGAAAAACATAAAAAAAATCACATGATGAGTCCTACATGATAAAGTTTGAATTCCTACCAGAGCTAAACATGTTTATCTAGACTAGAAAAACTTTCACTTATATGCTACTTGTTTTGTATTGAGTTTATCAAGCTTAGTTGATACCTTATGAGAGGTTTGTCATGCTTTTAAAATCAAGATCACGTACACACCACCCACATATTCACTACTCCTACACTAGGGATAGGCGCAAAAACATGCATTCCATCTATATCCATCCAAAAAATGTTTTACTCCTACACTGGGAGAAAAATACCAAAAATATGCTTCATAAGTTTTCTATCAAATAAATGCTCCAAGTTCTTATTGCTATCTCTCAATAGTTTGTTGTAGGAAAGAGGCATGTGCTATGCAAAAGTTATTCATAAAAAAAGAGAAGAAAGAAGAATTAAAAAAATGGACAAGTGTCCGAAGTATTAAAACAATGGGTATTTAGATGTCCGCCTGAAAAAATGAGATAAATAAGATAGCCCATGTTTTCTTGCAATTGTTTTCAAGTTTAAAATGAAAGATATGTTTTCAAGGGGCATAGTAAAATCAGGCTAGCCACCATATATATGCACCATATTCTATACACATGCATATCTTGATTTGATTGTATGATTTAACTTTCTTTGGATCCGAGGCTTGACTTTACAATATATGTATTGTAAGTATGCTCTCTTCATGTAATTACCACTCCTATGAGCTCTACATAAGCATTAGGAGAAGAAAAGGCATAACATCATTTATTGCCTTGGTGAGGATTCACAAATACTACATATATGAGAGACTTGAGAGTGTCATACAAAGGAATCTCTGAGTTTTTATTTTGAAAACTTATAAAATTCTAGAATAAGGGTTGAACAAAAGAACCTGAGACATAGTGCTTGACTTGATCGTTCTATCTTTCAATTGCTCAAGATCCAAGTGAAAGCTAGAAAGCCCCATGGTTGAAGGTAATATGGGTAAGTTTGAAAGTTAGATCGATGAATTTTAATCTGAAAGAGAATTCTTGTTTGAACGCATGTGTACTTTTAAGGAGTTGTATCAATATTTTCAAAAATTCTAAACTCATGATCTATTGCTAAGATTAGCTTTACTCAGGAATGAGCAAAGGTTAAGCTTGGGAGAATTTGTTTGCGGTAGTTACCATCCATCATAAACCGTCAACATAATATGAATAAATGCATAAACAGGATTACCAACATAGACTTAGGGGTTTTAACTGACAATTTCCATGAGTTTTGGTGAATCTGTGTTTTTAACAGGATTATTTAAGAAAATCATCATGAAGGATCAAATTGTCAAATAAAATCACGCTTATCCGCGGCGAAACGGATACCAGAAGGTTCCAAAAGACTTGAGAGAACTCTACACCGAAGTGGGGGCTAAGCCACTGCCAGGTGGAGCCACCCGGCCCCTAGGGGACCCACCTGTCAGCCTCCTTCGTACATCGGTTTCCCACCGTCTCCTAGGATGCATCTACGCCATCCTTTAAATTGGTTTGATCTGAGGGCCCATGTTGGACGCTCCGGCCTATATAACCAACCCCTACCCCCCTCTAGAGCACGCTGCCATAAGTCAAGAGTAGACCAGAAATTAGGGTTTCTAGAGAGAAGAGAATATAGCTCCAATTCTTTGAGTTTCTAGTATAGGCTAGTTAGCAAGGTTCAAGTAGAGTTTGGGCTATTGCTCAGGATTCTGGATCTACCGTCTGGAGACTGGTATAGCTATTGTATCTCTTTATTTATGACTTTATGCTACTTCAATATTATGTTGCTATTTATTATGTTCCTAGTTTGCTCTAGTAATATGCTTGATATAGTTATGATTGATGATGAATATATGCATATGTTCTCAAAGCTCTTAGCTCAGTTCTCGAGAGGGTTAAGTGGCCGACGTCAACATCATATAATCATGGTGCTTAGATATTGTTTGCTTACGGATGCCTTTTGTACTCTTGGTCATGTGGTAGATCGTGGATATGACACTTCCGTTGAGTCCTTTGTAGTCCACTCCCTGTTTGTAGAGCACGTAGAACGTGATTACGAAGGAAGATAAACTCTGTTCTTAATCTGCCTTAGTAATGTTCCTTATGCATAGATCCAAAGTTAGTTATACTATAGATGTGAGTGTATATACTTGGGTGTACAAAAGACATAGTAGATAAGTAATGACTTAGAAATCTTTTTCTCTTAACAAATCTCCTGTTTAGCCTTACTACATTTTATGAGTATCTATTTCTATCTTTGGAATATCATTATTACCTTACACTTATCATTTATTTATCACTTGACTTACCCCTGCCATAGCATGAGAGTGGTTTTATCATAAGTATACATATTTGTCAATATCTCTATGCCAACACAACCCCATAGCTCCTCCCTGTGGATAAAATATAAATAACGATACTCGGTATACTCCCAGGTGAAATGCTACAATGGTAAATTATCTGTGTGCTTGCGGATACCTTATATATATAGTTTATAAGTGTTTTCATAATTACCAACAACGCATTTCTGGCATCATGATAGAGATGACAACTTAGTTAAGAGTGATGCTAAGAAATATCAACAGGTGGCTGCAGCGGCGGCAACACATGAGTGCCTCATGAATCACGCGCTTGAGAGTCGAGAAGGCACTGGAGACGCTGGTTTTCGATGGCTCGATCAAAATCCAACGGTGGACGAAAAGGAGGCGACGTGGCCCAATGATTTGCGCGAGCTTGGCTCAGGTTTAGAAAGAAAGAGATACTAGGGCCCTGTTTGGATACCACCGGTTTTTTAGAATCTGGTTTTTGAAAACTGGATGAGATCAAACAGGCTAATTTTTGCCCAATTTCTTGTGTCAGTTTTTGCCAAATTCTTAAAAACCAAGAAGCTGTTGATACCCAGCTTTTGCCAGTTTCTTGTGACCTTATGAGCAATAAAATTAGTAAGATTCTTAAAAATTGGAGGTCTAAACACCCCACCAATTTTTGCTCAGAATCCATATTTTAGAAACTGGAGGTAAAATCTGGCTTTTAAGAATCTAAAACTGATCTAAACAGGCCCTATCAGAGGTTGAAATGTGGATTCCGACTACGTCAGGGTTGAATTCGTGGACCAGAAGATCGATCAGGTGCGGACTTGTTACCTTACCCTCCTTCATTACATACGCACTACTGTTCATGTTAGTGTTAACCATGCACTTGACTTGCCATACACGCTTGGTCAGAGTTGGTGGATGGATACCTCAGCTTCAGCTGTGGATTATCGATCAAGTCTAACAACATGCGTGGATATCACAAACTGACTTGATCGAATGCATTTTCGACGGGGACTCGCCGATGCCGAAAAAAAGTGTGTACATGCAAGGCAGCATGGGCATCTCCTCGCTAATTGAATGAGTGGTCAATTCGGACTCGGTCAGTCTATGGCCCAAACACAATTGACCACAGATCTGAATTGAATGGACTGGGTCCAACGCGGCAGGCAGCAACTGCACCGCACCGGCTCTGTTCGAGTGCCGGACCCCAGGCGCGTGTTCATGGATGGTCGTGGTCCTAGGCTCCTGGCCTGGGCTTCGTTTTCCCCTCCATCTGATTTTGACAACCTTGTTCGGCTGGTGAAATGATGGCTGATTTTGGCTGTTTGCACAATGCACAAAAATCAGCAGAAGCCTTTCAGCAGAATCAGCCATTTGGCTGAGGCGGTGTTTAGTTGGGAAAAGTTTGCGTGAAGATTCTCTACTGTAGCATTTCGTTTGTATTTGTGAATTATTGTCCCAACATTGACTAATTAGGCTCAAAAGATTCGTCTCGCAAAGTTAAAGCAAACTGTGCAATTAGTTTTTGATTTCATCTACATTTAGTACTCCATGCATGTACCGTAAGTTTGATGTGACGGGGAATCTTCTTTTTGCATAGTGCACTTTTCAGAAGTTTGGAGGAACTAAACAAGGGCTGAATTAAAAGCTGCCAGCAATTTGAATTCAACAACCACCATTCAAATTCTGGTGGCAGGCAGCAGTTGCACCGTGCTGGCACTATTCGAGTGCCGGACGCCCGGCGCGTGTTCATGGATGGTCGTGGTCCTGGGCTCCTGGCGTGGGCTTCGTTTTCCCCTCCATCTAGTGGAAAATGGGCTTATTTCGGCTGGTGCCGATGGGCCTTTCCGCGTAGTCCATCCGAACGGCTAGTGCATATACACCAGGAGCCGCCGCTGTTCGCCCTCCCCTCACTCATTCGCTCACACCATCTAGGGTTAGGCCGCTCCTAACTGGTGCGCCCAGCTCCGCCGCCATCCTCCCTCCCCACCCCCTGCCCCACTCCCACACCCCCTCGCAGGCCACCTCCACGACGACCGCCGTCCGGCCGACTCCCACTTCTAGCACCCACGAGATCCACCATCGGGATGGCGTGGCTCACCAATGGTGTGCGGTGAAGGGCACACCAGGTCACGTTGTCCGTGCCTCATCTGTTCATAGCGAAGCCTACAACCCGGTCCCCTTCAGATTCGGTCGCTAACGAGCTCCTCCCCCACGTCCTCTTTCGAATTCGGCCATTTCCACTCCCGCACCATGGTGTCCACCATCTCCATAGCCGGATCCATCACATTTGGCCGCCTGCTCGTCTTCTCCACCACCGGATCCGGTACGTCTCCGCCTTTTCCCTCATTTTCATTGGCAGATGCACATACGCTTGATTAGGGTTTATGGTTCCTTGCACGCGTAGTACCCCACTACGGCTGCAGTTTTCATTCACCATGCGCTCTTCGTTATGGGGCATAGTGTACGCATACTTACCCCAGATCCGATAGTTTAGGGTTTAGGGTTTTACTAAGACCGCTTTAAGAGTTTACGGATTCATCATTTTGTCTTCAAAAGATGTGTTTTTGTCTTCATTAGTTATCTTGCTGGATTTTGTACTATATTTTGCACAACTACCGTACCTTGTCTTTACAGATTTCATTTTACGTAGGAACATCATTTACCTTCTGCTGGTGTTGAACCTTCGCAACACTGGCACTTTAGTTGTCATCATCATCGTGCTCCCCTCCTCAGGGTCGGCGTTACAACTTACAGCCTCGCCTCGCGTCGCGTCCATTCAAGGCAAGTTCTCCGGCGTTTACTTTTCGTTCAGATTTACAAAAACACTCTAGACATTGCCCCCTTCCAACAGATGAACCGCCCCGCGCTTACCATGCTTTCCGTGCCTCCCGTGGCCCCCGAGCCCATTGGGACACTCCGAGTACTAGAACACTGCTTGAGCTCGCAATCCAAGAGAAGGACAAATTCAACTTCTCAAATCAGGGCTTAACCAGAGACGGTTGGAGGAATGTGTACCGCGGTTTGAGGGAGGCCAACATCCCGTGGTCTGATAGGCAAGCCCACAACAAATTGAATTCTTTGAAAGATAAGTTCAACCTCTAGAAAGAGCTACAAAACAGCACTGGCCTCGGGCGTGACCCAGCCAGGGGGGGTGATGCGGAACAAGAATGGTGGCCATCCTAGGACGGTACCCAGTTAGGCAGTTAGGACAAGGTAATTCCTCTCACGATACCAATGCATTTTCAATTTGGTCACTCTTTACGCATGTATCCACGGCTAATGATCAACATTCTTCACTGCAGGAATCCTCCGACCCTCCTAAACCTGCTGGTGCACCACCTGAGTATCTTGATCTACTGTGGACACTGTATGTTTCACGCAACACAGACATGGGCACATTCATGTGGGCCGGAGGTGTTGGCGACGGCACACGCACTCCCCCTAGGACACCTGAACACATAGGCCCGTCTAGTGGTCGAACCTCTTCCAAAAGGGCCACCAGGGAGCAAGTTGTAACCAACATAGAGAAAAAGAGGTCTTGAAATTTGGGAGAGTACATGGCAAGCTTGTCATAGAGCATAGCTGAAAGAAATTCCAAAGACCGCAGAGCGTCCTGTGAGCAACAGGAGCAAGTTGAAGTGATGGAAATGCTACGTCAAGACGGTGTCATCGAAGGGTGTGAGCTGCACTACATGGCTTTGGATCTGTTCCAGAAGGTAGTGTGCCGGGCTCAGTACAAAACATCCAAGAAAAGGAACATCGCGTCAAGTACATCGAGTGGACCTGGACGAAGAGCAAGCAGAACAGCAACTAGGCTTATCAAGAAGAATGTTGAGCGTGTTTTAGTTCTAGTTCTAGTTTTCATCGTCCCAAATCAGTTGTTTACAATTTCAAACTATATCATTAAGATTGTTTGAACCTGTTGTGTGTTCGTTGGACTTTCTGTTTGTGAAACCTGGTTTAAATAATGTTGCTGGATGTAATGGTGGTCTATAATGATTGGCCTTGTTCTTGTCTAGTTAATGCTGTAGTCCTCCTAAACCTTCAAGGAACTGATTCTTATGTTTTGTTCATGGTTTGCAGATACTTGCCTCGGTTGGGTGCCAAGTTGAAGGAGTCAGGCGTAGCATATAGTGAAGCTATTTGGTCTAGACTAAAACAAGACATGACTCTGGACGCCTTTGGTGTCCCAGCATAGCAGGTCCCAAGCCCTGGTAAAGGAGGAGGGTTGTGTTAGGCGTGGCGAGCCAATGTAAAAACTTAGCCACTTTAATGGAGATGAAACCCGAAAGAAAATCGTTGGGGCGTAACCCTCTTAGCGACGCGCCATATCAGAACCCGGGTATGGTGTTAAATGGGCAAGGGCCGGGTCGTCACCCCCGTGACGCGCCGTGTCGTGATCTGGGCATGGTGTCAAGTGAGCAAGGATCGGGTCGTCGCTTCCTTAGTGGCGCGCTACATCGGCGCCCGGGTGTAGTGAAAAATGAGCAAGGGTCTTCGCATCTGAGTCAACGGATGCGAAGGGTAAGGAAGCTAGTCGAACCAACTAGGATCCGTTTAGGTAGTTGGAATGTAGGGTCACTTACAGGTAAGTTAAGAGAATTAGTTGATACCGCGACTAGGAGGCGTGTAAATATATTATGCGTTCGAGAGACTAAATGGAAGGGTCAGAAGGCGAAGGAGGTGGATAATATAGGTTTCAAGCTTTGGTACACAGGGACAGTTGTGAATAGAAATGGAGTAGGAGTTTTGATTGATAAGAGCCTCAAGAATGGTGTGGTGGGAGTGAGAAGACAAGGAGATAGGATTATCTTAGTCAAGCTTGTCGTTGGTGATATGGTCTTGAACGTAATTAGTGCGTATGCCCCCCAAGTAGGTCTCGACGAGAGTGCTAAGAGACAGTTCTGGGAAGACTTAGATGGCCTGGTTAGAGCTATACCTAGTAGTGAGAAGCTTTTTATAGGAGGAGATTTTAATGGGCATGTAGGTGCTACAAGCGCAGGTTTCGAGGTAGTTCATGGAGGTTTTGGGTATGGTAGTAGGAATCAAGAGGGGAGGAAGTTCTGGACTTCGCGGTAGCTTTTGACTTGATGATAGCCAACACTTTCTTTAGAAAGAGAGAATCTCATCTAGTGACCTTCAGTAGCGAACAACACTGTAGCCAGATTGACTTTGTCCTCGCAAGAAGAAAGGACAAACGAGCATGCTTGGATTGCAAGGTGATACTAGGAGAGTGTGTTGTTTCTCAACATAAGCTTTTGGTGGCAGATTTTCGTTTTCAGGTGCGTGCCCGTAGGGATAAACAAGCTAAGATTCAATGAACAAAGTGGTGGAAACTGAAAGGAGAGACGTCAGAGGTATTCAGGAAAAGGGTTATTAAAGAGGGCTCTTGGAAGGAAGAAGACGACATAAACAACATGTGGGAGAAGATGGCAACCAACATTCGGAAGGTGGCCTCAGAGGTGTGTGGAGTAACCAAAGGAAGTGGAGGCGAGGCTAAAGATACTTGGTGGTGGAACGACGAAGTCCAAAGGGCTATTAAGGAGAAGAAAGAATGCTATAGACGCTTGTACCATGATAGGAGTGTGGACAACATAGAGAAGTACAAGGTGGCAAAAAAGACTGCAAAGCGAGCTGTAAGTGTGGCAAAGGGTAGAGCGTACGAGGATCTTTACCAACATTTGAGTACGAAGGAAGAAGAGAAGGACATTTATAGGATGGCTAGGGTTCGTGAGAGAAAGACACGGGACTTCAACCAAGTTAAGTGCATTAAGGATGAAAGGGAGCATCTTTTGGTGAAGGAGGATGAGATCCGATATCGATGGCAAGAGTATTTTGATAAATTGTTCAATGGTGAGAATATGGACACAACCTTTCAGTTGGATGACTCTTTTGATGACACCAATAGGCGCTTTGTGCGGAGAATCCAAGAATCTGAGGTCAGAGAGGCGTTGAAAAGGATGAAAGGAGGTAAGGCGATGGGACCAGATGGTATCCCAATCGAGGTGTGGAGTGTCTCGGGGACATAGCTATAGTATGGCTAACGAAGCTGTTCAACCATATTTTTCGATCGAACAAGATGCCTGATGAGTAGAGGAGAAGTATATTGGTACCGATCTACAAGAATAAAGGGGATATTCAGAGTTGTACTAATTATCGGGGAATTAAGTTGATGAGCCATACTATGAAGCTATGGGAGAGAGTTATCGAGCATCGCTTGAGAGCAATAACGCGGGTCTCTGTGAACCAATTTGGTTTCATGCCCGAAAGGTCAACCATGGAAGTCGTTTTCTTAATAAGACAAGTTATGGAGCGGTATAGGGAGAAGAAGGACATACACATGGTTTTTATTGACTTGGAGAAGGCTTATGATAAAATACCAAGGAATGTTATGTGGTGGGCTTTGGACAAACATAAAGTCCCAACAAAGTACGTCGGGCTCATTAAGGACATGTACAACAATGTTGTGACTAGAGTTCGAACAAGTGATGGAGACACGGATGACTTCCCGATTAGGATAGGACTACATCAAGGGTCAGCTTTGAGCCCTTATTTGTTTGCTTTAGTGATGGATGAGGTCACAAGGGACATACAAGGGGACATTCCTTGGTGTATGCTTTTCGCGGACGATGTAGTGCTAGTTGATGAAAGCCGGACAGGAGTGAATCAGAAACTAGAGTTATGGCGGGAGACTTTGGAGTCCAAAGGTTTTATACTCAGCAGAACTAAAACTGAGTATATGAGATGTGACTTCGGCACTACTACTCGGGAGGAGGAAGATGTTAGTTTGGAAGGTTAAGTAGTGCCTAGGAAGGATACCTTTTGATATTTAGGATCAATGCTATAGAGGGACGGGGACATTGATGAAGATGTTAGCCATAGAATCAAAGCAGGGTGGATGAAGTGGCGGCAAGCGTCTGGTGTCCTATGTGACAAAAGGGTACCACAGAAGCTAAAAGGCAAGTTTTATAGGACGGCGATTAGACCTGCTATGTTGTATGGTGCAGAATGTTGGCCTACGAAAAGACGACATGTTCAACAGTTAAGTGTCGCGGAAATGCGTATGTTGCGTTGGATTTGCGGTCATACAAGAAGGGATCGAGTTCGGAACGGTGATATACGTGATAGATTAGGGGTAGCGCCAATTGAAGAAAAGCTTATCCAACACCGGTTGAGATGGTTTGAACATGTGCAACGGAGACCCCTACAGGCACCGGTGCGTAGTGGAATCCTAAGCCAGGATAGTAACATCAAGAGAGGCAGAGGAAGACCGAAATTGACTTGGGTAGAGGCAATAAAATGAGACTTGAAAGGATGGAATATACCCAAAGACTTAGCCTTAGATAGGAGTGCTTGGAAGACAGCTATTCACGTGCCTGAACCTTGATTGCTTCTGATGGGTTTCAACTCTAGCCTACCCCAACTTGTTTGGGACTTAAAGGCTTTATTGTTGTTGTTGTAAAACAAGACAAGACTCTATTATGAAGGTTTGTATTTTGTCATAGAAAGGTCATTTGGGGTCCTCAAAGCTAGATGGCAAATGATGCAAGGTTTTCCTTGTTATCCGAGAGAGAAACAATCCAAGATTATTTTGGCTTGCTTTGGACTGCACAACTACATGGAGGGGCTGAAACCACGTACTCCAGGTACGCCAATGAACCAATGGACACATGCCTGCCTTGCACAAAATTCGACTGAGGATATGGGTAGGGTTCGGGACTGGATCAAGTATGGAGTAGCTAGTCTGCAGTTGATGTAAACAAAATATGTTGACACTTTTGTCAGTTAACAAAATGATTTGATTCATGCCTTAGTTGGATCCCAACTGAATATGTGCCTCTGCTGGTGATGGTTCAAGTGGATTGGACGATGGCATGAAGATCAGTGAAGGTTGCGTAAGGGTATTTTGCATGGGTGTCTTCTTCGTGCTGTTACATATGTGCCTTGCAACCGGTACAAATTTTGTACAGATTCCACTTAGGCCATTTCTTAGATGTAGTCGTAGTTGTCAAATCAAAATAGTAGGCCAGTATTAGAAAGTTGGCATATGCAGGTATTCGGCGAGTGGCCAATGGGCTGCTTGTTCGTGGAGCAGACCAGCACAAAGTTGCTTGCCTCTGTTTCAGTAGTTGTTTCAAATGATCGTTGGAACAGCTGCATGTTTTGTATAATGCTCCACTAATCCACATGTATAGGAGAGTAGTGAGGTGAACAAATGAACTGTATTAAGACATGGTTGTACGTCGTGATGATGAACTTATTATTGGGCCGGGTACTTGTTACTGTGCACAATTATGTATTTGATTCAAACGTATGACTTGTAACTGGTTGCTTCAGTTTGCTCGTAATTGGCGCCAAGTTTGTATTGTGAGCTGGGCTGTTGGCTCCAGAATTTGAATGGTGGCTGTTGAATTCAAATTGCTGGCAGCCTTTAATTCAGCCGAACGGCTGATTCTGCTGATTTTTGTGCACTGTACAAACAGCCAAAATCAGCCATCATTTCACCAAGCCGAACAAGGTGGATGTCTCTCTGAATTCTTTAGCGTACTGACGTTGACCGGTCGTGCTTGACTGCTTCATGGTTGCCACAGCACAGCAGAGAACCGAGCTATGCTCGGGTAGCTAGCAGAGCCAGGTGTGCCCGCTGCCGGCGTGAGTTCGATGCCCAGAATCGACTCACGTCTCTCGTCGGGATTTATTTAAAAAATTAATCTACCGCCTCTATCGCGTGGAGCCACGAAGAAATTACGATGCGTCCGTTGTCTACGGGGCCAAGGATAGTATCGGTGATTTCAAGAAGTTGTAGATCTGGTGTGTGGGGTGTGCGTGTGTAGTGTTGCCGTGTGTGTTCGTGCATGAACAGATACAACAACTATACATAGAGGAGAGGCTTTTAATAAAAAAAAACACAGCAGTAGTGCAGCACTGTGTACTCCTTACCTCGCTTACGTGCTCGCATGCTTGGGTTCGTACTAGACTCGGTTCCAAAAGGTAGCCTTCCAGCACGAAGCGAACACGCGCGCCAACAGGCATGACATGATGGAACCATCAACCATGGAAGGAATGTCTTCAATGCCCTAGAAAAGAGAAACAAAAAGGATGAAGACCAATAAAGGGCTTGTTCGGCTGAACTGAATTTCTACTGTTCATGCTGATTTTTACTATTCATACTGATTTTCTGTAAGAGAAAAATACTGTCCCGACTGGAAAAACAAGCCAGATTCTAGTCCAGCCGAACAAATCCAAAAAGGAAAGTTTGGTTACATAGCTGGAGCACGAGCCGCCCAGTCGTGCCAATCATCACTTCTCCATGCCGATGTGGTACCGCGACAAAGAGTGTACATGTTTTTTTTTCCGATGAGACTAGCGCCCGCGGCTGCTCCGCCCATCTGCTTAGATTCGTGGGCCGCCCGTGCTAGCTCTGTTTCTCGTGCCCGCAGTTGGACTGCCCGCTTCCGTTCCGCTGCCCACACCGCCACGATGACTCGCCTCCGCCTCTCCACGGTGCCTAGATGACTCGCTCCCGTCTCTTCCACACCATACGCCTCCTCCCTGCGTCGGTGGCCGCGGCCCGGCCCTATCGCCCTTATCGACACCAACACCGGCGGTTTGCGCTTGCAACATGAAACACCTGCTGCAACATACAACTAAAACATATCAAACAATTGGAACATGTGCTTGCAACATATGTGTGAAATATACGTAACACCTAGATAAAACACTTGTACCATACATCTGAAATAGATAAAATATTTTGAACAAACGCTTGCAACATACCTCTGAAACATTTGCAACATATGCAACATTCCAATCTACTTTTGCAACATCTATATGAAACACTTGCAATATACCTCTAAAACACTTGAAACATACATTTGCAACATAGGGGAGGCCGGGGCTGGTCGATTTCGGCCATCGGGGTGGGAGCCGGTGGCGTGCAAGCACCACTAGCGCCGGTTGTGCTCGTAGGTGCCCTTGGCTCGGGCGGGGGCGACTTGAGGCGCCTCGGCACGTGTGCCCAGTGGCATTGGCAGGGGCGGTGGCGGCGGCCCACGACAGCGAGGCACCCCGACGGCGCTAGGGTTGGGGAAGAGGTCGGGGAGGCGCTCTGCTGCTAGTGGATGCGAGAGAGACACCGATAGGTGGGGAGGGCGAGGATGAGGAGTGCAGAAGCGGGCGGCGCGTGTAAAGGCGTGGGAGCGAGCGGCACGGATGGGGTGCGCCACGGGAGAAGGTGGCAGCAGCAAGGCGGAGTGATGCGTGCGGTGTCTGGATGGATGGATGCGGGGTCTAATCGTTATCCTTTTTTTATCAAGTATTACAGGTTGGGAAGGGGCCACAAAAGAGGACATAGGAGGCGTGGGCACCGTGTGAAGCAGTCTTCGATAGTTTGATTCGTAGCATCTTGCCTACACACGTTCGACTGAACAGAAAATGCTTCACGCATAGTTACTTCCTTACTGTACAATCATACAGTACCTATATAAAAAAAGAGACGTTTGGATCTCATTCTAATAATGATTATTGCTTTTAATAAATTAAAAACTCCAACTAATAGGTTTGAGGAAGATAGCTGGATTCTAAAATCTAAATGTTTAAATTTCATTATCATTTTTCCACCTCATTTCATTTTTATTAGAAGATCTAAACAAAGTCCAAATCATGCTGTACGTTGATGATTAATGAACTTCTCAGCGCGAGGTGATTTTAATTGTTGGCTTTTAAATTGTATTCAAGCTATACTAAAATATATACTTTGTATATATCGTTATCTTAATATGATGAGAGGATTATAAAGGCTCACGGATACCGTATTACATATTCTATACTACTACTCTATCCATTTCGATTTATACTAGGTTGCTTTGGCTTTTCTAGATATAGATTTTTTAATATATATATATATATATATATCTAGACATATCGTATATCTAGTTATATATAAGATCTAAACAAAGTCCAAATCATACTGTACGTTGATAATTAATGAACTTCTCAGCGCAAGGTGATTTTAATTGTTGGCTTTTAAATTGTATTCAAGCTATACTAAAATATATACTTTGTATATATCGTTATCTTAATATGATGAGAGGATTATAAAGGCTCACGGATACCGTATTGCATATTCTATACTACTACTCTATCCGTTTCGATTTATATTTAGGTTGCTTTGGCTTTTCTAGATACAAAATTTTTAATATATCTAGTTGTACAGTAAAAGCTATGTACATAAACAAAGCCAAAACGATCTATAATTTGGAATAATTTGTTAACAACAGCCGTCAATGCAATTTGCGTGCCATTCAGATCCCAACGGATCGGACCATCAGGAGAATGATTCTTGGTGAGGTTGCCGGTCCTTGTCAATCTCACCTCGACGCCCCCCGCCTTTCTTCCTTCGCCCCTATGGCGACGCTGCCGTTTGCCCAACCTTCCCTCCCTCTCTTAACCGGTGGCTGTTGGATTGTTAATTACTCTGTCAAGTGTCAATCTTCCCCTCGCGCGTTAATCCTCATGCCAAGTTGCTCGTTTCCAGCCCCACCAAACCCCCTCCCCCCTTGGTAGCATTCGCAAGTCGGCCACTCATCCAAACTACCTTATATAATATAAATAAAATAAAATAAATAAATATACCACGGACCACGGAGCAGGAGTAGCAGGTTACAAATCCGTTTCTGAGTAGTTGTAGATTAGTCATGATACCGTAGCCTAATTAAGGCTATCTCCAACAACAACACCCAAAATATAAGATTTATTCGTCTTTTGAGTAGCGCTACAGATAAATGGTTCAATACATATTCGGTATCTTCTCCAAAAATAAGATCTAAAAGAGAATCTTTTCTATAAATAAGTTTCCAGGAGAGATGATGCCCATATTTAGGTTATATCTCTCGTACAACCCAAAATAAATCTCCTGTATAGGTACTCTATTAGAGACTAATTTTAGATCTCTTACTATTTATTTTGAATTTAGATGTTCATATAAATTTCTTGTTAGACACTTTTAACTGGCCGTCAATCCAGAGGCGACCCACAACTGTCCTGCCTGCCACAGCCACCGGCGCGCGTGACCCACGAGGGCCAATTCCACTATTCCAGCCAGCAGCCAAGGTGTACGCGATCCAGCGGAGCCCGACCCGGCGGGCAAGACAACGCTGGCTTGTGGCTTGGCCTGTTGGCCCCGACCCGAAGCCAACAGCATAATTACGCCGCGAACCCGCGACAAAGCTTATTGCTCGCCGCGAGCGAATTCCGGAATCCCCAATCAATCCGACGCCACACGAAACGAAACACAGGACAAGAGAGAGAGAAGGCCGAAGGGCGACCTGACGCGGTCCCCCGATTCCAAACTCCCCAAATCCCAATTCACCCCTCTCGCGGCCGGCCGAACGAGCGAGCGAGAGACCCCGATTCGAATCCCATCTCCTGCTCGGAGGAGGGAGCCTCGATTCGAGCGGCGGGGGCGGCGACGATTCGACCGGGCCGGTCGTAACCAGCCAGGCAGAGAGGCAGGGGAAGGAGAAGGAGAGGATGAGCTTCCAGGACCTGGAGGCGGGCCACGTCCGCGGGGCGCCGCTCGGCGGCGGCCGGAGGAACGGCCGGGGCGCCGCGGGGGCGGGCGTAGCCGGCGCCGGCGCGTCGCAGGCCGTGGCGTCGGGCGTCTTCCAGATCAACACCGCGGTCGCCACGTTCCAGCGCCTCGTCAACACGCTCGGCACGCCCAAGGACACCCCCGACTTCCGCGACAGGATGTGCGTCCGCCGCCCCCGCCTACCTGCCTTACCTTACCCCCAATCTGTTTTGATTGCCTTGCTTTAACCCCCATCTGTTTTGATTTCGCGGACTCGGTCCACTCTGGTTTTGATCCGCCTGTAAAATTATTACGGCTTAGGTTTCATCGCTGCTGTGGATGCATCGATTCCTGTTGCAAGTGGTTGATACATCGATTACTGTTGCCAATGGTTGCTTGGGGCTTAATTTTCCCTCATTTTTTAGGGATTGCTTCCGTAACCCAATTTGCTAATTCCATACGTTATCGCTCCTGACTGATGATGCTTACTTTAGCTGATAGTCATCGGCCATTGAATTGAGTGAACCAAGCCATATGACCTACATGGATTCATTTGGTCATCTGAATCAATTCTTATGCTGTCCTTGCTCATTTTGTGTTATGTTTTGAAATTAAATGAATTAATAGTAACTCTAATGATGCCCAACTATAGGCTAGCAAGTTCCAATCATCTTGATGTGTCTACTACTAACTGACACTTGCTTTTGATTGCAGACATAAAACACGGCAACACATAACACAACTAGTGAAGGATACATCAGACAAGCTTAAACAAGCTAGCGAGGCGGATCATCGCGTTGAAGTCAGCGTATGTGCCTATCTCGAATTCTCGATATAAATCTATGAGTATTCTTAACGAAATTTCCCTGTGCCATTTTATTCATTTTAAGTATAATTTTTTTGTTTTCTTTGATGGTACAAAGCATTACCTCATTCCTTTTTCCTCCTACTACACCAAGATATGATGAAATTTGGAACCATGCTCTGTTCACACCCTTACTTTTGTTGTTTCATAATTTAGCATTGGTGTTGGTTCTGGTTTGGGATTAACTGAGCAAATATGTTACTTCCTCCATTCCAAATTACAAGTCATTCCAACTTCTTTGGAGAGTCAAAGCATCTCAAGTTTGACCAAAATTATAGAAAGAACTACAAAGATTTATGACGTCAAGTAGGTATACTATGAAAATATAATTAATAAAGAATCTAATGATACTTATTTAGTATCATAAACGTCAAGTAGGTATACTATGAAAATATAATTAATGAAAAATCTAATGATACTTATTTAGTATCATAAATGTTACTCCCTCTGTTCCAAATTATAAGTTGCTTTGACTTTTTTGGTTCATCCATTTTGTTATGTATCTAGACATTATTTATCTAGATGCATGCAAAATAGATGTACCAAAAAGGTCAAAGCGACTTATAATTTGGAACGGAGAGAGTATTATTTTATTATATAAATTTGGTCAAACTTGAGATGCTTTGACTCTCCAAGAAAGTTGGAATGACTTATAATTTGGGATGGATGGAGTATCTTATTTTGCAATACATTTGCTGCTGTGCCTTGAACCAGAACCTGCAGCATAGATATTTATCCTCTGTTCTAATTACAGAAGACGGGAGTTATTGAACGGACACACCTCATGCATTCTGATTGGAGGATCAAACCTAATGCGCTGTGTTTTGTTTTGTACATATTTTAGTTTTGCATAAAGTAATAGGAACTTTTGATGTAAGTAGGTAACTGTAGAAATTCTTTCATTGTTACAGCATACTTCTCTTCTGGCATGGTGGCATCCCCTGTGACCAAAAAAAATCGTAGCAGGATTTGAAATTATCACAATGCATTTAAGACAAATCTCGTCTCAGCTGCATATATTTTTTTGCCCATGCCTATTCCTCTATTATCTGGGGAATTTTGTTTTTCCATGTGGATGACAGTTGGTCTTTTCTTTTTACAATTGTGGTCATGATCTCATATTGACTTGCAGGCTACCAAGAAGATTGCTGATGCAAAGCTAGCTAAAGATTTCCAAGCAGTCCTAAAAGAATTCCAGAAAGCTCAGCGATTAGCAGTAGAGAGAGAAGCTGCATATGCACCTTTTATTTCTCAAGCTGGCCTGCCACAGAGGTAATTTGCTGGCAGATATTTTTCTTCCATATGTTTTTTTGTTGCATTTCTACAATTATTTTTCTTCCAAACAAAATAAATTCGTATACATTTTTTTGGCGCTATTCATTTCTTGCCTTCTTGGTAGCCCTTGATAGGACATGGAGCATTGCGTAGGTTGTAGCAGTGTGTGACTGGTGGCCAGGGTTTGAATCCCTGGTGTCAAGGAGCCGTGCTGTGTGCGGCAGAGAGCGAGAGCAAGAGTGGAGAAGCAAGAAGCAGAGAGATAACTCAATCTCCTGCTTAATCTGGATGGTCAATGTTCTGGCTTTATAGCCAAATCCTAAGAACTTATCTAACCAAAAATCCAACACAAAAGACAACAAACCAAATTAACAAACTGAACTTATTTGAAATTCAAACAATGTGGATGACTTGGCATGCTGTGTTCTTCCATGCCTGCGCCGTAAGCCATGGCTGCAATTGTTGCAGTGCTGGTAGACGTTCCCAACCATAACAGTCCTGTAATGGTACAATGTCTGAAAATTTATTATTAATACAAGTGCAATGAATAAACTCATAAAAGATTTTGCCAGCCAGTTGCCAAGTGCAATAAGATGGCCGTCAACATCACAAAGATACATCTCAGGAATTGAGTTAGCTGCACTCTGTGTGAAATAAAAACTTGTAATAAACCAAACTTGACACCCTTTCAGGACCTTCTGATTTTTTCCAACCATCAGTATCTTATTACATTCTATGTTTGTTTGATTTCATCAATCCTTGCATACCTACACACTACGACATTATATTTCTGCTGCATTATAATTTGCAGCATGAAGTTATCAACTATTCAAAGCTAATCTAACCCTGCCATGATGCTAAATATCAGAAATGTGTTATGTTCTGAGATGAGCCCTCAAACTGAATCATTTTTGCTCGATATGTTCCATTTGTGTATTATTTGTCCTCTTGCTAAAATAAATTTGGTTCACTACCACATTTTGCCAGAAAAAAATTAAGCACGTTGAACCAAGCACTAGCATTTAGTTCATGACTGCTGCTGTGGCTTGCTAGCCCCTGGCCCAGTTGTCAGACTCGTGTTCTATACTTCTATTTTGAACACTTGTGTTGCAAGAAGAGAGGGAAAGTGTGATAGTCTTGATTTCACATGATAAAATATTTCCTCTAGCTTAGTCTTTTTTAGTGATGTGGGTTCGAAGCAGCCTCTCCGCAGATTTTGCGGGGCAGACCCCACTCATGTGGGAGCCTCCGGCACTGGGTCTGCCCTTTTTTTTTTGCTCTTCAATAGAAACAGTAAAGCATGATCTTTAGACATTTTTTGCCTTCATGCTTCTATACCACATTTTATAATTGTTTCCCTTCTGTAATTCATTAATAATTTAATGTTTTTTGAGAATGCTTCTTTTCTTCTCACTTCCCTCGTTTTAAATCTGCTAATAGTAATGTTACTAAAACTGTTCAGTGTATTGCCACAATATGCCTAAGTGCCTAACCTTGGAGTTCACATTCTTTGCAGCTACATCTCAAGTGAAGTGAATAATGGCGCTGATAAGTTGGCAGAGCAGCGCACGCAGCTTCTAGAATCTAGAAGGTAAGTTGATTCTGTCTGTTGTGTTATGTGGAACTACTTGTTCTATATAGATTTGTTAGCTATGTATTCAGGTTTTAATTTGGAGTCCCATATGCCTTCCTTGATTTTTAACGTTGCTTGGACAATACATATCGCCCTTTGTTTGCATGTCAAGAATGAGACCTTTTTCCTACTTATACTGTTATACAGGTCAATTTTCTGAATATCTCAAGGTGCTAATTTCAAACTTTTGATTTACCATAGTCCATAGGCAGGAGTTGGTCTTCTTGGATAATGAAATTGTGTTCAATGAGGCCATCATTGAGGAGAGGGATCAGGGAATACAAGAGATTCAGCACCAAATCACTGAAGTAAACGAAATCTTCAAAGATCTTGCTGTGCTAGTCCATGATCAAGGAGCAATGATAGGTATGTGACCTTTCTGGCAAATTGGATCTACATTTCGGTACGTTCAAGCATAGGCCTGCCCGCTTCCCCATCTAATTGTGTTTCTCCTTTTGTGAACCAGATGACATTGACTCCCATATAGAGAATGCCGCTGTAGCGACTTCACAGGCTAAAGGCCAGCTTTCAAAAGCTGCTAAAACTCAGAAGTCGAACTCTTCGCTGGTAATTTCACGAGCCCTTTTAAACTTCGTTAGTATCCTAGATCCATTTTTAGGAACACCATCCTCCGTCATTGCTGTTCAGATTTAGTGACCAATTTTCTTTCTGCAGATATGCTTGTTGCTGGTTATTTTCAGAGTGGTCCTGCTCATAGTGATAATAGTACTTGCTGCCTAAAAGCTTGGAAGGCAGCTGAGGTTCCGAAATCTGATCGAGCTTATCGTGACAAATTCCTTCATAAGTTATTTTTGCTGTGCAGCCAGGAATGAATCCTGGCATCCGCCCGGAGGTATCCAGACGGCGATTGGCGCTCTGCCTGTGGTATGGTGGTGTGTGTATGATGATGTATCTGGAATGCATGGGTGGTTTTACATAAAAGTATTACTCTTTCCTGCCAGTGTAGTGCCTCTTGTCTCATTTGCACGCTTTGTTTATATATTGTAATGTATGAGTGCGTGCTGTAGAACAAGGTTGGATTATCTGTAGTATGAAGTTTCTCGATTCCATCAGAAACACTTGCTATATGTCAACTTCGTTTTCTCTTTTCCTCTCGGGCTACATGATATTAGTTGGTATTGGTATCCACCAGGTCCATCACTGTTATCTGCTTGCTTATTATGTGGTCTCATAGTTTTCTGCTTACTGAAGGTAAAGGTTGGTTCATGAGAGGATAAAATGGTGTTATTATAATCTAATGTATTTATAATTATCGAAGAGGGAAACATGAACTATTAAATCCTACTATGATTTCTGGGAAAACTAGCAGTCCGTGGGATATAATCATGGTACAAGAAGGTATTAGCAAGTTTGGATTGCATTGGCCGGTCTGGTAACCTGTTTGCAGAAAGTTTGGATTGGTTGGCCGGTCTGGTAACCTGTTTGCTGTTGTGGTGTGGTGGACATGGTGAAAATCACCGTGGGCGGCTGGGCGCAGAACTGACGGGCGTCGGATATGCCGTCGGATATGATTTGACGAAGAACATAAGAGCCGGTGCGGTGAGCATGGCAAAGCCACCGTGGGCGGGTGTCGGATTTGGTTGGGTTTGATCAGGACGAAGAACATAAGTCTCGAGATCTCGCTTGCTTGATGGTTCCCCAAGAGGGTCAAGCTCACCCTTGTCCAAGCCCGTTTACGACCACCAAGATATATTCATATATTATTAAGATTTGTATACCATACCATAATGTTGCTGCCATGAGACAACCAATATATTCAAAGGCTTTTGTACCATATCATAGAGTGTATATATAGCTGCCGTCGCAACATTTAGGCATTTAGGCCTAGACAGGAGTAATTACAATGGCACTATCTTATTTGACAGTTAGGACTAGTTTGCCAGGGCTTCGGTTCTTTATAAAAGGGTTTCGTAACACAAACCAACGGTGAAAATGGGTCGACCATCATGTTACGAACCGGCGGTAGTAATCGGCAAACTAGCGGTGATAATCGCCCCAACCGACAATTTTCCAAGGAGAGTCGGCTATCCCAATCTTGAAGGTTGGCTAAGCCTACTTTTTCAGCCTCAGCCCACTACTTCGGTAACAACGATCATAACTCTTAGCTTCGAACTTTGATTTTGATGATCTTTGATATTTTGGAAAGCTATTGAAGATCTCTATAGCTTTGAATTGATATCATATCAATTTGAGCAAATCCAAAAATCATGAGAGAAGACCAATTCATTCATCTCTTTATCTCGATCGGCTTCAATTTCGTTTGTGTCTTCGCATCCGGGCTTCTACTTCGGGTGTCTTAGACTTCTAGCATGTTTTGCGGGTCTTCAATATGGCTTATAATGTCTTGCTTGAGGTGTTGACCACTTCAATTTTCATGTTGCCTAAGTCCAAGCCAACCTTGCATCTATTTGAACTTAACCTTTTATACTGGAAAATGTTGTTAATCCAAATGGTCATGTTGTTCACCAAACACCAAAATCCAACTTAATGGATCACAGACCCATTTTCCATACAATCTCCCATATTTTGGTGATATAATTGATGACAACACGACCAAAACAAGCAAATAATAGATATCACATATAAAAATTGAAATACAACCTATCAACTTGTTTGGATGCACTGCAAGAGCAATATCATATGGTGCTAGCTGAAATATGCAATATACTACATGTGTATTACTTATTACCATTTGTAATATGCCCCCTTATGTGACATTATGGGTTTAAGCCCCCTAATTCCATAATCCACTTCCTCCCTCTCTGGACTGATTCAAACAATCTTCGGTACCACCATTGACCCAATGGAAACAAGTCCAACTACAAGACTGATCAAAATTAGAAAGAGGAGTACTCAGTCAAGATCGGTACTTTAGTTTCATATTTTTCACTTATATAAACATTGATTAAAAAGCATTCCACTTTGGCACACAATAATCGTCGAAATTTATTAAACACATCACACTTTGATTAAACAAAATAATCGTCGAAACTTTGACAGAAGAAAATGCATAGCCTACCCGAGATAGTACGAGTTGGATACAAACATTAGAAGAATATCGTGCAAGTGAGCATGCGTATGCAAAGCTCCGTGCTCTCGCTACGATGGACAGATCTAGAGCCCGTTAGGCTTCACATAGTGCTGTAGAACCTCAGCAGCCTTGCCCTGCAGCAGGTCCCACACCTCCATGACGTGCTGCAGCTCCGTCGAGGCACCGCCGACAGCTAGCCGGATCACGAACTTGCCGTCCACCACGAAGTGCGTCATGAACGCCCGCCCGCTCGCGTTCACCGCCGCGAGGAGATCCCGGTTCACGTGGTTCGTGGCGTCGTCGTCGCCGTCTTCGTCCCGGCCGGACCGCGGTGCGAGGCGGAAGCATACCAGGGAGAACCTCCTCGGGACCACCACCTCGAAGCGCTCGTCGGCCGCCACCCTCTGCTCGAACCACTTGGCTGCTGCGACGTGCCGGCGGATGTGCGCGCGCATGCCAGCCGCACCGTACCGCCGCAGTATGACCCAGAGCTTGATGGCACGGAACCGGCGCGTCATGGAGATCTGCCAGTCCTTGTAGTCTATGGCGGCCGGCGCCTTTCCTGCGCCGTCGTCGTCCGCGCCGACATTCTTGAGGTACTCCGGGTCGGTGGACAGCGCGGAGGTTAGGTCACGGGGTCTTGCCACCCACAGGCAGCAGCAGTCCATGTTGGTAAGGAACCACTTGTGCGGGTTCATGCTCACCGAGTCGGCGAGCTCCGCGCCGTCGAGGTAGTCCTGGAACTCCGGGCAGATGGCGGCGCTGCCGGCGTACGCTGCGTCGAGGTGCATCCACATGCCGTATATATAGTGGCTTATATATTCGGGCGTGTTTGTGTCGGCTTCAGTTGTGCATGCAGTGGCTTATATATAGTGCGAACACGCAGGCTATACGCGCTAGAACAAACGTTCATGATTTGGCAAGCACGCATCAGGCCGTTTGGTAGGACTCTGGCTCCGGTCAAAACTTCTGCTGTGACTTCACCTGTATAGCAGCTCGGAGAGTTAAAGCAGGTTTTGTGGACCGTTTGGCAAAACAACTTCATCTGATAGTTCAAAAGGGTACAATGTTCATTATACCCTTATTTTTTTTCTTTTCATTTCTTTATTTTTTCTGTCCCTCCAATATGTTCTCTTATCCATGTCCCCAATCAGTCAACCATGACCACAACTTTATCAAAAAGAAAGAAAGAAAAGAAAAGAAAAGAAACCATGACGGCCTTTGGGTTCCTCGCGTCTCCATCCCGAAGTTCGATGTTGGGCACTCCTCGTTGGCAATGCCACGCGCGGCCCACACTCCGCCACCGCCCTTCCTCCTTCCCCAGCCGCGCGGCCCGCCCTCCTCGCCGGCACGGCTGTGTGGTCCGCGCTCTGCCGCCCACCGCCCTTCCTCCTCCTCCTCCTCAGTCGCACGCCAGGGACCTCCACGTCGGAGTGCTAGCGCATCCGGAGCTCCGACGAGCCACGCTAGGACGCCCGCCCTCCCTCCCCGCGCCGGTGCCCGCCTCCGCCCCGCCCTCCCCAACATCTGTGGCTACTGGTAAAAGAAGAAGGGCACCCACGTCCAATCTACATAGGGGCCTGCACGCATTAGCAGGAGTCAGGTGAAGCTAGTATTTCTGGCTCCGTGCGCAAGAAGGATACTATGAGAGCGCGTTTTCCACGTTTCCTTGAGAAGAGAACTTTGTCGGTTGACCGTTAGTTGGTGGAGCAGCAAAACAGCTCCTGGAGCTGCAAAACAAGGCATGCCAAACGGTCCCTTCATCTCTGCCGCGGCACGATCGGGAAGAAGATCGGGCAGGGCCACGAGGGGATGGACCCATCGATACCCCGATATGTGGATCTGAAACTGGTACCATTAACCTCCCCGTACCTGCAGTTAATGCAGTGGTTAGTCTCCCTGCTCATCACCAGTCATCAGGTCTCACGGCGTGCGCAAGCGCAACGGACCAACGGTGCACACCGCACCTTAAGCCCTCATGTCATCTCCGACTCCGACGTGTTCCCATGTACTACAAGTTATTTTGAGCTGTCACAAGTGTCGTCTGCAATGGCTAGAGGAAGACGTACCACGAGATAGGAGGTTTGAAATTGTTTATTGTCATTGCAGTCCATCATTCAACTACCCAGTCAGAACGAAAGAGATCTGAATTAAAAGCTAGTATATGATAAATAACTTTTCTACTTCACCGGCACCGGCATATGGTTGTATAAGTGCTGTTATATTTATTCATTTTTCAATAAACGGTATTATGGCAGTATAAGTGCTTCTTGTAAACTGTTTATTTTTCTTCTGATTCATAACAAACACACAGTTGAGGTCTCCCCTCCTGTTTTTCTTAAAACAAAAAAAGAATTTTAGCCGCCTCAGATTACATTTCCAGGCTCGATCTTGGTATACACCAACTGTTTTTAAGGTACCTGTAGCTTTCTCTGTTCTCAGTTTTGTTGAACAAGTTTTTTTTTCTCTTCCTAAAATGCATATTTATATTCAATGTCTTGTTCACCATATTAAATCAAGGCTTGGATGAAGCTAGTCTCTAATACCACTGGTTACACGTACAATTTCAATTTTGGAGTGTAAGGTTTTATAAAGCTAAATTAAATATATTAAACAAAGTACGGGCGCCTGCAATACTAAGGCCCCGTTTGGCAGGGCTTCTCCAGCGGCTTCAGGAGCCGTTTGGAGCCATTTTCTGCCAAACGGGGTAAAATGAAACGGCTCCACCGATGAAGCCCCTAAAAACGTGTTCTCACAGAGCTTTGGGGTGGGAAGGAGCCAAAAATAGTGGCTTTTCCCGGCTTCTCCTCCAGGCCCCTAAAAACATGCTCTCACAGGGAAGCCATTTTGCCAAACGATTTACCAAAACCGCTTCAGCTCCACCGGTGGAGCTGTTCGTGGAGCTGAAGCCAAAAAAAAAATGGCTTTACTAGTGAAGTGAAGCCCTGCTAAACGGGGCCTAAATTGAACTGTGAAATCTACAAAGGCCGAACAGAACCAGAGTTTGATAGCCGTAACGTAAACATCGATTTGTGGGGTCCACATGTGAGAGAAAAAAATATCTCTCTATCCTCTCACGGCTAGGCGGAAAATTCGTTCCCCCACTCCCCTAACGTACAAGATTGGTTATTTTATTGCTCTCGGTCCGACTCGTGAGTTTGATTTTTGATCTGGCCGCGACAGTTCGAACACTCTAGTGTTCATCGTTTGGTTGGACAAGCCCACCGTTCGATTTCAAACGACAATGGAGCTGCTCGAAGAAAACAATCAACGCCAGGTTCGTTGGGGGCTTATTTGACTTATGAATCATATTTTTTTTTAGCCAACGAACATTATTTTTTTCTCGTACCAAATCAGCTAACAGTATTTTCAGCCATGGCTTATCAACCAAACAAGCCATGACTGAAAGTACTGTTGGCAGGTTTGGTACGAGAGAAAAGTACTGTTCGTTGTCTAAAAAGCCATGACTTATAAGCCAAATACGACCAAGCGAACCTGCGGTATATTTTACTGATGTGTGCGAGGTTGGAACTTGGAAAATGAGCTCCTGCTAGTGACCCTGTCACTGTGGCTCACTGCCGTGTGTGGCATAGGCATCGGAGAGAATTTTTTATTTGACACCAGATAAATGACATATTCCTTTTTTGGTCATCAAAAAAATTTCGTTCCCTATTTAACACCGAGTTCATCTTTCATTCCTTATACGACACTCCGTTGGATTTTTCATCCGTGAACCGTTAACTGTCATGTGAAAAGATGATTTTGCCCCTGTGGGCCCCACCACCCTTCTCCCTCTTCTCCTCCCTTTCTCCCTCCTGTCCGCGCCTGCTTCCTTCCTCTTCCTCCCTCTCTCCTCTTCCTCCAGATCTAGCGGCGTAGCGGCCGCCGCCCTCCAGCACGGCCGGACCCCGCGCGGTGCCGGCAACCGTGGGCCCGCGGTTGCTATCCCGCCTCCCCTCCCCCCGCCGTGTGTGTGTCTCTCTCCCTCCCTCTCTCTCTCTCTCCTCCCTCCCGACGTGGCCACCCATGCGGGAGGTGTGCCGGCGCAGGCATGGCCCCCTCTCGGGCGGCGCACCGGCGCCGCAAGGGAAGCCCTCGACGCGGCCGGCCTTCGGAGCGGCAACCCTAGCAAGGGCGGCCCGAACGCGTCGAGCCCCTGCGCATGCGTCGCACTGCCGTGGGCGGCCCCCCAGAGCGGCAGCCCCCAGCACGGTCGCCCAGTGCATGCAGCTGCAGCTCCTCCAGCGCCCTGGCGATCGTGTCAAGGCCAGCGGAGTGGAGAGGTTGGACGGTGGTGGGAGCCCGCACCAGCTCTCCCTCCATCATGATGATGAAGTCTAGATCCCCGAGGCGCACGTGCGCGCCTGAGACCCGGCTGACGTTGCGATTAGCCATTTGAGGCCTGGTGTAGATGTCGTGACCCGCAAAAGTCCCCTACCTGGCGTGTCAACTATCGATGTTTCGAGTTGCCGCCAACAAGTAAATTTCTAATATTACGCGTCTGACCCGGATGGTGTGCTAAGATGACACGAGCTTTATATTGGTTCGGGTAGAATGTCCCTATGTCCAGTTCGTTGCTGCTGCTTGTGTTACTAGTACTAAAAGTTCATAGTAGGGGTAACAAATGGTCGAGAGAGGGACATGTCCCAAGTCTCTAGTGAGAGGAACGAATGGGTGCTGAGAGCTCGGTCGCTTCCTGGCTGTGTGCTGATCGGTTCGGGATTTGATGGGTTCGAGTCTGAATCGATATGATGTGCTACAATGCGTTCGAGTCGACCCTCCATGGGATGCCCTGCTTTCCCTTTTATAGGCCAAGGAAAAGCACGTGTTATAGTCGAGGGAAAAGAGGAGAATCAGAAGGAGAAGAAGTCCTCCGGGATCGCCGGGTCCTTCTTTTCCTTCACGTGGATCCCGCCGACCCTGTAGACATCAACAGGGATAACTCCATGTCGCGGCCCTGTCTGTCACTAGCGCCATACGCAGGCGTCGTCTCTCGGTCGTGGCGCTCCACTCCGTCCTGGCGGATGCCGTGGTGAACTGACGCGCCTGTTAGTGCCCGTACGAGGGTTAGGCAGAACAGTGCCGGTACGGCCGATGCTATTCCTGATGTAAATCTCCAGGTATGGCCCGTCATGGCCATGGGTTATATCAGGGCGTGCCGTTCACCTCCCTAGTGTCAGAGCTTTGATCCAGGCCCATTCGCTTGGACCTGAAGTGGTTGGCGGCGGTATGGGTCTCTTTCGGGCGAGGCAGAGCCTGCGGCCCTGGGGTCGAGCGAGGCAGAGTCCTCCTCTAGAGGCCGGGCGAGGCGGAGCGTAGAGTCAAGGGTCGGGCGTGGCAGAGCCCGCGGCCTTGGTGTCGGGCGAGGCGGAGCCAGCCCTCAGAGGTCAGGCGAGGCGGAGCGCAGACCCAAGGGTCGGGTGTGGTGGAGCCCGCGGCCTTGCTGTCGGGCGAGGCGGAGCCAGCCCTCAGAGGTTGGGCGAGGCGGAGCCCACGACCTCGGTGTCGGGCGAGGCGAATCCAGCCTTCAGAGGCCGGACGAGGCGGAGCCCACCCCCAGAGGTCGGGCGAGGCGAAGCCCGTGGCCGGGCGAGGTGGAGCTCGCCCCCTAGAAGTCGGGCGAGTCGGAGCCTGCCCCCAGAGGTCGGGCGAGGCGAAGACCGCGGCCTCGGTGTCGGGCGAGGCGGAGCCCGCCCTCAGAGGTCAGGCGAGGCAGAGCCCGCGGCCTCGGTGTCAGGCGAGGCGGAGCCCATCCCCAGAGGTCGGGAGAGGCGGAGATTGCGCACCTGGGGGTTGGTTGGAGCTGTAGTCACGCTCTGGACTGTTCGGATGAATCAATGCTGCTGGTTATTAGCTCCTCCTCTTCGGATACCCTAGTTTGTATCTGAATCTGAGAGGTTTATATATACTAGCTGGATAACTCGTATTTGAGTTCAAATATATTTGATATGGATATTTGCGTAGCTCACTTCTAGTATCCGATTATCCATTGACCACAACTAATTACATTCAACACATTTGACACTATTAGTTTCTGAACCCAAACCTAAATAACAATTATTTATGTTTATATCGATATATATCTGTTCGAATGTGATTGTTGTTTTCATCCACATACGTGCACATGTACGGTAGTGTCTCTAAGCGTGCATCATTATTCTTGTGATCGAAAATGATTTTCACAGCCGCATATCAACCCTGTGGCTGCATGCAAAACAACTCTTGGAAGTTGGAACCATTTTTCGGTAAAGAGAATTTGCTGGGTTGAAGTAAAAGAAATCAGGATCCAATCCGCACACAACGCCACCGCCGATCCCAACTGCCGCTGCCGCCGCCCTCGGCTTTGTCCCCCTCCTCACTCCTAACCAATAGTCTCATCGGTGGACAAAGGAACGGAGACCCGATATCTTTTTCCTTCATAGTTTTAGATTAAGTTTGTGGATCTTTGTTGATGTAGGGTTTGGTTGTATTATCATTGATGAGATGGTGGCGACGATGATAGTACTTTGGAATAAGGTCTGTCCGACCCCTTCTTACTTTGACGATGTTCGATCTGGCGTTGTTGAAGGGCTAGTGAGAGTTTGGTTGTCAGATATGTGGACTTTCTTCATATCTTAGCATTAGGTGTGTTTATCAAAGGTAGCAGTTGCCTGGCTTTTGATACGGCGATCTTGACCTCTTATTTTGGACTGTTCTACAACAAGGTCCGGAATCTTCAACACTCTGTTTTAGTGCTGAAGGATTGTAAGCCTGTGTTCCTTAAGCCGATGTTCTTTCAGTGGATACTAGATATCGCTGTCAGCTACGAGTGGATTGTGTGGTCTTCAAAACCATGTTTGGCGAGGGTGTTTGTAGGTGTCCCTTTTCTTTGCCATCTTTGCAGTGCGATCTTCAAACTCCGGCTGGCAGTGGACGCTCGAAGGAAGAAAACGACCGATTTAGTCTTTGATGTACTCTTATTTTTTAGAGATTGGTTTGTGTTTTTTGTCCATGTTTGTACTGGCCTTTGTTCTCATTGAGGCATGTGAAAAGTGAAGCAACCTTTTGAGTGTCTTTTTTTTTAAAAAGTAAAAGAAATCAGGAGTTAAGGGGGGTATCAAGACACTTTGGAGTGCAGTAGATCTTTTTTTTTTCACCTTAAAAGAGTGGCATATGAGTGTATACGAAGAATGATGTAGGCAACAAGGCGTTCGAGGAGGCGACACGTGGTGTGTGTGAAGAAGAAGGACAAGGATGGTGTAGCAACCACCGTTCGCACACGAACACGTCACGTGTGTCCTTAGCGATGAGTGCGATGTGCAAGACACGTCGTAAGTGGAGTCTCGTCGGGAGCGCGATACGCAAGACACGCTGGCAAGAGCTCTTGAAACCCGACACCTCATGCGCCTGAGAGGGACTCCGTCAGAGAGAATGGCAGCAATGGGCTGCCCTAGGTCGGCCTGACCGCCCCTAGGACCTTGTGCTCGTTGTCGTAACGAAGTAGACGTCAACGAAGAACAAGAAGCAAAACTAGAGAGAAAATAGTATATGCAAAATTATGTAGCAGATTGATACGTCGAATGTGTGTTGTTAATCGGCCGTCACCCTTTATATTTATAGAGTGGTTCGGCTTTCTGTCCACGAGTCCATATTAATTTACATGACCTAGTAAAATACCTCTAACTATATTCGGCCGCATCTATTTTCAGAGTCCAAACTGGATAAAGAATCCCATCGGAACCTGTACACGGAGAATTCCTTCTGTTGGCCGGCCAATCAGAGACACGTGCAAACCATCATGAACGATTGAACGTGAGCCCTTTATATTCCTTCTCGGTCTCTGCTTCTTGCCTTTTAATCATGTACACAAGTATACGATTGGCCAGCATACGGATCAAACTTCCTTTTTTATTCGTGAACTCCAGTATACAGCGCTTTAGAGCATCTTCAAGAATACCCTATAATCTTTTCTAATCCATGATTTTTAGAAAGAGAGAAAAATTCATCTCTAACAACTCCTAAACCTATCTCCTAATCTGTTAGCACTTAAAGAAAAAACCTCCTATTGCGCGCAAAAGTTAGGCAGATTCTAGTCGCGCGTATCGGCCTTTCCCGCGCGGTTCTCCTCTTCGGCGGCCGGCTGCTGCCTCTCTTTACCGTGGCCGGTTGCCTGCCTCTGCTGCGACATGGAGGCACGGGCGCACCAGAAGATGGAGGAGGTGGCCATGGATCAGCTGCCGCCGTAGGCACGCGCACGCCGTCGTGCTTGCTTTATTGTTCGATTGCCCAGCCACCGGCTGGCCGCCCATTTGATTTTAGAGTTGCATCAACAACCATCTATCTATCCGATGGATCTATACTAATATCCTGTATCGATCCCAAGTATACATCCACATGCATGGCATGCATTTTGTCTCATCCTCCATCCCTTGCACGAAGAGGCGGCGGCAAAGCAAAAGTTGCGGCTGGCTTTGTGATGTTCCGAAGAAAAAAACTGCTGCAGGGAAAAAAAATTGTGGGACCAAATTTTGATTTTTAGGCGTGAATTATTGGGTACTCTCGGAGATGACCTAATTTATTCCTTCCAATCCGTTTTTAGAAGTTGGAAAATATCATGTTTTTAGGATGAAGTTATTGGGTACCCTTGTAGATGAACTTACTTGACTCTGATTCGAATAGGCTTCCGCACGATGACAGGAACAGACACAAGTTCTCATTGCCTCTGACTAGAGCAGACAGAACTCTCCTAAGCCTCTGGAAAGGGCAGACAAAATTCGCCCGTATCCCCTGGAAAACACAGACGAAAGCTGAAACCTAAACCCAATTTGCACGTAGTACCTGGAGAGGTCAAACAAAATCCCTGCAGCTGCAGCTGTGAGCCTTTTTTTTTAAACAAAAAGCACACACAATCTTGACAGCGCCCCGGATCACGTCTGTGATGTTAAATTTTGACCATCAACACCACCCATCAAAAGTGGTCGAGATCTCGGGACCGTGGTGCCTTGACGTCCGCTGCGCACGCAAGGACTGCGTCGTCGTCCTCCTCAACGCCGATGACAGGTACTCTCATTGATGGCCAGCACCGATGGAAGCCCAAAAATGGCAGGCAACGCAGAGCGGCAGAGGCTAGAAGCTAGGGCAGTTTTTTTTAAAAAAAATCAATTTACACAGTCTCTATAGATTGAAACTTCACAACAAAATGACTGCTGCCTCTGCAAAAACCGATTTACACAGCCCATGCCCATGTATGACGGGCGGGCGTTTCACCCATTTCTTTCTGAAAAAAGAAAATCACCCATCTTTGTAAAAGGGTTGTTAGTAGTGGCGACTGTATGACCAGTTGACCCTAGCCCATTTTAGGTAATGTCCTTTAGTGCAAAAATAGACACATAGATACAATGATAAAATTCGATTGACAAGAAACTGGACCGAGTCTGCTCAAAAAAAAAAAAGAAACTGGCCGAAATGAATTTATACCACGGAACATTAGTGAAAAATATTAGACAAGGGAGACCTTTATATGGTTCGAATAATGAGTGGTGATGGAAGTTATCGGATATTGATATTAGAGATACCCAAACCTTGGAAGGTAGCGCCCACGCCGACTTCCCCGGATGGCTCGAAACGATTAAAAGGTCTCGCCCGACCCCTTGGGTGAGGGCTCCGTCTTGCCCGACCCCAAGGACGCGGTTTCCGACTCGCCCGGCCGCGGGCTCCGTCTCGCCCAACCCCTTGGGTGCGGGCTCCGTCTCGCCCGACCCCAAGGACGCGGTTTTTGACTCGCCCGACCCCCAGGGTGCGGGCTCCGTCTCGTCCGACCTTAAGGACGCGGTTTCCGTCTCACCCGACCTCAAGGCCGCAGGCTCCCTCTCGTCCGACCCCTTGGGTGTGGGCTCCGTCTCGCCCGACCCCAAAGACGCGCATCCATCTATCTGATCGATCTATACTAGTATCCTGTATCGATCCCCAGTATACATCCACATGCATGGTAATAATCTGGTTAACACATCCATTATGTCTCATCCTCCATCCCTTGCAAGAAGAGGCGGCGGCGAAGCAAAAGTCGCGGCTGGCTTCCTGATGTCCCGAAGAAAAAAACTGCCGCAGGGAAAAAAAATTGTGGGACCAAATTTTGATTTTTAGGCGTGAATTATTGGGTACTCTCGGAGATGACCTAATTTATTCCTTCCAATTCTTTTTTAGAAGTAGAAAAATATCATGTTTTAAGGATGAAGATATTGGGTACTCTTGTAGATGAACTTACTTGACTCTGATTTGAATAGGCTTCCGCACGATGACAGGAACACACACAAGTTCTCATTGCCTCTGACTAGAGCAGACAGAACTCTCCTTAGCCTCTGGAAAGGGCAGACAAAATTGGCCCGTATCCCCTGGAAAACACAGACGAAAGCTGAAACCTAAACCCAATTTGCACGTAGTCCATGGAGAGGTCAAACAAAATCCCTGCAGCTGCTGCTGTGAGCTTGTTTTTTAAACAAAAAGCACACACAATCTTGACAGCGCCCCGGATCACGTCTGTGATGTTAAATTTTGACCATCAACACCACCCATCAAAAGTGGTCGAGATCTCGGGACCGTGGTGCCTTGACGTCCGCTGCGCACGCAAGGACTGCGTCGTCGTCCTCCTCAACGCCGACGACAGGTACTCTCATTGATGGCCAGCACCGATGGAAGCCCACAAATGGCAGGCAACGCAGAGCGGCAGAGGCTAGCAGCTAGGGCAGTTTTTTTTTAAATCAATTTACACAGTCTCTATAGATTGAAACTTCACAACAAAATGACTGCTGCCTCTGCAAAAACCGATTTACACAGCCCATGCTCATGTATTACTGGCGGGCGTTTCACCCATTTCTTTCTGAAAAAAGAAAACCACCCATCTTTGTAAAAGGGTTGTTAGTAGTGGCGACTGTATGACCAGTTGACCCTAGCCCATTTTAGGTAATGTGCTTTAGTGCAAAAATAGAGAGATAGATACAATGATAAAATTCGATTGACTAGAAACTTGACCGAGTTTGCCCAAAAAAAAAAGAGAAACTGGCCGAAATGAAATTACACCACGGAATATCAGTAAAAAATATTAGACAACGGAGACCTTTATATGGTTCGAATAATGAGTGGTGATGGAAGTTGTCCGATATTGATATTAGAGATACCCAAACCTTGGAAGGTAGCGCCCACGCCGACTTCCCCGGATGGCTCGAAACGATTAAAAGGTCTCGCCCGACCCCTTGGGTGAGGGCTCCGTCTTGCCCGACCCCAAGGACGCGGTTTCCGACTCGCCCGGCCGCGGGCTCCGTCTCGCCCAACCCCTTGGGTGCGGGCTCCGTCTCGCCCGACCCCAAGGACGCGGTTTTTGACTCGCCCGACCCCCAGGGTGCGGGCTCCGTCTCGTCCGACCTTAAGGACGCGGTTTCCGTCTCACCCGACCTCAAGGCCGCAGGCTCCCTCTCGTCCGACCCCTTGGGTGTGGGCTCCGTCTCGCCCGACCCCAAAGACGCGCATCCATCTATCTGATCGATCTATACTAGTATCATGTATCGATCCCCAGTATACATCCACATGCATGGTAATAATCTGGTTGACCGCATCCATTATGTCTCATCCTCCATCCCTTGCACGAAGAGGCGGCGGCGAAGCAAAAGTCGTGGCTGGCTTCCTGATGTCCCGAAGAAAAAAACTGCCGCAGGGAAAAAAATTGTGGGACCAAATTTTGATTTTTAGGCGTGAATTATTGGGTACTCTCGGATATGACCTAATTTATTCCTTCCAATCCTTTTTTAGAAGTTGGAAAATATCATGTTTTTAGGATGAAGTTATTGGGTACCCTTGTAGATGAACTTACTTGACTCTGATTTGAATAGGCCTCCGCACGATGACAGGAACAGACACAAGCTCTCATTGCCTCTGACTAGAGCAGACAGAACTCTCCTTAGCCTCTGGAAAGGGCAGACAAAATTCGCCCGTATCCCCTGGAAAACACAGACGAAAGCTGAAACCTAAACCCAATTTGCACGTAGTCCCTGGAGAGGTCAAACAAAATCCCTGCAGCTGCTGCTGTGAGCCTTTTTTTTTGAAACAAAAAGCACACACAATCTTGAGAGCGCCCCGGATCACGTCTGTGATGTTAAATTTTGACCATCAACACCACCCATCAAAAGTGGTCGAGATCTCGGGACCGTGGTGCCTTGACGTCCGCTGCGCACGCAAGGACTGCGTCGTCGTCCTCCTCAATGCCGACAAAAGGTACTCTCATTGATGGCCAGCACCGATGGAAGCCCACAAATGGCAGGCAACGCAGAGCGGCAGAGGCTAGCAGCTAGGGCAATTTTTTTTAAAATCAATTTACACAGTCTCTATAGATTGAAACTTCACAACAAAATGACTGCTGCCTCTGCAAAAACCGATTTACACAGCCCATGCCCATGTATGACACGCGGGCGTTTCACCCATTTCTTTCTGAAAAAAGAAAATCACCCATCTGTGTAAAAGGGTTGTTAGTAGTGGCGACTGTATGACCAGTTGACCCTGCCCATTTTAGGTAATGTGCTTTAGTGCAAAAATAGACAGATAGATACAATGATAAAATTCGATTGACAAGAAACTTGACCGAGTTTTCTGAAAAAAAACTGGCCGAAATGAATTTACACCACGGAACATCAGTGAAAAATATTAGGCAAGGGAGACCTTTATATGGTTCGAATATTGAGTGGTGATGGAGGTTATCGGATATCAATATTAGGGATACCCAAAGCTTGGAAGGTAGCGTCCACATTGACTTCTCCGGATGGCTCGAAACGTATTAAAAGGTCTCGCACGACCCTTGGGTGAGGGCTCCGTCTCGCCCGACCCCACGGACGCGGTTTCCGACTAGCCCGGCCGCGGGCTCCGTCTCGCCCGACCCCTTGGATGCGGACTCCGTCGCGCCTGACCCCAAGGACGCAGTTTCCGACTCGCCCGACCCCCTGGGTGCGGGATCCGTCTCGCCCGACCTCAAGGACGCGGTTTGCGTCTCACCCGACCTCAAGGCCGTAGGCTCCCTCTCGCCCGACCCCTTGGGTGTGGGCTCTGTCTCGCCCGATCCCAAGGACGCGCATCCATCTATCTGATCGATCTATACTAGTATCCTGTATCGATCCCCAGTATACATCCACATGCATGGTAATAATCTGGTTGACACATCCATTATGTCTCATCCTCCATCCCTTGCACGAAGAGGCGGCGGCGAAGCAAAAGTCGCGGCTGGCTTCCTGATGTCCTGAAGAAAAAAACTGCCGCAGGGAAAAAAAATTGTGGGACCAAATTTTGATTTTTAGGCGTGAATTATTGGGTACTCGCGAGATGACCTAATTTATTCCTTCCAATCCTTTTTAGAAGTTAGAAAATATCATGTTTTTAGGATGAAGTTATTGGGTACCCTTGTAGATGAACTTACTTGACTCTGATTTGAATAGGCTTCCGCACGATGACAGGAACAGACACAAGTTCTCATTGCCTCTGACTAGAGCAGACAGAACTCTCCTTAGCCTCTGGAAAGGGCAGACAAAATTGGCCCGTATCCCCTGGAAAACACAGACGAAAGCTGAAACCTAAACCCAATTTGCACGTAGTCCATGGAGAGGTCAAACAAAATCCCTGCAGCTGCTGCTGTGAGCCTGTTTTTTAAACAAAAAGCACACACAATCTTGACAGCGCCCCGGATCACGTCTGTGATGTTAAATTTTGACCATCAACACCACCCATCAAAAGTGGTCGAGATCTCGGGACCGTGGTGCCTTGACGTCCGCTGCGCACGCAAGGACTGCGTCGTCGTCCTCCTCAACGCCGACGACAGGTGACAGCGCCCCGGATCACGTCTGTGATGTTAAATTTTGACCATCAACACCACCCATCAAAAGTGGTCGAGATCTCGGGACCGTGGTGCCTTGACGTCCGCTGCGCACGCAAGGACTGCGTCGTCGTCCTCCTCAACGCCGACGACAGGTACTCTGATTAATGGCCAGCACCGATGGAAGCCCACAATTGGCAGGCAACGCAGAGCGGCAGAGGCTAGCAGCTAGGGCAGTTTTTTTTTTAAATCAATTTACACAGTCTCTATAGATTGAAACTTCACACCAAAATGACTGCTGCCTCTGCAAAAACCGATTTACACAGCCCATGCCCATGTATGATAGGCGGGCGTTTCACCCATTTCTTTCTGAAAAAAGAAAATCACCCTTCTTTGTAAAAGGGTTGTTAGTAGTGGCGACTGTATGACCAGTTGACCCTAGCCCATTTTAGGTAATGTCCTTTAGTGCAAAATTAGAGAGATAGATACAATGATAAAATTCGATTGACTAGAAACTTGACCGAGTTTGCTAAAAAAAAAAGAAACTGGCCGAAATGAAATTTCACCATGGAACATCAGTAAAAAATATTAGACAAGGGAGGCATTTATATGGTTCGAATGATGAGTGGTGATGGAAGTTGTGGGATATCGATATTACGGATACCGAAAGCTTGGAAGTCAGCGCTCACGCCGACTTCCCTGGATGGCTCGAAACGTATTAAAAGGTCTCGCCCGACCCCTTGGGTGAGGGCTCCGTCTTGCCCGACCCCAAGGACGCGGTTTCCGACTCGCCCGGCCGTGGGCTCCGTCTCGCCCGACCCCTTGGGTGCGGGCTCCGTCTCGTCCGACCCCAAGGATGCGGTTTCTGACTCGCCCGACCCCCAGCGTGCGGGCTCCGTCTCGCCCGACCCAAAGGACGCGGTTTCCGTCTCACCCGACCTCAAGGCCGCAGGCTCCCTCTCGTCCGACCCCTTGGGTGTGGGCTCCGTCTCGCCCGACCCCAAAGACGCGCATCTGTCTATCTGATCGATCTATACTAGTATCCTGTATCGATCCCCAGTATACATCCACATGCATGGTAATAATCTGGTTGACCGCATGCATTATGTCTCATCCTCCATCCCTTGCACGAAGAGGCGGCGGCAAAGCAAAAGTTGCGGCTGGCTTTGTGATGTTCCGAAGAAAAAAACTGCCGCAGGGAAAAAAAATTGTGGGACTAAATTTTGATTTTTAGGCGTGAATTATTGGGTACTCTCGGAGATGACCTAATTTATTCCTTCCAATCCTTTTTTAGAAGTTGGAAAATATCATGTTTTTAGGAAGAAGATATTGGGTACTCTTGTTCATGAACTTACTTGACTCTGATTTGAATAGGCTTCCGCACGATGACAGGAACAGACACAAGTTCTCATTGCCTCTGACTAGAGCAGACAGAACTCTCCTTAGCCTGTGGAAAGGGCAGACAAAATTCGACCGTATCCCCCGGAAACCACAGACGAAAGCTGAAACGTAAATAGTCCCTGGAGAGGTCAAACAAAATCCCTGCAGCTGCTGCTGTGAGCCTTTTTTTTTGAAACAAAAAGCACACACAATCTTGAGAGCGCCCCGGATCACGTCTGTGATGTTAAATTTTGACCATCAACACCACCCATCAAAAGTGGTCGAGATCTCGGGACCGTGGTGCCTTGACGTCCGCTGCGCACGAAAGGACTGCGTCGTCGTCCTCCTCAACGCCGACGACAGGCCCACAAATGGCAGGCAACGCAGAGCGGCAGAGGCTAGCAGCTAGGGCAGTTTAAAAAAAAAAACAATTTACACAGTCTCTATAGATTGAAACTTCACAACAAAATGACTGCTGCCTCTGCAAAATCCGATTTACACAGCCCATGCCCATGTATGACTGGCGGGCGTTTCACCCATTTCTTTCGGAAAAAAGAAAATCACCCATCTTTTTAAAAGGGTTGTTAGTAGTGGCGACTGTATGACCAGTTGACCCTAGCCCATTTTAGGTAATGTGCTTTAGTGCAAAAATAGACAGATAGATACAATGATAAAATTCGATTGACTAGAAACTTGACCGAGTTTGCTCAAGAAAAAAAAGAAACTGGCCGAAATGAAATTACACCACGGAACATCAGTAAAAAAATATTAGACAAGGGAGACCTTTATATGGTTGGAATAATGAGTGCTGATGGAAGTTGTCGGATATCGATATTAGGGATACCCGAAGCTTGGACGTTAGCGCCCACGCTGACTTCCCCGGATGGCTCGAAACGTATTAAAAGGTCTCGCCCGACCCCGTGGGTGAGGGTTCTGTCTCGCCCGACCCCAAGGACTTGGTTTCCGACTCGCCCGGCCGCGGGCTCCGTCTCGCCCGACCCCTTGGGTGCGGGCTCCGTCTCGCCCGACCCCAAGGACGCGGTTTCCGACTCGCCCGACCCCCTGGGTGCGGGCTCCGTCTCGCCCGACCCTAAGGACGTGGTTTCCGTCTCACCCGACCTCAAGGCCGCATGCTCCCTCTCGCCCGACCCCTTGGGTGTGGGCTCCGTCTCGCCCGACCCCAAGGACGCGCATCCATCTATCTGATCGATCTATACTGGTATCTTGTATCGATCCCCAGTATACATCCACATGCATGGTAATAATCTGGTTGACCGCATCCATTTTGTGTCATCCTCCATCCCTTGCACGAAGAGGCGGCGGCGAAGCAAAAGTCGCGGCTGGCTTCCTGATGTCCCGAAGAAAAAAAACTGCCGCAGTGAAAAAATTGTGGGACCAAAGTTTGATTTTTAGACGTGAATTATTGGGTACTCTCGGAGATGACCTAATTTATTCCTTCCAATCCTTTTTTAGAAGTTGGAAAATATCTTGTTTTTAGGATGAAGATATTGGGTACTCTTGTAGATGAACTTACTTGACTTTGATTTGAATAGGCTTCTGCACGATGACAGGAACAGACACAAGTTCTCATTGCCTCTGACTAGAGCAGACAGAACTCTCCTTAGCCTCTGGAAAGGGCAGACAAAATTCGCCCGTATCCCCTGGAAAACACAGACGAAAGCTGAAACCTAAACCCAATTTGCACGTAGTCCCTGGAGAGGTCAAACAAAATCCCTGCAGCTGCTGCTGTGAGCCTTTTTTTTTGAAACAAAAAGCACACACAATCTTGAGAGCGCCCCGGATCACGTCTGTGATGTTAAATTTTGACCATCAACACCACCCATCAAAAGTGGTCGAGATCTCGGGACCGTGGTGCCTTGACGTCCGCTGCGCACGCAAGGACTGCGTCGTCGTCCTCCTCAATGCCGACAAAAGGTACTCTCATTGATGGCCAGCACCGATGGAAGCCCACAAATGGCAGGCAACGCAGAGCGGCAGAGGCTAGCAGCTAGGGCAATTTTTTTAAAAATCAATTTACACAGTCTCTATAGATTGAAACTTCACAACAAAATGACTGCTGCCTCTGCAAAAACCGATTTACACAGCCCATGCCCATGTATGACACGCGGGCGTTTCACCCATTTCTTTCTGAAAAAAGAAAATCACCCATCTGTGTAAAAGGGTTGTTAGTAGTGGCGACTGTATGACCAGTTGACCCTGCCCATTTTAGGTAATGTGCTTTAGTGCAAAAATAGACAGATAGATACAATGATAAAATTCGATTGACAAGAAACTTGACCGAGTTTTCTGAAAAAAAACTGGCCGAAATGAATTTACACCATGGAACATCAGTGAAAAATATTAGGCAAGGGAGACCTTTATATGGTTCGAATATTGAGTGGTGATGGAGGTTATCGGATATCAATATTAGGGATACCCAAAGCTTGGAAGGTAGCGTCCACATTGACTTCTCCGGATGGCTCGAAACGTATTAAAGGTCTCAGACGACCCTTGGGTGAGGGCTCCGTCTCGCCTCGACCCCACGGACGCGGTTTCCGATTAGCCCGGCCGCTGGCTCCGTCTCGCCTCGACCCTTGGGTGCGGACTCCGTCGCGCTGACCCCAAGGACACAGCTTTCCGACTCGCCCGACCCCCTGGGTGCGGGATCCGTCTCGCCCGACCCCAAGGACGCGGTTTGCGTCTCACCCGACCTCAAGGCCGTAGGCTCCCTCTCGCCCGACCCCTTGGGTGTGGGCTCTGTCTCGCCCGATCCCAAGGACGCGCATCCATCTATCTGATCGATCTATACTAGTATCCTGTATCGATCCCCAGTATACATCCACATGCATGGTAATAATCTGGTTGACACATCCATTATGTCTCATCCTCCATCCCTTGCACGAAGAGGCGGCGGCGAAGCAAAAGTCGCGGCTGGCTTCCTGATGTCCTGAAGAAAAAAACTGCCGCAGGGAAAAAAAATTGTGGGACCAAATTTTGATTTTTAGGCGTGAATTATTGGCTACTCTCGGAGATGACCTAATTTATTCCTTCCAATCCTTTTTAGAAGTTAGAAAATATCATGTTTTTAGGATGAAGTTATTGGGTACCCTTGTAGATGAACTTACTTGACTCTGATTTGAATAGGCTTCCGCACGATGACAGGAACAGACACAAGTTCTCATTGCCTCTGACTAGAGCAGACAGAACTCTCCTTAGCCTCTGGAAAGGGCAGACAAAATTGGCCCGTATCCCCTGGAAAACACAGACGAAAGCTGAAACCTAAACCCAATTTGCACGTAGTCCATGGAGAGGTCAAACAAAATCCCTGCAGCTGCTGCTGTGAGCCTGTTTTTTAAACAAAAAGCACACACAATCTTGACAGCGCCCCGGATCACGTCTGTGATGTTAAATTTTGACCATCAACACCACCCATCAAAAGTGGTCGAGATCTCGGGACCGTGGTGCCTTGACGTCCGCTGCGCACGCAAGGACTGCGTCGTCGTCCTCCTCAACGCCGACGACAGGTGACAGCGCCCCGGATCACGTCTGTGATGTTAAATTTTGACCATCAACACCACCCATCAAAAGTGGTCGAGATCTCGGGACCGTGGTGCCTTGACGTCCGCTGCGCACGCAAGGACTGCGTCGTCGTCCTCCTCAACGCCGACGACAGGTACTCTCATTGATGGCCAGCACCGATGGAAGCCCACAAATGGCAGGCAACGCAGAGCGGCAGAGGCTAGCAGCTAGGGCAGTTTAAAAAAAAAATCAATTTACAGTCTCTATAGATTGAAACTTCACAACAAAATGACTGCTGCCTCTGCAAAAACCGATTTACACAGCCCATGCCCATGTATTACAGGCGGGCGTTTCACCCATTTGTTTCTGAAAAAAGAGAATCACCCATCTTTGTATAAGGGTTGTTAGTAGTGGCGACTGTATGACCAGTTGACCCTAGCCCATTTTAGGTAATGTGCTTTAGTGCAAAAATAGAGAGATAGATACATTGATAAAATTCGATTGACTAGAAACTTGACCGAGTTAGCTCAAAAAAAAAAAAAAGAAACTGACCGAAATGAAATTTCACTATGGAACATCAGTAAAAAATATTAGACAAGGATAAGACATTAAACTCCATTTTTTCTCATGCTCCTAAATCAAACCATCATTAGCTAAACTTACACATTTATTTGTGAGCTAGTTTGTCATATATTATTATTAGATTCCGTACAGACGGTATTTTGATCTGGTGTCACGGTGTGGATGTAGTGGCCCTAGGTGTAGAAATTGACGAGCTCCGCCACTGGGAGTGTACAAGTATATATAACCAGTAGCGGATCTAGAACTTTCTATAAGCCTGGGTGGATCTCATGGCTAAGTATGAGATTAAGCCTAATCTCTTAAGTATATAGGCTAAACACTGATTTTACATAGGGGAATTGACGCCGATGTGAGCTCGAGCGTTAGCCTAGGGTCACCGAGCCTTGGGTCCATGTAACCATGTTTGTTTCCAAGTCTTAGTCATGCATGAAAGTGTCTTTTTGGTATTGGTTAACCATACTCAATCAACAGGTTCAATTCCCTCCAAACGGCGCGCTATAAATTTTAGGCACCTCACATTTTATTAAATTATTATGAATTTTCAGCACATCATCAAAGGTCATTTTTAGCATATTACTAGGAATAACATTTGCAGTTGCTGCTTGAAAACTACTTAATTGGGCTGTTAACGTCGAAGTCCATGTTGGCCTATATAGCAGTGCGATACACAACCTCCTAATTAATTAGCCTTTCACATCGCTTATGTACCTCCATCCTAAAGATAAAGTTATTCTAATTTTATTCTAAGCCTCCATCCTAAAGATAAATCTGCTTAGATTTGACTATATGTTAAGAAAACAACTGTATTTATGATATCAAAATAAACATGACCAGATTCATCTTGAAATACATTTTCGTAGTTTGCCTATTTGTGGTGTGATAAATCTTGTTGTTTTTTACATAAATTTGGTTAAACTTAAGATTGATTAATTTAGTAGAAAACTAAAATAACATTCTTTTTTGATGGGGGAGTATATTCCTTCCGTGGATCATAATTAAAGTAGACCACGATGTTCTTGCAAAATAATTTTTTATTAGCATAAATTGGTTCATAACCATAGCATCGCAAATATAACAGTTAAACTAAAAGCATTTATATGTGTGTAAATTGCACCTATAGTAGTTGCTACAATTTGAACTCTGATCGTGGAAACATAACCAGGAACAAGCGACGTCCTGGTTATCATGGAACATTAATAGCTTGAAACTCACATGTATAGCGTTTTTAATATAGGTCTCCAATTACAAATAAGTTAGACTTTTTTACACATCAGTCTACAAATCATAACTTTTATTTAACTATCATTTATTGTTTTCATATATTAGTTACACATAACAAAATTATATTATTATAAAACTACTCCTTTCGTCTCAAAAAACATATAATCCTAGAGTATTGCTTAGTCAAAGCATCTTAAATTTCATTAAATTTATATAAAAAATATTAGCGTTTATCTATTGTACTAAATAAACATCATTAGATGTTCATGGAAGATATTTTCATAATATACATTTTTGGAATCTTAAATGTTCGTATCATTTTTTTCCAAATTCAGCTAAAGTTAAGTTAGTTTGACTCTAACCAAACTTAGAATTGTATTATTTCTGGAACAGAGGTAGTATTTTTTGAACAGAGGTCCAGGCTAGGAGTAAAATTGTAAAAAGAATAATGACCAGGAGCCCCATCAGATCAAATTGAAAATGAAATCCTACCTAATCCACGTACGGACTCGGAATAATCTTCCGTAATTTGCATTAACATTATTATCAGCAATTAAAATGTTCCTCGCTGAATTAGCAACAAAAAGGTTTATTATATATTTTATTTAGTCATAATAAATATAGTCGCAGTCAACTAACGCCAGTGCTGAATGCTGATCCTCGTGACGGCACACGCCAGCGCCCTTGACATTACGTGCAACGTGCCCACCTTCTGTGCGTGCAGGAAACTTTCGCTGTGAGCGAGGCCGACACTCGGGGATGGCGACCGCTGCCGCGGGACAAGTACCCGAGGCCCCTCGTCTTCCACGACGGCCGCCTCGCCTTCGCGCCCATGCCGCCGGCCGCGCTCGCCATGTACACCTTCCTCCCGTTTGGCATCGCGCTCGTCGTCTTCCGCACCATCGCCTTCTCCTTCCTCCCGTACCGCGTCTGCTTCCCCGTCGGCGCGCTCACCGGCATGCACTACCGCCTCGTGGCCGGCCACGTGCCCACCGTGCGCCAAGGCCGCGGCGAAGGCGGCGGCGGGCGACTGTACGTGTGCAACCACCGCACGCTGCTGGACCCCATCATCGTCGCCGCGGCGCTGGGGAAGCCGGTGACCGCGGTGACGTACAGCCTGAGCCCGGTGTCGGAGCTGATCGCGCCGATCCGCACGGCGCGCCTGACGCGGGACCGCGAGAAGGACCAGCGCAACATGGCGGCGGTGCTGGCGCGCGGCGACCTGGTGGTGTGCCCCGAGGGGACCACGTGCCGGGAGGAGTACCTGCTCCGGCTCAGCCCGCTCTTCGCCGAGCTCGGCGTCGACGTGAACCCCGTGGCTCTGGACACGCGCGTCGGCATGTTCTACGGCACGTCCACCAAGCCGGGGGCTAAGTGGATGGACCCATTCTACTTCATGATGAACCCGCGGCCGGCGTACCGCGTGGAGTTCCTGCCGCGCGCCGCCACAACGCCGGCGGACAACGGCGGCCGCGGCGACAGCATCGACGTGGCGAACCGGGTGCAGCGCGAGCTCGGCGAGGCGCTGGGGTTCGAGCTCACCGGGCTGACCCGGAAGGACAAGTACATGACGCTCGCCGGCAACGAAGGCGTCGTGCCGACCGCGCCCAAAAAGCACTGACTTAAATTGTCCGAGTACAGAATACTCAGGAGTATCATGTGGTTTTTCCGTTCCAGTGAGCACGCAAAAATAAAACACACATTTGTAAGCGTGTAAGGTTACCATTTAGTTTGCAAATCAAACAATCTATGAACAAGCTCAACAAAAACAAATCAAATCTATATTGAATATGCGCAAATAAGCTTTACTGGAGTCTGCTGGAGTGATGGACTCATGGTTTGAAATTTGAAAGGTGGCTTTTTGTGTGTGTGTGTGTGTGTGTGTGTGACTTGCTTGCTTCGTATTGACTTTAGCCGGCCGAAGCCTCATACATCACCAGCAGCCCGTTCGGCTGCTCCACTTCTGGCTGATTTCGGCTGGTCTGCTCGTACGCTACAGTGCTAAAATCAGCTGGAATCAGCCAGCCGAATGGCCAGCAGCCGATCAGCAGCCAATTCGAATTTGAATTCAAAAAAGGCGCCAACAGGATGGTGTTCCAGGTATTTGAATTCAAAAAAAAGGCACCCGTAACCAATCCAGTCAATTTACAAGTCATGGAAAGTTCATTTGTACAACAAGTTGATTACAGACACAACAAACAACTCATGCAAAGCCGGTTGAAGGGCCTAATACACTTCTAGCAGTTGTGCACAAGCAAATACCTGTTCTTTCCAATCCAATGATCTCTTCATTTGTAAGCTATCCATTTCCAACACAAATCACAGTGCTCTGATCGCACTGTAGAATCCTTTGTGCCATCTTCCTTCCTTTGCTGCACCGATCAAAGGGCTACAAGGAAATCTGGGAACTTGCAACCTGAAGGACATCAGGAAGGCACCAGCACTTGAAATGTTCCCAAACTGTAGTTTTGGTTGTTCTGTCTTTTGGCATGCAATTTTGTAAGCATCAAAACTGATATGATGCACCCATATCTATGTCAGCAGTTATTAAGCATCAAACTGTTAAGATGCAACTATAGTTATGTCACCAGTTACAAAGCATTCATACTGTATGCAGGTACTTGTCATGGTTGTTATGTCAAATATGATGATGCAGTTATATACTTCCATATGTTGGAATGAATTCATCAGTAGGATAGACCATTGCATTCAGTAAAGTTAACGGAGCAGTAAACTTGCATTGCAGATGTTCTGAAACATACATCAGTTCATTTCATTAACCCCAAATTACACCATATGCATTCACTGCAAGGCCACAAATTCCAGTAAGGAGTTAAAATGTCAGGTACAAAATAGCTATTCAGAGGGTGTTCATCGGCAACTATTCCCCAGGTGCAGGTGCAGGCAATATATAACACACGATTTCCAACACAAATCATAGGAAAACGAAGATAGCCATGCAAAAGTCACATACCCAACCTTCGATCTTCGTCATGGCATCCTCCAAACCACATTCACCAACGCCTCACCCACCTGGCTGCACCTGCACATTCACAAAATAAGATTTGACCCATATAATGCACAAGTGTAGACTTGGTTACTACACTATATTAGCAAGCCCATCCACAAACCTGCTCCCCGCCATTCACAGCCGCACTCCCCGCCCATAGCCCAAAGGAACATCCCTAACCCCTCTACAGTATCCATTTCCTGAGTCGCTTGAAGGCCATGGTTACTAACTAAAATGTTATGCAACTCCATGAAAGATTCAGGGGACATGCGAAAGTTAGTCTTGCACCTTTTGGGGTCAGCTAGGCTTTTCTGGACAAATGACGCACCGTTCCTTTCTTGGACACCTAACCTAGGAGGGTGCACTGGAACCTGACTCTCCATCGCAGCTACATATCCGCCATAGGCAGCGGCCAGCGCTGCCACATCCCAGAAATATGTGCTTGAGTCACTTGAATGTTCACTGGTGTCGTCGCTGTCAGCCATGGTTTCAGCAACCTGATTGACCACCACAAACAACAAACAACCATCTCAGATTACATATAGATTAATGCAGAGTCCAACCAATCTGTACATTTGGTCCACAACAAATTGTACAAGGTAGTTGTTGCCTAACCTCAGTGGTGCGTTGTCCTGGTTGTAGTTGCTGCCTAACCGAGGTCCGTTACTGCAAGACAGGAAAGCAACAAACGATCAATCTTCAAGTTGGAGAAGGCTAAGAATAGAAATAACACAGTAACTATTAATCAGTTCAAGCAAACAATAAATCGTACAACAATGCAGCACGATTATGACATCATATGGTCCACAAACCAGTGCAGATTATTACAAACATAGTTCCAGACGCATTTAACGTTACATTGAGGAAAATTTAAGTACGAAACAGCACGCTAAAAACTGATTGTTCAACTACTACACACGAAGCATGTTATTAATGGTTGTCGGTCTGCTTGCTATTCCTCCAAGTCCACTCGATGTACTTCACGCGATTGTCCCTTTCTTCAATGTTCTTGAACTGTGCGTGGCACGCCGGTTTTTGGAACAGATGTAATGCCATCATAAACAGCTCTGACCCTTCTGGCATACCATCTTGATGTAGGATCTGCATCACTTTGCTTTGCTCCTCTTGTTCACGGGTTCGGCCTCGCTCACGGGAACTCCTTGCAGCAATACTCTCTGATAAGCTGTGCATGTACTCACCCAAGTTGCAAGACTTCTTTTTCGAGGGCTCATAACAACTTGGTCCCCGCTGATCGCTTTCAAGAAGTGCCGACACTCGAAGGGCCGATGTGTTCCTGTGCCATCCTTGGTGGAGTGCGTGCTGCATCATGAAGACCACTAGACCACATGAAAGTCCCCCTGTCTCTGGTGTGGGACCCGAATAGAGTGAACAGCTCATCCAGGAATGGCGGTGGTGTGGCAAGGTCTTGAGGGTGAATGGGTTCCTGCAAGGATTAGTCATGTTAACCAATGTGTTTAGGCGGTAAGCAAGATGAAATGTAACAAACGAACAGGCTTGCGCATCGTTGCATCAATTACCTCGTCTTGGCTGCCTTCATGGGGGCCTTCCTGAGCGTCCTCATTTGAGTCCAACCAATCGTCATCACCCACAACATGACCCGTTGAAGGATCATGCCTGAGTCCAGTGCGGTTGTCGATGTTTTACCACCGGCAACCCGCCACGGGGGTACCCGGGGCGGTGATTTGTTCGGAGGGGTATCGGCGTAATGGAGACGGGGATCCCGATCTTCCATCAGGTGATGGTAACTATCGTTGTGGTGGAGAATGACACGCCGATCCGGCTTCAGATCGAAAGATCGAACCCTGCAATCTTAGCACCACAGCTCCTCTGGTTATCAACCGAGTCACGGACCAGGTTGACCTCGCCAAGAAGGCTAATCCCTGCCTGCGCAACGAAGAACACAAGCAAGAACAAGAAAGATCGCAACCAAATTGCAAATGTATGATTAATCTCACGAGTTGGGGTCTCACAAACCGAAGAACGGCGAAACTGTTTCTTGATAGAATAATCTAAGCAAAACCCAAACCCTAATGGAGGGGCGGCGGTTGTTTATGAAGACTCTAGGGTCGTGCAAGACCCCTGGACGCGCCCCTAATGGGCCCAAACTCGATACATGGTCCAACGGACCAAAAGACGGTGTCGCAGCACCCTGACAGATTCTGGACGCTGACTTGTTTCGACGATTCCTGTTGATTCCGAACAGCTTTTGACGTGAAACCACTTGGATTGGCTTCCTTATCAAATTAGCTTTCCATCCATATGTGGATCATCGAAAACAGAGTCCGGATACGTCCTGGGCGTCCGTTTTATTATAGACTGGTCCTGACAGCCGAGGCAGACTCGAACTCGGATTGGACTGGGCCTCTGGCTTGGTTTGGACGTCCTTGCTGGCCTCCTAAGGTGGTGGCCAAGGAGGAGGACGTCCAAGGCCATCTCTTAGGTGTTCTCCATCTTCTTGGGGCGTGCTCCAACTTGGGCCTAGGTCCCAAGGATATCTAACAAGCCCATGATGACAGTGTAGCTTCCGCCAGAAATAGCGACAGAATATATTGCTGATTTAGAGGCCTTGCCGACGTGATATTGAGATGGGACCAGATCTATTTGAAAGCTTATCAAACAAGCTTTCCATCAAGTGCTCATTGACCTCGATCGCACTCCGGAAGGATGAGTTATGGCCTTCCCAATGAGGCACTATCGGGCTGCCGATGAACCGAAAGTTCAACTTTGATGAACTTGCATGTTGAGACATATTTGTACCTACATTCAAATAGTGACATGTACATGTGGAACCAAGTGAATTATAACTAAAGCCACTATGCAAATATAGAAACGAGCGCACCTTATAATCATTGTTCGTATCTGAAGGTGCCATGTCCTCATCATGGCGTATGTAGAAACTCGGTGGTAAACGTAGGGAGACAACGATTTATACTGGTTCGGTACGCCGGAAAATCACAGCGCCCTACGTCCAGTGTGGAGTAGATAGTATGTTACGCCCTGCGCTATGTCGTCCTCTTGATCTCTATCGAGATCTAGAGGTTTCTGTTGTGTGTTGTATGGTGTGTTCTTGTGTAGATGCCGATCTAGGGACCCCTGCCCTCCTTTATATAGTTCAGGAGAGGTGGGAGTCCTAGTCGGTTACAAAGTAGAGATCCTAGTAGGATTATATGTAACTAGTCCTAATAGGATTACATGTAGAGAATCCTATTTGGACTAGGTCTTCTTCTCTCTTCTCCGTGGGGAACCCTATGGGTCTCGCATCGATAAGCCCTCGATCATTTCATGATTGAGCTTCAAGGGCCGGGTTGTTGTAGACTTGTTCCGGGTTCTTTCTTGAAGTGAGATCTTGAGATGGTCTTCTTTGTCTTTTCTTCGGCTGATGTGCACTTTTGGACAAAAGTGCACTCAGTGAGTGTAGCCCCCGAGCCTCTTACTTGTTGGGACAAGAAGCCAGAGGGTCCCTTTAGTCTTCTTGGTTGCTCCAAGTTCTTTTTTGGTGGGTGCAATTTTTCGTAAAAATTGCACTCACTAAGTGTAGCCCCCGAGCCTCTTGCTTTTGTTTGCAAAAGTTGGAGGGTTCAGATTCTTGTCTTAAAAAATTTCTGGGGTTATGTATCCCGCAGCCCCCGAGCCTTCTCCAAGTTCTTTTCTTTCAAAAAGAAATAGAATGAAGGGTCTTGATGTGTTGTCATTGTTGTAGTCTTGAGTACTTGTATTCTTGGTCTTTCGCCCTTGAATTCGAGCCCCCGGGTGTAGTTGAGGCGTATGCTGAGCTACCGAGCTTAGCGTTTGACTAAGCCGTGATGTTCTTCCAGGTTGTTTTTGATTCATCCGGGTTGTTTCTAGACTTCTGGTTCTTGATGTACCTCTTCCAGATTGTTTGCACTTTGTCTAGATTTTTTCTAAACTTGTATGTACCTCATCCGTACTGTTTCTGATCAATCCGGGTTCTTTCTGAATTTGTCTTGGTGGTACTTGCAGCACCTCTTCGGGGTTATTTTCTGATCGATCCGGGTTCTTTCTAAGCGCTTGTCTTGGTTCTTGCCGCACCTTGTCAGGGTTCTTTTTTGATCAAACCAGGTTGTTTCTGGACTAGCTCTCAGGAGCGTGTTTTTCCTGATCTCATGGTACAGATGTAGCTCCCCTGCATGTTAAACATAAAAATATGTTGTAAATGACATTTCGGATATGAAGTCGGGAGCATGTCCCATATTTGAATAATCAATCGTATGCGGCCCCGGCATCATAAAATGCATATAAACTTTTTTCGCGTCTTGCTCTTGCTAGGCCATGCAAATTCCTCGTAGTGTCCTCGTTATTGCTTAAGCACTTGAATCTCGACGATGGTTCGAGAGGTTCATTGACGTGACCATGTGAGCCTCGGTATTCGGTTCGGAGGTTCATTGACGTGACCGGCCCATGTGAGTAGACAAGCTTCACGGATTAAGGCATGTTCTACCTGAGGACTTTAGCGACCGTTAAGAGAAGACTTAGAGCACTATGTTTGCTCACATGATGATTTTACTTAGAGCACTATGTTTGCTCGCATGATGATTGTAGAGCACTATGTTTGCTCGCATGATGATTTTTTGTGTCTTCCCTTGCTAGGTCGGTTAATTTCCTGGGTAGTAGCCTGTTACGTTTAAGCACTTGAATCTCTCGTATGGTTTAGAGGTTCATTGACGTGACCATCCATTCGAGAAAACAAGCTTCACGAATTAAGGCTTACTATCCGAGTAAATTAACAGCCGTTAAGGGAAGATGATATGGCCACAGAGGCATACAAATAATATCCGGAATGTAAAAATTAAAGCGTCACTTAGCTTGGTTCATGGCCGAGTTGTCGATCGCCGCAGCCGAGTTGCTAGGTACTTCGGACGAGTAGTTGGATACCACGTCCCGAGCGGCTTGGTTGTAGACACGTCGAGCATCCGAACTCGTCACCGACTCGCTTTGTTGGTTCCGGTAGTAGTCGAGGTAGTCATCGAGCATCACGGTGGAGTCGTGGGTTGTTGTAGTGGTAGTCGGAATCCATCGTCGTCGTGGAGTACTCGGAGAGTGTTGCGCTATTACCGGGTTGTCGTAGTGGCCTCGCTTGCTTCCAAATGGATGGCTTGCTTGTTGGCCAGCCTAGAACAGCTTGTGTGTTGGTTGACAGAATGTACGCATCATGTACGAGCCTTGATATGTACGTGTGTGCACATACATAAATAGTGCACAAACGCCTTTGGCCTTGGTTGCTTCTTTGGCGTGAGTCCATGCGCCTTGCTTCTTGGTCACCCCTCAGATCCGAGTTGATCTGATTTTGTACCATTCGTCTTTGAGGTCTTCGTATCCGAGTTGTTGTAGTCCTAGTTGTCCTCCGATCCAGCTGCATCCGGGAGCCCTCGAGGTGTTCGAGTTGGAGTCGAACTTAGTTGTTGTTTTGACTTTTTTTGAGGTGGAATCCGGGGCTGGTTGTCCGACGTAGCATATACAACATGTGTTCGTGCATGTATATACACATATATGTTGTCCTTGTTTGCTTGTTTTTTTTGTTCATCGGATGGAGACACATCAGGCCCTTGCCGTATTCAGAGTTCGGTTATTATTCCACCGCGAGAGTACAACTGACTTGGATACAGGTTTTGTCCGTCTTGAATTCGACTGCGTGCCCAGCGAAAAGTCTGTCGGTCATGAATCCAACCTGAGTTTGTCCACTGGCTCGTACAGGCGTAAGTCGATGACGATGCCTGGAGACGCCATGTTGTTGTCATCATGGCAATTGAACTGCTGCGAGTTTGACGCGGAAGTTTGTTCGGAATCTGAGCATGATGATCCGGTACATGAACATGGTGAAGCTCCTGTGCCAGATCTTGAGATTGAATGAGATGCGGTGAGTTCATTGGTGTACATGTTCCCAATGATAGCTTGTACGAGTTTTGGATGCTCGAGGCTGTCATCGAGAACGTGTTGTTGATCTTGAGGGTCGACGAGAGCTGCAGTGACTTGTCGATGAGGGCCAACAAGAGCCACAACAAGTCTTTGATCTTGAGGTCCACTGAGCTCTCAAACGCAAAGTGCTGAGAACCCCTACCTGGCGCGCCAGCTGTCGATGTTTTACCACCGACAACCCGCCCGGGGGTACCTGGGGCGGTGATTTGTTCGGAGGGGTATCGGCGTATGTAGGAACTCGGTGGCAAACGCAGGGAGACAACGATTTATACTGGTTCGGTACGCCAGAAAATCACGGCGCTGTACGTCCAGTGTGGAGTAGATAGTATGGTGCGCCTTGCGCTATGTCGTCCTCTTGATCTCTATCGAGATCTAGAGGTTTCTGTTGTGTGTTGTATGGTGTGCTCTTGTGTAGGTGCTGATCTAGGGACCCCTTCCCTCCTTTATATAGTCCAGGAGAGGCGGGAGTCCTAGTCGGTTACAAAGTAGAGATCCTAGTAGGATTATGTGTAACTAGTCCTAGTAGGATTACATGTAGAGAATCCTATTTGGACTAGGTTTTCTTCTCTCTTCTCCATGGGGAACCCTATGGGTCCCGCATCGACAGCGGTTATGAAGTGTTTTCCATGTATTGAACTTGTCTTTTAAACTACCCAATTTGTTGGAAACCTACCTGTTGTTGTAGGAGAAGCCTGCATTGCTAAGCTCTTGGTACACGTTCCAACCTTCCCAAGTTAACCCCTTCTAGGTGAAGTTGCATTTGTCCTTCTCTGCTATACAGAGGTCCAGCAACAACTTGGTAGCGGTAAGGTCCCAAGTGGCACGTTGGCGGGCATCTGTTGGAAGTGTATTATGTCCACACTGCTTTTGTATATTCAATACGTATACAAGACATGCTATGAACCAGGCACATAACAAGAAGTACAAGATGCGGAATGTAAACACATGTGAACTTGCCTTTGTTGGAAGCATCGGTCTTCTAGGCCTTAGGTTGTAGCGCGCACCTTCCGGAGGCGAGCACGAGGAGGAGGACGAAAGTGCCAGTGTTGGGAACGAGGAGCAGCACCAGATGGATACGAGGTTCCTAGAGTGGACAGGACAACGCAGGGGGGATTGTGAGCAACTATGAAGTGTTGTAGCAATTAGGGACGACAATTGCAAACAAATCTAAACCTAGACTAACCAGAGTCGTAAGAACAGCGGGAAGGGTGCGCTTAAAACGTTTACGTACCGGATCTAGCGAAATCGACGGCCGTTGATGGGTCCAATGAGGCGACAAGGACGTGAACAACCAGATCGGATTTCAAATCGGTCGGATCCTAGACACGCAGGGATCCTGTTGAAACGAAAGCAGGATGTCAGAGGGTTTTGACGGCCAGATCCGAAGGGGGGAGGGACGGAAAAGGCGACAACAGTGATGAAATACCTCGGAGAAACTGGCCCCGCCGCCAATCGACGACGGATCGACGGTGGGGATAGGCGACGGGTCGAGGGGGGCAACACGGATCTCGCGTTTGCGGTCGATTGACGGCCGGAGGGTGTCTGGTTCGGGAGGTGGAGGCGTTGGGGGTGGCGGGGAGCGGCGAACGGAGACGCACAGTGCCGCAAGGAGTGGAACCCTATGGGCAAGCGAATGGGAGAGAGGGAGACGACACAGCATCGTCGGGGGCTTGTATACCAGCCGAACGGCTAGAGTAGGCCAGCCGAACGCCTGGGCTGAAAAGGCCTTAACCATCAGCCGAAATTAGCTCGTATCAGCCAGAAGTGGAGCAGCGGAACGGGCTGCTAGTGTTGTGTCCGGGTATTCCCGGGCATACCCAACATTTTTGTCGCAAAAATTAGTATATATAGGTATACATATATGCATTATATAGTTAAGATTTAGTATCGTAGTTCTCTTTATCTTGTTCATCCAAAAACAGCCCACGAAACCACGTTGCAGCCCATTACCTATCTGCTCACCCGGCCATCAAGGCTGATTCTAGTCCATTCTCCTCCCTTGGTCAAGAAACTCATGAGGCAAAGCGCAAGAGCAGCGAGCCCGACGGATGCTCCCGTGAGACGAAATCCTAGCGCCTGCCTAGCAAAGACGTTGGCCACGCAGCCCGACAACATTAAAATAACCCGAGTGCGGTGTCACCCTAAAACACATAGTGTTGTAGCTGATCCACCACTATTGTGGCTCGAGCACTCGGCAAGTAGGTAGGTGTAGTTCAACCACGGGTCGCCTCACACCCCGCTAGATACCAGCGGCTAGGATGGCACGTTGGTCGTCATCATAGACGCACACCCCGCTAGAGCCGTCTGGAAGCCCAGACAGATCTTGATTCGGTATCATTCTTAGCCAAATTCAGAGGCAACAACTCAAGTTCTCCTTTGATCTTTGCTCAATTTATAATATATTTTCTTTAGATTGGGGCTTGGGCATACCCAACTTTGAAATCCTGGGTCCACCACTGGTTAGGACTAGAGCTACCCTTAGAAGAGAAAGATGGGAAGAATTATTAGCTGAGGTGTATGAATTTTGTGACAAGAATGATATTTTCAAATTGAAATGGAAGATGAATATATTGACCCCAAGAAGCGGAGGCCTAAATCTGGAATTACAAACAAACATTACTATCAAGTAGATTGTTTCAATGATGTTATTGATTGATTACTTCAAGAGCTTGACAACCGCTTCAACGAAACAAACTCTCAATTGCTTGTTTGCTCGGTTGCTTTTAGTCCAAGAGACTTATTTCATGCTTTTAATTTGGAGAATTTGATGAGCCTTGCAAAGCTTTATCCACATGATTTTGATTCTGGGGATTTGAGGGATCTTAGCCACCAGCTTGGCCTCTGCATATCCTATGTGAGAGATGATGATAGGTTCTCTAACCTATAAATTGTTGCTAAACTTTCTTAGAGATTGGTGGAGACTAGAAAACATGATCGATATCCATTACTTTATCGACTCATGAAGCTTGTACTAGTGTTGCTAATTGCTACTGCTACAGTTGAGAGGATTTTCTCCGGCACGAAGATTGTGGGAAAATATTGGTGATGAATTTATGAATAATTATCTTATTTTTTATGTGGAGAAAGAAGAGATGATGAAAGTGACTAATAAAGCAGTGGTTCATCGCTTCATGAAAACGCAAGGACATAGATTTCATGATGAAGATTAAAGGTAACATATTATATTTATTTCCATTTGATCATTTTTTTGTTGAAAAATGACATTTGAATCATAAGTTAATTATTCTCTTTTTTAGGCCATCAAATTGTCGAGGATGTTGAAGACTTGAAGCGAGATGATGTGTTTTGTTTACGTTAACGTTTTTGGCCATTATAATGATACTTGTTTTGGTAAACCCTTTAATTACTTATTTGTAGTTGCATCCCTCCTCTATTTCGCTATAGCTTCGCCGCCACCACACGAACAGGAGCAGGACCTCAAGGCATTGCAGGTGGCCCGTGGCGGCTCTCGGCCAACAGCTCGAGCATATTGAAGCTATGAAAGATAGCATCCTCGCCTATTGATCATGGCTGAAGACTCGGAGTTTAGCTACCAGTTCTTTTTTGCTGTTGTTGGTCATAGTGGTCGCCTCATCAAGTGGGTTCATTAATTGGGGGTGTTTGGTTTGCAAAATGAAATGGTCCATCATCATCTTACTCTCTAGTTTTTTTGTTTGGTTTGTGGATAGAATATCCATCACTACCTCATTTCTCACTAGATAATAATTAATACTGGTATAAGAAATGAGATTATTCTGTTGAATTTGAGGAATGTCGCCCATTTAGAATGGATTGATTCCCCAAACTAAACGCTCTTTTTGGATGGACCTTGGTGAGTATTCAACAGCGGCAGGATATGGCAGGTGTGGCTTGTTTGGGACAGCTCCATGAGCTTCAAATTCACCAAAAACAGCTCCACTTCACAAAAACTTATCCAAATGCTCTAGCTCCATGAAATCGGATTCACCAAAACGGTGGATCTGGAGGCCAGATTCAACATTTTGGTGCAGCTTCTAAAGGAGTGCTCCACCAAATTGAGTTTGGTATAGTTAAAGAAAATTACCCACCATGCCACTGATCACACACCATTTCTCCGTACTGGTTCATTTCATTTCTTTTCATGTTTCCTTCCGTTGGGCGCCTCTTCTTCTCCCGCAACCATGGCGCTCCAACAGTAACCTCCGCCTCCACGAAATCCCACTACTGCGGCAACTAAGGGACTGCAGGAATGGGTGGATCCGGCTATCCTCCACCGCCTCCACTCCTTCCCTCTCTGTTTCTCACTGCAAAAGCACTACTACACTCGCACCTTTCACAGCCGCGTCGTAACCCACATCGAAGTCCAATTTTGGCCTCGGTAGTAAGCTGTCGGCAGTGATACTCTTAGCCACCACCATCGGTATCTGAGACCGACTGGGGTTTACACTTCATCTCCATATTGGCTTATCATCCATCCATGATAAGGTCCTTACTTCCGTCGCATTGGAACACGATCCGCATGTGTGGGTATGCACTAACACCGCCGCATGGCTTATGATCCGTTCATGATCAGATCCTTATTTCGTCGCATTAGAGCGTGACCCGCCTGTGTCGAGGCGAACATCACCACGCTTCAGCGTATGAACCGTCTGGTAATAGGGCATGGTCACCGTCACGTTGTAGTATGATCCGCCCGTGATGATCCTTTAGTCGATGTCGGGTTACAAAACGATTTGGCGGTGATGCACTATTGACCCCTGCTGCATCAGATGAATAGCGGTGGTGATGGCCGTCTGCTTCACCAAAGGCAAGTGGTACGACGGTGATGACAAAACAACCAACAGCCCTTACATCCGACGGTGACACAATTGCATCCGATTTTCATAATGTATTTACTAATTTAGCTGAGCCTTAATAACTTACTGAACACATACCATACATATATAATCATTACACATTATTCATCATGTCCACAACGAAGAGTACTTGTTATAATAATAATGCTCGACACTAACATAACAATTGTGTCAACTGATGAATTAACACAAGCGTTACATAAATAGCATAATAAAGGTTCTGCTCCCTACAGACTTACGTAAGGTAGATGTGCTTTGCTCCTTCAGATTGGTGCTCCTTGATCAGTTTGGTAGCCAATGCAGCATGAAACCCCTCTTCTTTCTCCCATAGCCATTGCAGGAAAATCGTTCAAAAGCACTGAGACTCCAAAACCTGCACAATGCAGAGCAGCAGAATTAATACTAATATTCAATATACCATTGGTTTTGTTACCAAGCCAAAATTGGACTATATATAGACTCAAAACAACTCCCTACATGAACAAAGATATGTCCTAATAACAAAATACAACATATGCACCTTTACTGCTCTGCTAATGACTCCATGAACAAGGGAACATAAGGCATATAGTGAGATCCATTCAAATAAATACTCCAGGTACTTTTAGGATAGCGGACGACCCGAGCAGGGAGGACATGACCTTTTCTACGGCTTATATCATATGCCATCAGTGTTCTGTCCTCTCCAACAAGAAAAATCAAATTCTATTCTAGGTGAACTGCAATCACTCTGTAGTCTACATTGGCAGCCTCAAAACCGAGTCCAATATTGTTCAGTCCAAATAGCTACAGCGTGTTCACCAAATGCTTGAGTGTCCATTTACTAGTACCATAGTCTTCAAGGATCTGGATTGAAAGGTCAGGCGTATTGAAAATATCAGCAATACATAGACACAACTGACCCTGATCTCCATGGATAGACATTGCATGAGTTGGTGGCCTAAGAATTTTCCTCCATATCGTTCCCTCTATATCAACAGCAACTATGTGGGACACCTCCAGCATGTGCATAAAACCATTAAGAAACACAGTTCCTAAAAATTTGCATACTAGAATATCTTCTCCCCATTTAGATTATTTACACATCCATGCTCCAGTTTTGGATGAGTAGATGCTGACAACTAACACCCCAGGCGACCTTACCCATAGTTCTACCACATGGAAGTGTGAGGAGATTGTGTGATCGAACCCCAAGCGAGCTAAACCATAACAAAGGTTGCTATGCGGCAGTACCATTGATTTGCTAGTCACCAGATTATAGACAACATAGCGAAGCCCAACGCATCAGCAGAGGAAGAGGCCTCTGCAACAATCTGAGATGACTAAATCCTAAATGGGGAAGGGCAAGAAGGAAAAGGAGGGGTATTCACCGGTGAAGCTGGCTAATCGACGTTTGCCTTTCTAGTTGCCATACATGAATCCGGCGACAAACTGGAGCAGCTCCTTACGGTGCTCGGATTCGGAGATGAGGCGGTACCAGGAGCGACACACACACTTGCAGCTGCACATGGTGCTAGCGGTGAGGCGACGGAGGATAAGGACCAAGACTTCATCTATGAGGATGCCTACTTCGTTCCTCTTGTTGGTGACCTCCTCCTCCATCTTGACTAGGATGTGGTGGAGCGGGGCCAGCGATGAAAGCGGCAGCGCTGTCGCCTGAATCAGAGTAGGAGCACCTACGGGGATGTGCTCGTAAGCTCCTTAATGATCAGATGGAAGCTTGATTCATACTCAGATGAGATAAGAGGAGAATAAAAGGCCAAGAAACATGGATAAGGAAAGTGCGAGAAAGCATTACCCTTGCCTTTGAATCTTACGGCTATGAGCTCAAGCGGCCATGGCGGTGATGAGTACCAGCCTGGTCACCGGTGGATTTGTGCGGGCATGCTGGTGAGGCATACCAACGCGGAGCACTAGCTTGTCGGCGGTGAGTGGCGGCTTGCACGCCGATGAGTAGGTGAAGAATAGTAGCACTTGAGAAGGATACGGATAGGGTGGCGGCTGGGTGGGTAGCGGTCTTTGTAAGCTAACTACAAACACGCCAAAAATTCTAAAAACGCACGGGAGTCTCACGTTGGCTTGCAAATTTTGCCAATATCGGCGGTAAAGGCTACCAACGGTGGTGATTAGGTCTTAAAGAAGATGGTACGTAGCACCTAACGATGGGCGTGTCATACGAAAATTGAACGTTGGAAAGGAATAAAATATTATGAACATTATTTTTGCAGGTTATAGCAAGAAGATGTTAGCACCTAACGGCGAATAGCGGCGGTGATACAATTTTTACAACTACGTTTATATCCGACGGTGACATAATTGTACAATGTTGATACTAGTTCAGCTGGGCCTTAGTAGCTTACTGAACACACAGGGTACTTTCTACAATAACAATGGACGCTAACATGACAAGGTTCATCAGCTGATGTTGCATAATAAAGGTACTGATCTCTACAATAACAATGGACGCGATTACAAAGGCGTACCATACGGCGGTTTGCACATATAAAGCAACACCCCACCTGCATCACAGTGAGGTAATAGTGTTCAAAATCAACAAAAGATATTCTTTTTCTATTAACTCTGTTACACTTTTCATTCACCAGGTGTACAATAACAAGGATCTATCAACAGCTACAGTTATGATGACAAAAACCTTGACCCTGTTCTTCAGCACTAATTCAGCAGTACTTTTTAGCAGACGAACAATGTTTTTCTCTCACAACAAATCACATAAGCATCGACATAAGCTAAATTTTAGCGATGACCGTAGGTTTATCCCCGAACTGAGCGATGGACATCTCATGAAGCATAGAAGCCAGACGAAGGCATAACTAACCTTCACCATGCCTTTGAATCTTCGCCACGAGCAGGGACAATGCCTAGAAAAAGCTTAGGGAAGAACCACCTCGCGGAACTCCCTCTAACATCTGAGAGGATGAGGAGCCCCGCGAGGAGCCTTGCCCGTGCCGTCTTCATCAATGTCGGGGAGGAACGCATGCCACGGTGTTGAGAGATCCTAGGTTGAGATCTATGGGCTCAAAAGGTTTCTCGGCAACAGCAAGGCACCCCCCTCCGCCCTGTAGGATTTCCTACAGATATTCTGACCTGGAAGTCTCCCGCACGCCGACCATCAACGAGCCTAGCCACCGTGTCATCGGCGACCTGGGCTACCAAAGATGGTATTGTTCTTCCCCATCTCTTCGTGAAACTTCCTATAACACCCAAGACGAACGGCCACTAACAGGCCGCTGCAGAACCTGATCTTGAAAGCCTTCTCCCAGCAATGGCAGAACCGTCGAAGTACGCCATGAACCATGGTGAACGAAAGGAGTTGCCGCTCTCTTAGTCTAATGCTAAGGGATTTGGAGGGAGGGGAGGGGCGAGAGACTCAGTGCACCCAGACCCAGCTTAAATAGGCCATCCTTGAAGATGCACCCAGATTTAGTGCAGTTAAGATGCGTGATCTAGGGAGCACGCATCAGGGACGATGAGGTATATGATGGTTCTTGGCGTAATAAGTGGTGGGGACAGTATTGGAATCAAAGTTGGGACATTCAACACTCACGCACTTAAATACGCCAGCCTTGAAGATGCACCCAGACTTAGTGCAGTTAAAATGCGTGATCTAGGGAGCACGCATTAGGGAAGACGAGGTATACAACGGTTCTTAGATTGGTAGGGACGGTGTTGGAAATTGGGACGACATTCAACACTCATGCACGCTTCCCTGAGTTTTGGGCTTCCTGTGCATCTTCCCAGATTTCGGTGTGAACACATGCCCCCAAATTTTGATATAAATTTTGGTGTGAACACATGCCCCCAAATTTTCGATGAACCCACTATCCCCTAGGGCTATAAAAATTTGGAGGCAAGGCGAAGTAGAAGGAATACTGCTTGTGTTTGTTTGTTGTGATGTGACATATATCTTTTCTTCTTTGTTTTCTCCTTCCAATCTTCTTCTGAACAATGGCTCATGACAAGCGTCCAAGGGAGGAAACTGTAGAAGCCACGGATCTACCTGCGCGCCTTCGTGTCCCTCTTCGTCGCCAAGGGTGAGAGGGAATGATTTCTTATCTCTATGGTTGCCTTGCATTAATCCTTTGAATATGCAGGGCTACCTCTCATGCTATGGTACATCGGCCAACTCCGATGGAGGTTGGACAACAATGGATTGTACATCTTGCTGGGTCCATGGTATCTTCATCTTCATCTTCATTGTCATCCTCTGAGTCGGGTCAGGATATCCATAATCTTATCCGTGAAAGGAGGGAGGCCGAAAACCTATATTCTGAAGCCAGGCTTGAGGTAGGTCAGTTTGAGCAATGTCTCGATGTCGTTAAAACAACCCTCTTTGCATCTGAAGAAGAGACCAATGTTGCTTAGATGAGGGCGGATGAAGCTCATGCTAGGGCAGCAGGTAAAATATCTTTAAAGAGTCTTTGCTTTTATATTCGCAACTTTATCCGGTAACCCTTCATTTTCATTAGATCTTGAGGAACAATTGGCTGCTTCTCGTCGCAAGATCGAGGAGGCTCGTCGCCAGGAGATCGACCTAGAGAATCGCCATGAGACCCTCCAACGTGCAGCACTTGGCGCAGTTGCATCGGTCAACGACAGGGGTGTTTCTCTTGAAGATCGCCTGCAGGATATCCGGTTCGTGCCAGAGAAGTGGCAACTCATGGCGTCCGCTATGGTGCCGGTGCCACTCTTGCTGCAGTGCAACTGCGTTCTGGGCACGAGCTCCATCACCTGGAACCTGGTTTTTAGGACATTGATCGTCTTGAAGATCAAGAGGACCAGATTGGAGACTTCACTGATGATGCCGAGGCTATCGCAGTGACCATAAATGCACAAGATGTTGTAAACAATGTTTTCTTATGATCATAGATTATATCTAGGGTCTTATAAGTTACAAGTAAATAATATATTGTTTGAATGTCACTTTTGATCCTATGTCTTTTATTGTTATTTTTTGTTCTAAAGGCGATACTCTAAGTGTCAGCTATTTTGAGCCGATGAGACTCGGCTATCAAGCATCGACCCAAATTAAATACTTTGGTAGTACTTCTTTACGTATTTTTCATTGAGGTCTATGTGATAACAGATCTGTATCATATGGCGGTTTGCACATACAAAGCAATAGATCCTCCGAGATATAAAGATTATGGAATCTAAAGAACGATGCAGCACATCACAAAACTTCACCCTCAGTGAGGTTCTCTACCTTCCATCTTGCAACCCTCATAGTCAAGGGATGTGATATGCTTCTTGACCGTGAGAGCTACAAGATGGAATATAAAGCACCCAATCTTGAAGAACGAGCACCTCACAAACTTGAAGCATCTCCAATCAAGTATGGAGCCCCTGAACAGTAGAGAACCAGATGATTGCAGATCTTCTATTAAGAAGATCTGCAATCATCAAGGTCAAGCTCCTGTTCAACGGCAGCACCTCGCAAAGGATGGACAAGGAGCACCTCGCAAAACTTGCACCAGCATCTCAGTGAGGTGCTTTATATTTCATAATCTTGCTACCTTTGAGGATCGACGGATACAAATCTGCATCTCGATCCTGAAAGGCAACAAGATTATCGAATCTAAAGCACCTAATCTTGAAGGCCTTCTCCAAACACTAGCATCCCTATGAGGACGGGAGAGGTGCAAGGATGAAGATAAAGCACTTATTCGCGATGAGGAAAGATACAGTAGCTAACGAGTGTGTGGATTGAGCCCAAGAGGTGTATCCAGACCCTGGTTAAATAGGCCAATCATGAAAATGGAGAAGTGCAAGTAATGGTGATGCAACTGTGTTGTGGGTAGTTGGGAAATAACTCACGCTGACTTTACCACCGAAAGGCCAAACAGTCGTGGAGGGCCGGTGGCCATAACACGTATCCCAGTCGGCTCGGCTTTTCATACGACTGAGAAAATACCATTGCCGCATCTATTGTTAACCCGTCGGTGGTAGAAGTTTCAACTACCAATTTTCTTCCACAGGTGGCCTCGCTATCAGTTCAATCGGCGGTGGAAGTAAAACACAGTCGCTTCTATTGCTACGGCAGTGAAAGTGGCAATAGTGATAAGTCAATTTGTAGTAGTAAAGGCACCCCTAGTGTCGGATTATTTTGCTTAGGCAATATCCAGCAACATGATCGCATAGATTGAATCAGATGGTAGCACACGAGACATAGAGATTTATACTGGTTCAGGGTGCGGTGCGCGCTAAACCCTACTCCAGTGGTGCGGTTGCTCTTGTATTCGTATGCTCAATTACAGGGGCTGTTGCTCCTAGCTATGTAGTAGATGGAAAAGGTGGAAGATGGATCCTGAGTCTGAGGTCCCTACCCTCCTTTATATAGGTAGGAGAGGTAGGGTTACAGAGAGGGCGATTGGGCTATCAGATTGTGTTCCTAGTTTGTTACACGATATGCGCAACAGATTGATCCTAGCTGTCGTCCAGATACACCCGCCCTGGTTTGCCTTGATCTCCATGTTGGTCAATGGCGTTAGCCCTTGCAGGCCTCCTCCTTGATGGCTGCTGGGCCTATAGCCTAGTGATGGTCACATATACGGGCGGTGTAGGTACCCCTGGCCTATATATCTTACAGTAGCCCCTGTAGGACTTAATGATAAGCACACAGCTTTAGCCCTCGGGACATTGCAATTTCCCTTGCAAGTTCTGTGTACTGTAAGCACCAGTGAGCATTTTCATCAGGTATCAAAGATTTGAGCAGCATAGCTTGATATTCCCAAGTATTGGGGAGCCAGTATGTTGTCGTTACCAAGAGCATTTTGTCGGGTAGCAAGAATCTTCTTCAAGTATCGAGTGGGGTGGCAATACACCGTACATCAGGGAATGTAGCTCCCTAGCGGCAGCTGTAAGTGCCTAGCTCGGGTGGTACACCCAACATCGGGAAACGTAGTTTCCTGGGTGTAGCCCTTGGGACGTTGTCAATGCCATGTTCGAGTAGTGGCACCTGATAACTAGAAGCGTAGCTTCCAGGACGTCCATAGGCGCCGTGGTAGGGTGGAAACACCGTTGTACTCGGGAAGTTGGTTCCTGATGTATTCCGGCATGTAAATTAGTGGTTACGCATCATTAAGTCCTAGTCGCAGAACAATAATGAGGATGGGGTAGGTGCAACTCCATCGCTCGCGTGTCACTAAGCCAATTGGTTTTTGGGTGACCCAATTCGGGTCGTTGGTTAACAGCACTAAGGGCGTCACATTTTTCTTCGAGACCCGTTAAGTTACAGATCTTGAATTTTCGTGGGCGTCATTAGTGGAAAAAGCGAGGTCATTGTCTTGAAGCCCTGAGGCCAATATAACAGCATCTCGGGTCGGGAACTACTGTGGGTGAGTAACGAACGTGTGAGCAGCTATGGGCAGTTGCGCATATTACTCTTCGAGCTGGTAACGTGTAGAACGAGTGAACGTCTGCGTCCTAATGAATAGGGGCGGTAGGACAAAGTCTGACCAGTGGGGGCATGTCATAAAACTCTTTTTCTAGATTCCAGGAGCTCGTACTTTGGTTACAGTCATGGGCCAACCAGTTTTCCGGTTTCCCACAAAGGGGCACACATCCCACTGAAATAAGGTACTTCAAGCTTGTCCGGACATTGGGAGATTTACGTAACACCGAGTGTCAGAGGTTTTAGGGTCATACTGGTGACCCTCCCAAATACCCCCTGACTCTAGTAGGGGCAGGGTCAATAGTGAACAAGTCACTACCTCTTACACCTGCTGCGAGGGTGAGCCAGGCCGAGTACTCAATCCGAGTGTTAGATCACTTGCTTGCACCAGCTTGGGTGACGGTACGTCGGGTTTTGGCCCAGTGGGCCCCATGGTTCCCGTGGCTCGTTTCCCCATGCATTTCTCAGAAAGCGTCTCCTCGGAGATCGTGGGGACGTGGCCTAGCCTTAACTGATGACACCGCTTGGAGAGATTTTTGAAATTAAATTGGCCGTGCGCGTGCCTTGCCTATAAAAACAGGAGAAACAGAAGATAGGTAGTAAGACTGTGCTATAGCTTTTGCACACTCACCTTGCTTGCTGCGGAACAAGTATTCGAGCAGTCATTGTTGATGATGTAAGCGAAGGCGGCGTGTCGACGTGGATGGTGGCGGCGTGACTGACTCGAGGTAGCCCCCAAGGGAGTACCCGATGGTCATTGCCGACGAAGTGCCCGAAGGCAGCATGTCATCGTAACTAGAGGCAATGCGATGACATATCCAGCGATGGCGTGACCGGCTCGAGGTAGCCCCCGAGGGAGTACCCGAGGGTCATTGTCGACGGAGTGTCCAGAGGTGGCGTGTCGACATAGCTGGTGGCAGCGTGATGACGTAGCCAGAGGCGGCGTGACCGGCTTGGGGTAGCCCCCGAAGGGGTACCTGAGGGTCGTTGCCGACGGAGCACCGGAAGGCGGCGTGTCGACGTAGCTGGTGGCAGCGTGACAACGTAGCCTTTGTTATTGTACGCCTTAAAACATGAAGACGAGAATAGTGAATATTTATTCGGTAGTCGAACAAGATAAACTCATAGTAAAACATTTGTTAATTTTCCTTTATGAGCTATATTCATTGTGTTGTGCACTTTGTTGACTAGACCGTAGCCCCCGTGCTAACCGTCGAGATGCGGCACATGTAGCATTGGTTTTGCCGCGTAGGTCGTTGTAGCCAACAAAGCACATTGCATTGAACATGTGTCATAAAAGTACTTAAAGCAGTTTTAAGGGTTGTTGCCTTCTTTCCTTGATGTAGTTTTCCCTTTATGAATTGCTCGGCGTGTTATGCACTTTGTTAACTAGACCGTAGCCCCGTGCGTACGATGTTAGCCATGAGGTGGTGTGACTCGTATAGCGTTGGGTTGCGGCGTAAGTCATTGTCGTGACAAAGCTTGACACATAGAACATATCATGTAGGTACTTAAATCGCGGAGAAAAAAGTAAACATACCCTAGAGTGTGATTATTATGTATAGCAGCCCCCGACTTTCTGCTAAGTTTGAGGTAACTTAGTAGAAAGTAAGAGCAAAATATAACATACTAAAAACAATTATGGAAACGACTTAGCTGAATCAACGGGACGTTGGTGTCATTGTTGTCGACGGTGATGATGTTGATGTCGAGTGCTACGACGAGCGCCGCGTCGAGGGACGGCAAGAGGTCGAGAGAGATCGACTCGAGGAAACCTGTCGACGGTGTGCTCAAGTGGTAACTGTCGATGAAGTTGTTGAAGACGACGTGACTAGCCCGAAGTAGTCCGTCGACGGTGTGCCCGAATTGCCGGTGACGTCGTCGTGCATCCAGCTCGATGATGTGGATGATGTGTTGATGATGCTAGCCGCGGCATGCTAATGACGAGGGCCGTCACGGGGCGACGTTGAGAACCAGAGCATGATGACGACGACTCATCGACAAAGGATATCGACGAGGGCCGCCGTCGGGTTCCTGCCGATGGTTAGTCACAGAGACACATGTACATATTTGAAAATATGCATATATTGTAGAATTTTTAATTTGAAGCAAAAAGACATGGCTTAGCTTGTTGTTTCATGCACGAGTTAGCATGTCCGTGCATGCTTGTATTCATATACGCTTCAATAGCTTTGCCATAGCCTTGCACGACTGTGTATATTGATTGTCATCCAATATCATAATCTGTTGTCACGTGACCTAGCTCGCATGGCCTTGCTTGCCGGTGCATATCTCGATGAGAGTCTCGATGTGCCGCCGTGAGTGGCCTCGAGATGTCGGGTCGACGATGAGAACCGCGGCAAGTTGCTGACGAGGGCGAGGGTCGCGGATGGCACGGCGAGTCGATGGAGAGTGTCGCCGCGGACGATGATAATGATCGTCTGCTGTTAACAGTCACGGAGACAAACAGAGATATTCAGAGATATGCAAATAAAGATATTAGTTGAACAGAAAACATGGCTTAGCTGTTTAATGTTTCCTTTGCAAAGTCTGGATGTGCCGACGATGATGAAGGCTGAAGCGTCGACGACGGATGACGAGATGTCGGGTTGTGCCATCGCCGAGGATGGCTTATCAACGATGTGAGCGGCGACGACAGCCGCCGTGCGACGGCGAGGGACAGATTCCTGCCAATAATTATGTAGATACATAGAGATATCCGAACATATATTCTATAGAATATTTAATTGAAATAAAAACCATGACTTAGCTCGGTTTAATTGATGGCATTGAAATCTGATAAGAAAATCGCCCTGACATGCAAACGTGATGCGTATGTGCACATACACACACACGCAAGGCAATTAGCATGTTGATTATCGCTTGCATGGGCTGTCCGTAGGTGCTCTTTCTTCCAGTGCACACGCGCATGGCGGCTACCACCACCTGTGGTGTCCGATCAAGGGTTGCACGGATGGACCCCATCACGTGGCTGCGGCTGCGTCGGTAGATTGGCCAAAGTTGAAGTTGAACGCAGGCACACGCTACCGATCGTGGAGGCCGCCGCTTGACGCGTGACGAATTAGCTTCTGGATGTCGGAGTCCCGTGACGGGAAGTGTATCGCCGCCGGATGCCAAAATCGTCGTGGACGATGTTTGACGAAGAAAAAAAATCCCCATCTCAAACATAATATTAGTCTGATCGTGAAAGACTCCTGCCTGGCGTGCCAACTGTTATATTATTTTGCTCCGGCAATATCTAGCAACGTGATCACGTAGACGGAATCAGATGGTAGCACACGAGACATCGAGATTTATACTGGTTCGAGGCGCAGTGCGCGCTAAACCCTACTCCAGTGGTGCGGCTGCTCTTGTATTCGTATGCTTAATTACAGGAGCTGTTACTCCTAGCTACGTACTAGATGAAAAAAGTGGAAGATGGATCCCGAGCCCAATGTCCCTACCCTTCTTTATATAGGCAGGAGAGAAAGGCTTACAGAGAGGACGATCGGGTTAACAGATTGTGTTCCTAGTTTGTTATACGATATGCGCAACAGATTGATCCTAGCTATCGTCCAGATACGCTCGTCCTGGTCACGTTGGTCGATGGCGTCAGCCCTTGCGGGCCTCCTCCTTGACGGCTGCTGAGCCGATAGGCTGGTGATGGTCACATATACGGGCGGTGTAGATACCCCTGGCCCATATATCTGACACCTAGGGTTGGCTTGTCACGTGCTCTGGCCGGCAGCGCATCTGCATTGAGCTCCCTAGGCCGTGGCCTTGCGCTCACAGCGCATCTACATCGAGCTCCCCATGATGAAGAAGACGGAAGATTTTTTTTGTGTCGTTTTTCTAGACATTGGCACGTGGGCCTATCCCAAGGCTAAATCTGGTCATTTTAACCAAAAGGCATTTGTGCGGATCTGGAGCTGGTGTGTACCCAAATGATCACTAGCAGATCTACGGTGGATCTAAGATCCATTAATAGAGTTGCTCCAGGGTGAATCCCATATCGAGATTGATTTTTTCAATGGTGGAGATGTCCCATATGACCCTTACATACGATGCAAATATTTTTCATCGGCGACTTCAATTTCAACACGGTGAGTGACAATCCTTTTTTTTTACCTGTCGTCGGCGTCTTCGACACGGTGGTCTCGGGGACGGTGAGTGACCTGTGGGCCGTGGCATCGTAACCGAAAATTCACACACAATCCAGAACAAATAAAATTCCAGAGCTGGGTCCTTCCGCGTTCACACGTTCATTGCTGTTCAGTCAATCACGGGTTTGAGGACTTGAGGGGTCGTCGGCGTCTTCGACACGGTGGTCTCGGGGACGGTGAGTGACCTGTGGGCCGTGGCATCGTAACCGAAAATTCACACACAATCCAGAACAAATAAAATTCCAGAGCTGGGTCCTTCCGCGTTCACACGTTCATTGCTGTTCAGTCAATCACGGGTTTGAGGACTTGAGGGGCCTAGGTAGGAGGGCCATTGGCAATGGAGGTGCTGCTGTCTGCAGTCGCTAGCGACATCGTCGGCCGGCTGGTCTCCTTCCTCATCAGCAAGTTCCAGGAGGCTGGCTCCACCGATGACGACGTTGTCAGGCTGCAGCGTGCGCTGCTACGAGCCCGCGTCGTCGTCGAGGAGGCCGAGGCGCGGCAGGTCAGCAACCGGGCCATGCTGCTGCAGCTCAACCAGCTGAGGGGAGAGATGTGCCGAGGCTCCTACGTGCTCGACGCCTTCATGAGGCGAGCCGTGGATCCCTGCAGAGGATCACATGCCATGGCGAGCCGGTCACCAGCCGGCTTGGCTGAGCGCCTGGAGAGTGGTCGCACTCGCACGGGCGGGCAGGTCATCTCCGCCGTGCTGAACACCCTTGAAGCTGCGTTGAGCGACATGAAGGAGGAGTTCGTCGTGCTCCTCGGTGCCTGCCCCCGCCTCAACCGCCAGCCGTACTGCGCCTACCTGTTCATGGAGAGGTGCATGTTTGGCCGGCAGATGGAGAAGGAGCAGATCATCGGCTTTCTGCTACAGCCTGCGCAAGATTTCGATGTCCTCCCGATCATTGGCCCTCACGAGGTTGGGAAGCGGACGCTTGTCGAGCATGCCTGTCTCGATGACAGGGTGCGAGATCACTTCGCCAAGATTCATCATCTAACAAGTGACGATCTTGATCTACAGAGCCCTGACGACCATGGTCGTCATCAAGGCTTGATAGACTCCGCTTCCGCTGCAATATTCGTGATTGACCTCGCCGGCGGCGATGGGGGCGAGGAGGAGGAGAGATGGAGAAGGTTCCGGTCGTCCATGCGCCGCCGCGCGCACGGGGAGAGCAAGATCATAATCATCAGCAGGACGGAGAGGCACTCGGCGCTAGGCACAGTTCCACCGCTCAAGTTGCGGGCGCCGTGCCGGGAGGAGCTCTGGTACCTATTCAAAGCCCTCTCGTTCGGTGGCGCGGACCCGAAGGAGCGCCCGGAGCTGGTGCGCATCGCCATGGCGCTGTTCAACAACATCCCCGACCTCGCCCCGTTCGCGGCGGCGAACAAACTGGCCGCGGCTCTGCGTGCCGACCTGAGCGCGCGCTCCTGGCGCCGCGTGCTGAAGGTGTCCACCGGAGTGATGGAGCTGCAGCTCGGTGCCGCCGCTGGGGGACCTCGTCGTCCGGAGGAGAAGACCGGGTATTACTACCCCAGCGTGCCGATGAAGGACGCGCCTAACGCTCCGTGTGTGTTCTACGGCAGGCGTAAGTCGACGGGCATGGCACGGAGCGAGCTCCCGAAGGTGACGATGATGGAGGTCTCCGAAGGCGTCATAGACCGCGGCGAGAAGCGGTTCGACGTGCTGGTGTGGCAGTCCCGCATCCCTCCGTATGCAAGCTACGTCGCAACGTGCGACATGGAGGGAGGTGCCGACGTGGCGCCGGTGGTCGGCACGAAACGACGTCTGAACAAGAGGAGGAGAGGTCAACTGGTTTATGGCTTCGGCAGCAACAATAATGTAGGAGGCTAGGGGACGGAGACCACGACGGACATGGAATGCAACGTATGGTTGCAGGGAACGGAGGAAGCCAGAAGGGCCATGTGCGAAATGGACGGTCTCGCTCTCGGACTCTCGCGTTCCTTCGTTTAAGAGCGACATGGACGGAGTCATGGAGCTCAACTGCGCTGGTCGTATACTTGTACCTGTTGGTTTGATCTCCCAACCACAGTGGCTCAACGGCCACTTGGGCCTTGACCTCGTGCCCTGATCGGGGGCGCTCAGTCCATCTATGGCTGGCGAGCCCCCGTCACACTACGCATTAAATAGAGGTGGGGTCGGCGGCTCTCAGTACGAGGTTCGTCTGAGCCGTACGTCCCAACTAGAAACCATACTCCGATCTAACAGAGGGGCGCAGCAAGTGACGGGAAGCACCGCCGCCGCCACTGCACTGCGCCACCATGGTCTTCACTGCGTCGCTCTCTCTTCTCCGACCGTCGCTGCCTAGCGCAGAACTTCACCAATGAACCTGATGGCCGGATCCCCTACTCAATGGATGGTCAGTGCCTAACCCTAGCTCTTCATCTCCCTCTCTGTCCCTCTCCGTTCACACCATTACTACGAGAAACACATTGAAACCCCACTGATCCACAACTAGATGATCCAAAGAGTTCTAACAATGCTATCGGAGCCATCGATCTAGTGTGTGGATCTTGTCAGGGGCTAGAAATCGATTAGAAAAGAAAAGATGGACTAGATCCGTTCGGATCTAGACAGAGAACGAAGAACCGCGTGGGGAAGATGAACGGTTTTTAAATCGGAAGAAGTAGAAACCCTAATCCTAGCAAAGAATAGAAAGAAAGGGGAGGGGTACCCATAACCCTAACCCTAACAGAAGGGAAAAGAAATGGACGGCGGTCCGGGGGAAGTCTTACCAGGGCTTCCCCGCCGCTGTCACTACCGCCTCACGTGGGATGGAGTACCCACCGCCGGCTTGGTGACGCGCGGGAAGAGAATCAAGAGAACAGCAAAGGAAAAAAAACGGATTAGATCCTTCGGATCTAAGCAGACAGAAAGGGTTCCTTAACCCTAACCCTAACTGGGTGAAGATAGAAGGGGCTCGGCCTCAAGATCGCTTGATCCGAACCCTAAACCCGTGACTCGAACTAGGGGAAGAAGAATAGGAACCGAAACCCTAACCCTAGATCCAATCCCCATCCCCAAATTGGTCAAAACCGAGAGAAGCAAGATCCAAATAAGCAGAAACGCAGAAGGGGAAAAAGAAAAGCAAGGCCAGTGGCTTATCTCACCGCTGCCATCTCCGCCATCGTGCGGGAAAGACCGGACCGCGCCGGTGTTCGTCGCCGAGGTGCATCCGCGCGGGTACGGGTACAGGGCGCCGACACGGAGCCGCTTGACGGTGGCGCGCTCTCCTGATGGGGAGCGCGCTCGCCGGCAAGAGGGCCCGCGGTGGCACCGTCTTTGTCGTCTCCTCCGGCGCGGCTCGCTGTCGCTTGAGATGCGTCGCGCTGCTGAGAGAGAGAGACGCGCGAGAGAGAAAGGGAGAAAGAAATGAGGCTAGGGTTCTAGGGTTGCCGGCCGCGACGCCGGGTTTTGTTCGGGCGAAGAGGCCTGGCGACCGTCGGATGAGCGCGGACGGTGGAGATGAAGCGGGCCACTCAATGCCCCAGTGGGAAAGCGCCACCTGACACAGCGCTTGCCGGCCCAGCCCACGTTGCGACTGGGTGGTGGTGGCAGCACAGCTGCAATGTTAGTTGGGCCGAGCCATTTTGATGGTTGGGCCCACAAATAGCGATTAAGTTTAAGCCATTTTCTTTTTCTAATTTTTCCAGTGATAAATGGCTCAAAGAAAATTGGAAAAGAGAATTTTCCTGTGAGTAAAATTCAACAATTATGTTCATAGTTTCGCTGCAAAGTTAAAGGTTTATTGTCTTCTAATTTGAAGAGCAGTTATAGTTATTCAGTAAATGATGAAAAGTTTATCCTCCAGTTAAAATTGGAACTAAAGAGAAGAAAAAAATAATTGAAGGAATAGTCGGTTTATAGATAAGATGAATTATAATATTGTTATTTTCTGACCAATGTTGATGATAACAATATTATAAGTTCATTTATGAGTTTAAGCTTAAAGTTAAATTATGGTATTATTATTTTCTGACCAACGTTGATGATAACAATATTATAATTTTATGAGTTTTATGTTTAAAGTTTAAATCTTTGATAATTTTGCATCAAAGTGACCAATTTTTAGAGAATAGATAAAGATTAAAGAAAGCTCTTAAACTAGAGAAATGTATTTTCATGTTTCCGCTGCAATGAAGATGACTGTCTTCTAATTAAATTCGAACCAACGGGAGAATTTAATTTTGAGGAGCAGCTCTATGTTTTCAAGATTATTGAATTTCTATACGTTAATTCTATTTCTGTCAAACGGTGATGTGGAATTAATGTAGAAGAATGATGTTTTATTCTATTTCGGCCCAACGGTGATATAGAATAGAACATAAAGTTTTCAAAGTTTAATGAACATTATTGTTGAATATTTTTTCAGACAAAAGACCTCCATGCTTTCATTCTTGAAGGCAGAAAGAGAAATGAGTTGGGTACTTGTGACTCAGATGATGAAATGCCTAAGGGCAAATTATGTATGAAAGAATGCCATTGGTTAAGGGACTGTGTTCTCTTTAAAAAATGGCTTCAAAAGAAAAGAATTCTAGGATATTAATCCAAGAAAAGAGATAGATCAATGAGAGTCTTCATTGAGAAATGTCTTTTATGTACTCTCTGTAGAGAAGAATTTATTTTCAGTTTCACTTATGAGAGTTGTAAAAGTCATATACATGTTTAATTTGACTAACATTGATTAAACATGTGTGTTAAAAGAATATTCGGATTTATTTCTGAATTTGATGATTGAACACGAGCCAATCCTGGCAATTATGTCCGTTCAAAGAAATATCTCGCATGGCGGGAAAAAGTTTATGATAGTACCCACATGGCGGGAAAAGTTTGAGAAAATACCCGCATGACGGGGTAAAGTTGGCATAGTACATATGTTAACCAATCCTGCATGGCGGGAGAGTTTGGCAAAGTACTTATCCCGCATGGCGGGAGAAGGATGTGATGACTCATGTGCTCTAAGTATATCCCGCACATGGAGAGAAGTTTGAGGTAGTTTTTATGCTATCCTAGTATTGATCGTACACTCTGATTGTGTCATGGTCATTAAGTACTCAATGAGTTTAAGAACAAAAGAAAGTTGCATGTGAACCAAAAGATAAAAATGATATGCAAGCGTGACTTGCAGAAGTATTGAAAATAATAGACTATGTTGAGTTTTGAAATGTAATGAGGAAAATGTACTCTCATATGAATTTTGTTTGCATGATGTAATCATGTGGATGAAATAAGTAATCAAAGTTTCCTCTTTAACAAGAGTTCTGAATGTTTTTCGAAATTGTGGTAGAAAAGTTCATACCACATTTTGAGGGAGAGAAATGTAAGATTAATTGAGAAAGACAATTAAGAAAGATACTTCCCCATACTTCAGATAATGCAATGCATACTATGCATTGAAGGTAAAAGTGATCTATAAAAGATGAATGTGATTGTTGAGGGAGTAAGACGGTCATAATAACGATACCCCTAAAGTAAAGAAATAGCTAAATTTCTGGACCTTTTACAGTTCCGATAGAAAGATAGCATAATCGGCTAGTATTTATACTGGACGAGTTCAGAGTTATCAAGGCGGTGCTAAACGCGCCATATGAGTTTTTTAGCAGATTAAACCCAAAATAAGAAATTTGAAGATACACCATCTTTTTAGAAGATGGAGTAATCTGGGGGAGCATGGTATGTAGATACCTAAGGCTTGAATAGAAGTGGGATTACATATCCACTACAGTGTTTTTTAGAGCAACAAATTGATTAATACATGTTGATGTTGTATGACATATACAACACCTGATGTTAGCTCTTAAAGAAGATGAATAAGTAAACAAGGATCTTATGAAAGGGAGGCTATAGAACATTTGCCTTTTGGCAATAAAGAGCAACAATAGTCCCATACGAAAGAAGTGCCACGAGGCCCCAGAAGGTCTCAAAGAATAAGAAAGAAATTCAAATGGAGGTGGATGACATATACAACACCTGATGTTAGCTCTTAAAGAAGATGAATAAGTAAACAAGGATCTTATGAAAGGGAGGCTATAGAACATTTGCCTTTTGGCAATAAAGAGCAACAATAGTTCCATACGAAAGAAGTGCTACGAGGTCCCAGAAGGTCTCAAAGAATAAGAAAGAAATTCAAATGGAGGATAATTCCACCTCATTTGAAAAGCCATGAGAGACGTTCACTCGTCTAAATAGCAAGAAGTAAAGGAAGATGAAATGAAATCGATAAATACCAACGATGTTTGGGACTTAGAAGAAATTCCCAATGAAGCCAAAACAGTAGGCTGTAATGGGTCTACAAGACAAAGGTGACTACAAAGAGAATATAGAAAGATATCAAAAGGGAATATTGAAAGCTATAAAGCGCCACTTGTGGTGAAATGATTTACACAAAGAGAAGGAATAGATTATAATGAGTATGCAATGATTCTTTTATAATCATAATGGTGTTAGTGGCACATTACGATTTACAGTTACATCAAAAGGATGTAAAGACACATTCCTCAACGGGGATTTGTATGGAAAAGTTTACATAGCATAACTCAAAAGATTTTGTCGTGGAAGGAAAAGAACGTAAAGGGATGTTGCCTAAAGAAATCCATTTATAGATTAAAGCAAGCTCCAAGATAGTGATTCTTAAAGTTTGACAGTACAATAAGAAAGTTTGGGTTTTAAAGAGAATGTAGAGGACAATTGTATTTATGCAAAGTTTAAACATGGAAAATTTATTTTCCTAATCCTGCATGTGGGTAGCACCTTACTCGCTAGTAGTGGTGTTAATCTATTATTGGAGAAGAAGCAGTTCTTGTCCTCAAGTTTCAATGAGAATGGTCTTGGTAAAGCGTCATTCGTTTCAGAAATTGGAACTTACCGAGACAAAAGGAAAAAGGGGTATTAGAACTATCTCAAGTGTATACTTAGAGAAGATTCTAAAGAAATAAAGTATATATGTAAATATACCTACGCCTGTTCCTATAGTCCAGGGTAATAGTTTTCGGAACTTTCAGTGTTCCAAGAACGAATGTGAGATCGATCGAAAGGACGTCCTATATGCTTCAGCTGTTGGAAGCTTAATGAATGCTTATAAGTAAGAACTTACCCTGACATAGTTCATGTATCCGGGATGTTTTGGCAGAAGTCCAGTCCAGATGTAGATCACTGAAATGGAGTTGAGAATGTTTTGCAATTGTGCAAAGATTTATAGGCCTCATGGTGAGTAAGAAAGAATAAGTACTCTCAAATAGTTGTGGGTACAAAAGTTAAATTTTGGCGAGATATTTAGTGAAACCCACATAGTAGCTAACACTCGCAGTTGGAGTTTTATTGTGAAAAAGCTCCAAAGAAACAGTTGTGGTGTCATCAAAGATGCATAACCATGGTATAGCTTGTTATGAGGCTTATGGACAGACGAAGTGGTTAAAAGAACTTACACCCGGAATTGATAATGGTATACAACAGCAATAACCATTTAAGTAGTTCGCTCCTATAACAACGGGTCAAGTATGCTGCCAAACACATTGACGTTAAAATTGTACGTTGTGAAGGAGAAAGTCCGGAATCATACTAAAAGTATTGAACATATAAGTAACAAGTAAGTGCTTGCGGATCCGCGTACAAAAGGCTTACCACCCAGTGTGTTTGGAGAACACACAGTCGACATGGGTTTATGGTATAGCCTATGATTTCCGGACAATAAAGGGCCCAAAGTTAAAGAATCTGTTTCAGAACAGAGATGTGTATTATAGCTGTTAAGTCTATCGGCGATTGACCGTGACGATGAAGCATGCTCTATGCACTAATTTGTGATGGAACAAATAAAAGTGAAAAGGATTAAAGTTAAAGTTTAAAGTTAAAGTATGAGTTGAGATCAAGGGGGAGAATGTTGGTTTGATCTCCCAACCACAGTGGCCCAACGGCCACTTGGGCCTTGACCTCGCGCCCTGATCGGGGCGCCCGGTCCATCTATGGTGGCGGGCCCCGTCAAATCACATCGCATTAAATAGAGGTGGGGTCGGCGGCTCTCGGTCGAGGTTCGTCGAGCCATCGCCCCACCTAGAAACCCTACTCGATCTAACAGACGGGCGCGCGGCCGGTGGATGTGGAGGCACCGCCGCCGCCGCCACTCGCATCTGCGCCACCACGGTCTTCATCAAGTCGCTCTCTCTTCTCCGACCGTCATTGCCTAGCGCAGAACTTCACCAATGAACCTGATGGCCGGATCCCCTACTCAATGGATGGTCAGTGCCTAACCCTAGCTCTTCATCTCCCTCTCTGTCCCTCTCCGTTCACACCATTACTACGAGAAACCCATTGAAACCCCACTGATCCACAACTAGATGATCCAAAGAGTTCTAACAGTACCCGCCAAGAAAGTTCCTTGTTGGTAATAAGAAGAAAAGTCAACAAGAAGCGACCAGACAGAGCTTAACTGCAGGTTCTGGCCAGCTAATTGTTTGTTGCAAGCAATCGAACCCTCTACTTGTGAATGCTCGTGACTTGCGAATTGTGAGTGAGCGCATGTTCTCTATGCCCTCTGCTGCTGTGCATCATCTCTCGCAGTCAATATTCTTCATTTACTATTTTATTATGGAGTAGAGAACATCAGAAAGTGCGTGGTCTACTGTGCTATGTAGTATTACTGTGGTTTTAATTTTGTTATAGAAAAATATACAAACATCTAGCCATGAAATATTTTGAAAGTGCATTTATTTGTATTCTAGATATTAGTACATTTTTCTATAAATCTAATCAAAGCTAAAAAAAACAATTAGAATAAAGTTAAAATGATTTATAATCCACTAATGCTTGGTTGAGGACGTTCGGACGGATGGACCACCTCCGCGCGCGTGTTATGCCCAATAAAAAAGGGACGCGTAGTTACAGCGGGGTCCACACCCTGGGAGCGTGTGCGGCCACTCGTCCGAGGTGCATGCGGCATGTGAGGGCCCGTGCATGCGTGTGACTACAGAGAGAGGACTCGCTGCCTGCTGCGTCCGCTGCTAGCTGGACCAACCGGCCAGGCCCTGCCCACACGCACCCAGGGCCGCAAGCCTCCCTGCCGTGCCTGTCCTCTGCTGCCTAGCGCTTAGGCCTGCTACTCCTTTTTCTCTATGTGTTGTCTACGCCTGGCCTAGCTGTCCTCGCCAAGATGCTGCCCGCCAAGTTGCTGCATTGGTGACCAACAAGGCGCTTAGCCGGTTGATGGTGGCAGTGCCGTTTTTACTTTGTGAGAGGAGCGTGGACCCACATCTGTATGGAAACTGAGTGCTGGCCCAAATTTTTCAGTCACCCCATGGCATCTAGCTCTGTATGTTTTATGCGTTCTAGATGTATGTTTTTATCCGGATGTTGTATATGTTGCAATGACTATATACGTATGTTGCAAGTGTATCTTTTAAATGTTTCAGTTGTTTCAAATATATGTTGCAAGTGTTTTATCTAGATGTTGCATATGTTGCAGTGGCCATATACGTATGTTGCAAGTGTATGTTTGAAATGTTTCAGCTGTTTCAAACATATGTTTCAAGTATTTTATCTAGATGTTGCATATGTTGCACTGGCTATACACGTATGTTGCAAGTGTATGTTTCAAATATTTTAGCTTTTTAAACGTACGTTGCAAGTGTTTTATCTGAATGTTGCATATATTGCAGTGGTCATACACATATATTGCAAGCGTATGTTTGTAAATGTTACATTTGTTTTAGACGTATGTTTCAGCATATGCTTTATATTGCAAGTATTGCATGACCAGGCGTGGGAAGTGGGCGCATACGGAGGTGGTCCCTCGGACGCAGCGGTCCCCCGTGCGTGTGGGAAGCGAAGCAGGCGCGGCACCCCCCACTTGCATGCGCAGACGCATGTGTACCGCAGCAGCCGGTGGGGGAAGCATGTGTACCGCAGCAGCCGGTGGCGCCCACATGCATGCTTGTGAGATGCATGTCCCCTCTGTGCGTCAAGGGAAGCGTGAGCAGTGCAGCAAGCGGCGTGCTGCTCTGGTGGGGCGGGAGCTGCATGCATGCATGCGCTGTGGGGCCTGCCCAGGCAAAGTGGGAGGCGGAGGCTCGATGCACACATCCCGCTCGGATGGTGTGCTCAGAGGACACAAGGGTTTATACTGGTTCGGACGGAATGTCCCATACGCCCACTTTGCTACTGCTCGTATTACCGGCACTTGGTTTGCAGTAAGGGTTACAAACAGAAGAGAGAGGGAGAGAATCCCAAGTCTCTGGTGGAAGGAGTGAACTGGTGCTGACAGCTCGCTTGCCGCTTAGCCGTGTGCTCGTGTCGTGCTCCTGTGTCTAGATCCCCTCTTTCATGGAGCGCCTTGCTTCCTCTTTTATAGGTGAAGGGAAAGCGCGGGTTACAGAGGAGGAAAAGAAGAAGAACGAGAGAGAGAGAGAAGAAAACTTCCAGGATTGCCGGGTCCTTCTTCTCCTTCATAAGGGTCCCACCGATCCTATAGATGTTAACAGGGATGGCTCCATGTCGCGGCCCTGTTTGTCACTAGCGCCATGTACAGACGTCATCTGCCGGTCATGATATTCCACTCCGTCCCGACGGACGTCGTGGTGAACTGACGCGCCTGTCAGCGTTTGTATGAGGATTAGGTAGAATAGCACCGGTACGCCCGACACTGTTCTTGATGTGAATCCCCAGGTATGGCCGTCATGGCCACGGGTTACATCGAGGTGTGCCAGCCTCTTCCTTGGCGTCAGAGTTTTGACTCAGGCCCATACGCTTGGACCTGAAGTGGTTGGCGGCGGTATGGGTCCCCGTCGGACGAGATGGAATCCGTGTCCTCGAGGTCGGGCGAGACGGAGCCCGCGACCTTGGGCAAGATGGAAACCGCGCCCTTAGGGTCGGGCGAGACGAAGTCTGCACCCAACGGTCAGATGAGACAGAGCCCGCGGCCTCAAGGTCTGTAACACCCCGGGTGTTATAAATATTAAAACTGTCATATCATCATATGCATTGCAAAGCATTTGGTCATATTGAGAACTTTGATATGCATTCACTAAAACAAGTTTATATTTGTGTTATAAGTGTTGCCTTGTAGTGTTTGAATCATGTTCCAAGTTTTGTTTGGATTGGGATTTTCGAAAACCCTAATTTTGGCCTTTAAGTTTTGACCTAGAAAACCCATTTCAAAATCGAAGCACATTTTGGGGTCGAGCCTTAAAACATAAATGTAGAGCTTATTGAGTTGTACAAAGTTTGTTTTTGGAGTTTTCAAAGTTGTTTAGAAAAATTTGGAGTAATTTGAAAAGGCGTAATTCTTTAAATGTCCCCTTTTTGAATTCAAATTTTCATTTCAAAATGTAGACCGAATTTGGGTATGGTTATAAAAGCAAAGTTGTAGAACTTTTAATTTTGAACAACTTTTATTTTTGGAGATTTTTGAGTTGTTACACAAATTTGGGAGTAATTTGGCTTTGAAAACGAATGGCAATTTTGTAATTTAGTGAACAGTGTTCACCGCTCTTGCTACATCGCTGGCGGCTTTCTTCGGTGTTCCAGGCACGACTGTGGCCGCTCTTGGCTTCACGCTAGCGCGGGAAAGACTCCACCGTGGCTTCTCCTTGCTTCCTTGGCCATCCTATAAAGCTCTGGAGCCGTCGCCGTTCTTCCTTCCTCGTCCTCTGTTTTTCCCGTCGCCCTTGCTCATCTCCGGCGAGCTCGCACCGTCGCTGTAGTGCTCCACCATCACAGCTAAGCCAGTTCCAGCTCCGTCTCCTTCTTGCACATCCATCCAGCCAGCTCTGGTCGCCTGATTTCGCCGATAACTCGCTTTGCATCGCTTTCTTCTCCGCGGCTGGAAACCTCTCCGTTGTGCTTGCGCCGTCGTGGCCAGCGCCCTCCGGTGAGCCGTTGTCCTTGATTAGTGTACCTATGGCTTCGTCTCGATGCTGTGGTGCTTAATCCATTGTTGCTTGGTCGTTTTGCCACTACAGTCGCCGGAACTCCGCCACCGACGACGTTTTGCTCCGCTGTGTTTGCTCAGCTCGTCGAACCTCCTTGTTGTTGCTCCTTCGGCTTGGCCTTTGACTCCAACGCGTTCGGGGTGAGTTCCTGGTTCTTTCGAATCGTTTGTGTGATTTCCTGGTTCTTCCGAGTTGTTTGTGTGAGTTCCTGGTTCTTCGAGTTGTTTGTGTGAGTTCCTAGTTCTTCCGAGTTGTTTGTGTGAGTTCCTGGTTCTTTCGAGTTGTTTGTGTGAGTTCGTGGTTCTTTCGAGTTGTTTGTGTGAGTTCCTGGTTCTTCCCGAGTTGTTTGTGTGAGCGGATGATTTGAAAATGAATTTTTCCTTTTTCAGAAATGGATGAATAGTAACAGTTTTTGTTATTTTGTTTGTGTGAGTTCGTGGTTCTTCCGAGTTATTTGTGTGAGTTCCTGGTTCTTCCCGAGTTGTTTGTGTGAGCGGATGATTTGAAAATGAATTTTTCCTTTTTCAGAAATGGATGAATAGTAACCGTTTTTGTTATTTTTTGTAGATTTATTTAGAGCTCCAAAAATTATGAAAAATTTTGTGTGACCTCTCTGTGATGTATATTATTTAAGAAAAATATGAAATGTTGTTTTTCAGTACTTTTTGAATGTGATAAAAATTGCTCAATTAATTAATAAATGAGTTTCCATGATTTTTCTAGGCTTATTTATGTATCCAAAAATTATGAAAATTGTTTTGCCACTTAGTTATCATGTGATGAACATTTAAAAAAAATTTAGGTCAATTGGAACAAGTTGATTTATTTCATAATTCTTAATTAATTAATTAATTCATAAAAGCAAATAGTAACCTTTAGTGATTTAGGTTTTGTTTGAATTTTTGATTGAGTGATGTCCTTGGGTCATTAGTTGCTAATGATCCTTGGCAATTGAATTAGGTGTTACGAAAAGGTTTAGTTAGTTTGTCTTGTAACTGTACCACGAAGGAAAGTTGTATTCAAGTTGTTAACTTTTGCATCCATCATCGAGCATCATATTTTGTATCTCGCATCATGTTAAACATGACATTGTTACTACGTGTAGTGAACGAAGGTGAGCACGTGGTAGGTAATCAAGTAGTTGAGGAGGTTGATCCGTCTGTGGAGGTTGGTGTTGATATCGATGGAACGACTCCAGACCTAGATTTTTCCATCAACGAAGGCAAGCCCCGGATGCATCTAAACCCTACCTTGTGTTTTACAAATTGATTTCGCTTTTGCTTTCAAGTACTACATTAAGTGATTAAGAGTTAAGTGAAAACCTAATTGATTCATTACCAACCTTGTTTTTCCATATTTACCCTGTTATTAGTTTTAATTCGTATATGCCTAGTTTTGCTTAGCTATGCTTAGAACGATGAAAGTCGGGTGATTACCTGTCATCTGCAAGTGGTAAATGGAACTTTGGTTACTTATGTTATCATGTGATATGGGAATGTGGAGTAATAAATCTAGACCGGGCGGACTCAGTGTATGTGAGCCACAAGACATGGAGGTCTTGTGGCGCGGTTCTTTCCGCTTTGTGTCGGTTAAGTCCATATACCATTGTTGAAACTGTAAAGTGAGACTTTGTAGTACTAACCACATACTCCGGTAAGCCTTAACTTGGCTATTCTATTACGAGAATGGCTACTTGCGCACTAGGAGTGGAGAGATGGTGGGAATAGCGTGTACCCATGTGGCAATGGGCAGAATTGGTGGAGTACTGTATTCTCGGGTGGCACGGACCCGTTCTTGTTTTAGAGGATCTGAGGGTAGGTTGGTATATGTAGGTCGAGGACCTGCATATGTCGTGTGGCCTGGAATTCCCAGCTGGGTTATAATCGGTTCGAATCGTCGTTGCTCCTCGGTTATGGAGACTCACTTCTCTGTTCATCATCGTAGTGTTAATAACTGGAACTTGAGGTTGGTTTGAGAAAGTGTTGGATATGAAGTTTCATGATCTCAATGCGGGTCATGTCAGCTTTGTATATGATCTTTATGAAGTTTTAAATGTTGATATAAAGAATTTTATTAAAAAGGTTTTACGCAAAAGAACCTTGATTATTGCTAAAGCCATACCTTGAATCCCTGAGCTTGCATTCCTGCGTTTTATTAATTCTTATTTCGGTTAAGTCTTGTTGAGTACTTTTGTACTCAGGGTTCGTTGACCCTTGTTGCAGGTGAGGCTCATGAGCAGATCTATTTTGGATCGTCTTTGCATGACCTTTGTTTAGTCGATGATGACGATAAGTAAATGTGTGGCCTTTGGGAAGGGCAACTTATTTGTGTGTTCTGTAATATGTTATAATGCCACTCCACTACTTTGTTTTGTAATATTAACCGAACTTTGTTGTATGGTTTGAAACAAATGGTTTGTAAACTATGTTATTGTAAGTCTTCCGCTGTTTTTACTCTGATGTAGATATTTGAATAAACTGTTGTTTACTATAATGACTCTGTATTGTGATCCTGCTCGGAAATCGTGGATGATTCGGGGTTCCCCGAGGACACCCGACAGTCTTCTTAAGTTACCAGGAACATATGCATAGATGTCAAAGGTCGTTGGATAGTGACAGGTGTATGTGGGCCCTATAATTTAGGAGGTTCTGCCACAGAATGGTATCGGAGCCATCGTACAAAGTCTTTGTTGTATTGATTTACAAAAACTTCAAAATGATTTGGGATGATTAAATTTAACTTGTTAATTTGGTCCAAATTGCTTCTGACTTATCTTATTTCTTTCTCACCATTCCTTATTTGATTAAAGATGTTTTGTGTGGTGGAGTAGTAATCTTACTATGCCCTATATAAAAACAAATGTTGTTTATGTTCATTATAAGCTTTGCTGTTTTTGTTCGTAAGAACGATTCATGTATCATAATTAAATCACTTGTTACTTCCTTCGCCTCTGAGTCTGGAGTTGATTAGTGAGTCTGGGTTGAGTTGTGTAATCCACCCCTGCTGCTTTTGAGACTGTTGTCAAATTGTGTTACTTGGATTAACTTGCTCTCTACAGTATGGCTCGTACCAAGATGACACCCCGTAAGTCCACTGGACCCAAAGGAGTTCCTCGTCACCAACTTGCCCCTAGGAATAACGGTGCTAGCAGTAGCAGCTCTAGGCCTGATCCTCAGGCAGAGATACAGAGGATTTCTACAGAGTTAGCACAAGCTACTAGAGATAGGGCTATGGATGCCATACAGGTAGGAGAATTACAGGATCAATTGAGGCGTCTCACCACCGCGCACAGGAACTACGAACGTATGTTAGTTCATACGGTGGAGGGAAGAAATGAAGCTTGGCATAGATATAATGTAGCTAGAGCTAGAACTCATGAGCTAGAATTCTATGTGGAAGATTTAGAAGAACATAATACTTATCTACATGAGGAAGTTCATAGGCTAAGTAATCTCCTAGATCCAAATCATGAACCCTAAGCTGATGCAATGGACCCCGGTGTCATCCTTGCCGATGATAGTGAATCGGAAGAGGAAGAAGAAGAAGATCCTTAAGAATTAGTAATGATCGATGAGAGTGATAATAAAGGCGGTAATATTTCTAGAATGGATACCGAGCCCGAAGTTTGATGTGACCGAGAAAAGGAGTAGAGTTGTATAATAGTTAGTTTTAGTTAAGTTAAGTAGTCTTGTTTAGGTACATGCGGGTTGTGTTTATATTAGTAAACCCTATGTAATGTGTCTGGAGTAAGCTTTTGTTGCAATTCAATAAAGACTTGTGAGTAAAGTTTGGTTTGTTATGAGCAGATACGTCGTACGTGGGGTTCGTATATTCCTGGTACTTCACAAGAGGAGAACAGTATTCCAGATCCGCCACTAGTTCCAACAAATCTGGCTGATGCTATAGCCGCACTGGTCAATGTGACGGTTGAAAATTCTCGTTTGCTTCATGAGATGACTCAGAGTAATCAGAATCAGATGCAAGGAAACCGTGGTCGCCAACATAACAGGCAGGAGGCTACATATGTTGATTTTACAGACACCAGACCATCGGTGTTCACCAAGGCAGATGAACCACTAGAGGCTGACGATTGGCTTCGGACAATGGAGCAGAAATTTGATCTTATTCCATGCACGAAGTTTCAAAAACCAGTCTTTGCTGCTCAGTAACTTAGAGGTGCAGCTGGTGCTTGGTATGTGAATCTTATGGCCATACAACCCATAGGTGTTCCGTTAACTTGGACAGAGTTTCGTACTGCTTTTAGAGCCCATTATATCCCTGAGGGAGTTATGGCTATGAAGCTGGATGAATTCCTTGCTTTGAAGCAAGGGGATCAGACGGTTATGCAGTATGTGGGGAGATTCAATCACTTGTCCCATTATGCAACAGAACATGTCAACACCGACGCCAAGAAAAAGAAATGGTTCATGAGAGGTCTGAATACCAAATTGTAGACTATGATGACAACTTGTACCAATGTCACATATCATGAGGCAGTGAATATTGCAATTGCTTCAGAGGCAAAGTATCGGCAGCATAAGGAGCTCAAGAAGAAAAAGAGTATGTCGTCTGGATCTTTTGGGGGAAATCAAAAGAGGCAGAGGGTGATTTATCATCCAGTAAATCATAATCATCCTCCTTATCGTCCGCCATAGTTTCAAGCTGGTCAGCAATCGAATGTCTGCCCTGCTACAAATTATCAGAATCCACAGTCAACGAATGCTTCTGGGGTTCCTGCTCAAACACCCCAGGGTCATAAGTATCCCTGTTTCAACTGTGGCAAACCTAGTCATTTCTCGAGGGAATGCCCATATCCAAGGCAGTCTAACTCAAATTATCAGAAGGTCCCTGTCAGTCAACAACAGGGTCAGTCACAGAATAAGAACAACAATCAGAATGCTCCGAAGGGCAAGGATGAAAGGAAGACAGGACGGGTGTTCTATATTCAAGCTGGGGCAATTCCTGATGGAGAGCCAGTGATGATGGGTTTGTTTCCTGTTGCCAATCATCATGCAGTTATACTTTTTGATTCTGGCGCATCACATTTATTCATCAATAGAACATTTGTCGTGAAGTATGAAATTTCAATTGGGGCAACAAAGGAAAATTTCATTATACAGTCGCCCGGGGGACGTCTGTGTACTAAGAAAATGGTATACCAGGTACCTATAAACCTGGGTGGGCATATTTTTCCCACTACCATAATTATCCTTAAGGATCAGGATATAGATGTAATCTTAGGAATGAATTAGATGTATCAGCATAAGGCTGTTATAGATGCTTTGAATAGAACTATAAGGGTGAGTTTGCCAGATAGTCATTCTCAACTTCTCATCCAACTTCCAACCTTAAGAAGATCAGTGGGCAAAGTTTGTGTAGCTGCTGTCAAAGAGATTAGAGATATCCCGGTAGTGTGTGAATTTCCTGACGTGTTTCCTGAAGATTTACCCGGTCTACCACCTGATAGGGATGTCCAGTTTAACATAGAGTTGCAACCTGGAACAGCTTTGATTTCTCAGAGAGCTTATAGGATGCCACCTAAGGAATTAGCCGAGTTGAAGACTCAGTTACAAAAATTGATTGATAAGGGGTTTATCCAACCTAGTTCATCACCTTGGGGATGTCCAGCAATTTTTGTGAAAAGGAAAGATGAGACCCTGAGGTTATGTGTCGACTATCGTCCGTTGAATGAAGTGACCATCAAGAATAAGTATCCCTTACCTCGGATAGATTTGCTTTTTGATCAATTGGTCGGTGCCAAAGTTTTCTCCAAGATAGATTTGAGGTCAGGATATCACCAAATCAAGATAAAGCCTGAAGATATTCCCAAAACAGCATTTACCACAAGATATGGATTATATGAATACTTGGTAATGTCTTTTGGTTTGACAAATGCTCCAGCTCATTTCATGTATCTGATGAATTCAGTATTCATGCCTGAGCTAGACAAGTTTGTAGTGGTGTTTATTGATGACATTCTAGTATATTCCAAGAATAAAGAAGAACATGCAGAGCATCTTAGAATTGTTCTGACCCGCTTAAGAGAACATCAACTATATGCCAAGTTCAGCAAGTGTGATTTTTAGCTTAAGGAAGTACAGTTTCTTAGACATATCTTGTCAGCTAAAGGAGTTGCTGTTGATCCAAGCAAAGTGAAGGATGCGCTTGATTGGAAACCGCCAACCACAGTTCATCAGGTTCGGAGTTTTCTGGGATTGGCGGGGTATTACCGTCGGTTTATTCTAGATTTCTCTAAAGTATCAAAGTCCATTACTGAGTTATTGAAGAACCAAGTCAAGTTTGTCTGGTCATCTGATTGTGAAGAGGCTTTCCAGACTTTGAAGAGACTGTTGACCACTGCACCAATATTAGCCCAACCTGATATCGAGAAGCCGTTTGATGTTTATTGTGATGCTTCAGGTATTGGTCTTGGATGTGTGTTGATGCAAGAAGGCCGAGTCATTGCCTATGCATCCAGGCAACTTAAGCAACATGAAGAACACTATCCGACTCATGATCTGGAGTTAGCAGCTGTGGTCCATGCTTTGAAGATTTGGCGGCATTACACCTTGGTCGTGCCATATTTATCTGAGATCACAAAAGTTTAAAGTATATCTTTACTCGATCGAAATTGAACATGCGACAAAGAAGATGGTTAGAACTGATTAAAGATTATGACTTGAAAGTACATTATCACCACCGCAAAGCAAATATAGTTGCAGAGATGCCCTTAGTCGAAAGAGTTATTGCAATTGTCCTGCAGCGGGTGAGAACAATGGGTTTGACTTTATGTCAAGAGATGGAGAAGTTGAATGTAGAGGTAATTCAACAAGGCTGTTTGACCAACATATTGGTTGAAGCCACTATTCGAGATTAAGTTATTGCTGCTCGGAAAGAAAACAAGGTGTAGCCCATATCAAAGAAAGAGTCGAAATGGAAAAGCGGAATGCTTGACATAGATGATGAAGGTGTGCTATGGTTCAAGGATAAATGCAGGTGGTACCAAAAGTTCTCGAGTTGCGGTAGTCAATTCTTGAAGAGGCATATGCTACTAGGTTATCTATTCATCCAGGGAGTAACAAGATGTACCATGACTTAAAACAAAGATTTTGGATATATAGCAAAGTGTGATACATGTCAAAAGGTGAAAGCTATACATTTGAGGTCCGCTGGAGAGTTACAACCATTACCTATTCTAGCTTGGACGTGGGAGGACATTAGTATGTATTTTATTGTTGGTCTACCTAAGACATCAAAGGGATTTGACTCAATATGGGTGATTGTAGATCGACTAACCAAGTCAGCACATTTCCTTCCAGTTCAGAATACATATCCCACTATGCGGTATGCCAAGATGTATTTAGAGTGAATTGTGAGTCTCCATGGGGTACCAAAGACCATTGTGTCAGATAGGGGTACACAGTTTGTCTCCAGTTTTTGGAAATAATTGCATTCTTCATTGGGAACCAAGCTCCTGTATAGTACAGCTTATCATCCGCAGACGGATAGACAGACTGAAAGAGTCAATCAAGTACTTGAAGATGTGTTAAGGTGTTGTGTCCTTAACTATTCCAATAAGTGGGATGAATGCTTACCTTTGGCTGAGTTCTCATACAACAATAGTTATCAGGAAAGCATTAGAATGGCTCCATTTGAAGCACTCTATGGTCGTAGATGCAGAACATCACTGAGTTGGTCTGAGCCTGGAGAAAGAAGGTTCTTTAGGGTTGACCTTGTGAAAGAAACAGAAGACAAGGTTAGGCAAATACAAAGTAATTTGAAAATAGCTCAGTCATGACAAAAGAGTTATGTGGATAGACGACGTAGGCCATTGGTGTTTAACAAGGGAGATTTTGTATATCTGAAAGTATCACCAATGAAGGGAGTTACCCATTTTGGTGTTAAAGGAAAGTTGGCACCTCGATATATTGGACCATTTCAAATTTTAGAGAGGTATGGAAAAGTGGCATATCGCTTGAAATTACTAGAACATCTCTCAGCTGTGCATGATGTGTTCCATGTTTCTCAATTGAAGAAGTATCTCTAAGTGCCTGAGCAGAATGTTGAAGTTGAAGGAGTGGAACTTGAACCGGATCTGACCTATTCAGAATATCCTATCCGAGTGTTGGATCAGAAAGATCGTGTTACTCGAAGGAGGACAATAAAGTTCTACAAGATACAATTGAATCAACATTTAGAAGAAGAAGCTACTTGGGAATCAGAAGATTACTTGTTAGAAAAATTTTCAGAGTTTCTTGCGTCATTATAGAATAATGTTAGTTTGCTCTGTTGTTGTGAACCATGATTGTAAAGGAACCTCAGCTGTTTTATGGACAAGTTTTGGATATTTTTGGATTGACACATTTCCTTTTCCATTACTTACCCTATGACTTTGAATCTCAGGACGAGATTTCTTTTAGGGGGAAGGATAGTAACACCCCGGGTGTTATAAATATTAAAACTGCCATATCATCATATGCATTGCAAAGCATTTGGTCATATTGAGAACTTTGATATGCATTCACTAAAACAAGTTTATATTTGTGTTATAAGTGTTGCCTTGTAGTGTTTGAATCATGTTCCAAGTTTTGTTTGGATTGGGATTTTTGAAAACCCTAATTTCGACCTTTAAGTTTTGACCTGGAAAACCCATTTCAAAATCAAAGCACATTTTGGGGTTGAGCCTTAAAGCATAAATGTAGAGCTTATTGAGTTGTACAAGGTTTGTTTTTAGAGTTTTCAAAGTTGTTTAGAAAAATTTAGAGTAATTTGAAAAGGCGTAATTCTTTAAATGTCCCCTTTTTGAATTCAAATTTTCATTTCAAAATGTAGACCGAATTTTGGTATGGTTATAAAAGCAAAGTTGTAGAACTTTTGATTTTGAACAACGTTTATTTTTGGAGATTTTTGAGTTGTTACACAAATTTGGGAGTAATTTGGCTTTGAAAACGAATGGCAATTTTGTAATTTAGTGAACAGTGTTCACCGCTCTTGCTACATCGCCGGCGGCTTTCTTCGGCGTTCTAGGCGTGACTGTGGCCGCTCTTGGCTTCGCGCTAGCGCGGGAAAGACTCCACCGTGGCTTTTCCTTGCTTCCTTGGCCATCCTATAAAGCTCTAGAGCCGTCGCCGTTCTTCCTTCCTCGTCCTCTGTTTTCCCCGTCGCCCTTGCTCATCTCCGACGAGCTCGCACCGTCACTGTAGTGCTCCACCATCGCAACTAAGCCAGTTCCAGCTCTGTCTCCTTCTTGCACATCCATCCAGCCAGCTCTGGTCGCCTGATTTCGTCGAGAACTCGCGGTGCATCGATTTCTTCTCCGTGGCCGGTAACCTCTCCGTTGTGCTTGCGTCGTCGTGGCCAGCGCCCTCTGGTGAGCCGTTGTCCTTGGTTAGTGTACCTACGGCTTCGTCTCGATGCCGTGGTGCTTAATCCATTGTTGCTTGGTCGTTTTGCCACTGCAGTCGTCGGAACTCCGCCACCGATGACGTTTTGCTCCGCCGTGTTTGCTCAGCTCGTCGAACCTCCTTGATGTTGCTCCTTCGGCTCGACCTTTGACTCCAATGCGTTCGGGGTAAGTTCCTGGTTCTTCCGAGTTGTTTGTGTGATTTCCTGGTTCTTTCGAGTTGTTTGTGTGAGTTCCTGATTCTTCCGAGTTGTTTGTGTGATTTCCTGGTTCTTCCAAGTTGTTTGTGTGAGTACCTTGTTCTTCCGAGTTGTTTGTGTGAGTTCCTGGTTCTTCCCAAGTTGTTTGTGTGAGCGGGTGATTTAAAAATGAATTTTTCCTTTTTCAGAAATGGATGAATAGTAACAGTTTTTCTTATTTTTTGTAGATTTATTTAGAGCTCTAAAAATTATGAAAATTTTTGTGTGACCTCTCTGTGATGTATATTATTTAAGAAAAATATGAAATGTTGTTTCTCAGTACTTTTTGAATGTGATAAAAATTGCTCAATTAATTAATAAATGAGTTTCCATGATTTTTCTAGGCTTATTTATGTATCCAAAAATTATGAAAATTGTTTTGCCACTTAGTTATCATGTGATGAATATTTACAAAAATTTTTAGGTCAATTGGAACAAGTTGATTTATTTCATAATTCTTAATTAATTAATTAATTCATAAAAGCAAATAGTAACCTTTAGTGATTTAGGTTTTGTTTGAATTTTTGATTGAGTGATGTCCTTGGGTCATTAGTTGCTAATGATCCTTGGCAATTGAATTAGGTGTTACAAAAAGGTTTAGTTAGTTTGACTTGTAACTGTACCGCGAAAGAAAGTTGTATTCAAGTTGTTAACTTTTGCATCCATCATCGAGCATCATGTTTTGTATCTCGCATCATGTTAAACATGGCATTGTTACTACGTGTAGTGAACGAAGGTAAGCACGTGGTAGTTAATCAAGTAGTTGAGGAGGTTGATCCGTCTGTGGAGGTTGGTGTTGATATCGGTAGAACGACTCCGGACCCAGATTTTTCCGTCAACGAAGGCAAGCCCCGAATGCATCTAAATCCTACCTTGTGTTTTACAAATTGATTTCGCTTTTGCTTTCAAGTACTGCATTAAGTGATTAAGAGTTAAGTGAAAACCTAATTGATGCATTACCAACCTTGTTTTTCCATATCTACCCTGTTATTAGTTTTAATTCATATATGCCTAGTTTTGCTTAGCTATGCTTAGAACGATGAAAGTCGGGTGATTACCTGTCATCTGCAAGTGGTAAATGGAACTTTGGTTACTTATGTTATCATGTGATATGGGAATGTGGAGTAATAAATCTAGACCCAAGGGCGGACTCGGTGTATGTGAGCCGCAAGACATGGAGGTCTTGTGGCGGGTTCTTTCCGCTTTAATGTCCGGTTAAAGGTCCGTCTGTTGTTGAACTGTGTGCGGTGAGACTTTGTAGTACTAACCACATACTCGATAAGCCTTAACTTGGCTATTCTATTACGAGAATGGCTACTCGCGCCTTGAATTTGGAGAGATGGCGGGAATAGCGTGTACCCATGTGGCAATGGGGCGAGAATTGGTGAGTATCTTGTATTCTCGGGTTGGCGCGGACCCGTTCTTGTTTTAGAGGATCCGAGGGTAGGTTGGTATATGTGGGTCGGGGACTGCATATATGTCGTGGTGGTCTAGAATTCCCATTGGGGTTATAATCGGTTCGAATCGTCGTTGCTCCTCGGTTATGGAGACTCACTTCTCTATTCATCATCGTAGTGTTAATAACTAGAACTTGATGTTGGTTTGAGAAAGTGTTGGATATGAAGTTTCATGATCTCAATGCGGGTCATGTCAGCTTTTATATATGATCTTTATGAAGTTTTAAATGTTGATATAAAGAATTTTGTTAAAAAGCTTTTACATAAAAGAACCTTGATTATTGCTAAAGCCATACCTTGAATCCACAGCTGCATTCTTGCGTTTTATTAATTCTTATTTGATTAAGTCTTGTTGAGTACTTTTTGTACTTTCGGGGTTAGATGACCCTTATTGCGAGTGAGGCTCATGAGCGAATCTGTTTTGGATCGTCTTTGCATATTTTTGTTTAGTGCGATGACGATAAGTAAATGTGTGGCCCTTGGGTAGGGCAACTTATTTGTGCATTCTGTAATATGTTATAATGCCACTCCACTACTTCGTTTTGTAATATTAACCGAACTTAGTTGTATGGTTGAAACAAATGGTTTGTAAACTATGTTATTATAAGTCTTCCGTTGTTTTTACTCACGATGTAGATATTTGAATAAACTATTGTTTACTGCAATGACTCTGTATTGTGATCATGCTCGGAAAAATGGATGATTCGGGGTTCCCAAGGGACACCCGGCAGTCTTCTTAAATTCTGGAACATATGCATAGATGTCAAAAGGTCGTTGGACGATGTGAGATGCATGTGGGCCCTATAATTTAGGAGGATTACGCCACAAGGTCGGGCAAGATGGAGCCCGTGGCATCGAGTTCGGCGAGGCAGAACGTGGCCTTGGGCGAGCCGAAACCGCACCCAAAGTGCAGTCGAGATGGAGCCCATGGCCTTGGGGTGGCGAGGCCTTTAATCGTCTCGAGCCATCCGGTGAAGTCAGTGGGTGCTAACTTCCTTGCTTTGGGTATCCCTAATATTGATACTTGCGGTAGCCCTTGAGCTGCTGAAGGAGTAAAATACTCCCTTGGAAGCTTTTTAGGATGGGGAGGACTCACGAGGGCCTTGGCTTTCTTTTTTATTACCCACGGTGTGTCTTGGTAGGGCGGTGATTCTCTTTTGTCGCGATTGGTCTTCTTGGGGCATATAACGTGTAGGATTCGAGGTCGGAAAGATTTTTCTTGATTTGGTCCCCTAGGATCCAATCGGTCCGCCGTCGTCTTGTGACCGCGTGTTCGGTCTCCTTGCGAGTCCAACTTCCCTCGAGCCCCTACGCGTTGCGAGGGTCCGGTCGAGTCGGCTCGTCTTTGTGATCGTCATCCCTTAAGCGTTTTTCAATAAAGCGGAGGGCTGAACCGTGCCACGTTTTTTTCCTCGATGGAATGAAACATGGTGCTCGTTGAGTTGTTAACGGGCTAGTCCGAGTGGGGCCCCGAACTTCCCGTTTGTGGGGTCAGCATGGATCATCTGGTGATCCGAACTCTAGATTCTCGATGGCGAATCCATATAGTTCTCAGTGCATTACGACCCGGTCCCAAGGGCTCGTTGCCTTTCTTGAGGAAAAACCATAAAAGCGGGAAGCGACCAAGATTGAGCGTGGCGGGATACCCACGGTTACCGTCGTGCTTGGGTTACGGCCGCTAGTGGACCCATCCGTTCCACCCCTCACTCTAAGGGCCAAGGCCTTGCCGAAGCAAAATTAAGGCCCTGTTCTAAACTCTAAAATAGACCCTAATCGTCTAGAAAAAATAGAACAATAATCATAAATGATATTCGGTAGCACCAATTTATAGCATTTAGTAATTAAAAATGTTTTTATACAAAATAAGCCGTCAATTATCGAGATGTCTTTAAGAATTAGGCTACTTATTACTTGATGGTTGCTAGCCTCAAGTACCAATCATCTCAAATTTTGATAGACCTATGACACTATAATATCACCCCGTTCGTTTGTCTTAAAGTTTGGCTTGTTTGACTTGTTTTTTCAGTAGGAGCAGTATTTTCTCTTACAACAATTCAGCGAGCAGGTGTTTTTATTGGTTTATTAAAAGTTAAATGGGGTACTAGACTCCGTGTCGGCGGCTTTATAGTTGCACTTTAATGTTAGGAGCAGTACTAGACTCAAGATTCCCTAGCTACCCAGATATGACTTCAGCAAGTAGGATCGGGGCCGGATGTAGTCGGATGACGGACAAAAGTCATGGATGAAACTACATGGTGCCAAATAAGAAATAATATAATGATTTCTAGAGTTGGCACAAGCATTCATCATAGAACTCCACGAGAAATTCAAGACAAAATGTTAAATATTAATTCTTGATGAGATATAATTTTGAGGCCCCTAAAATATGGGGGCGTACCATCACTCTATGACTCTGCTAAGAGGCGTCTCGGGCCAGTTGTGAACCCGTGGGAGGGCAGTACCGTCGAACTCCACGAGGCTGAAGAGGGGCCATATGAGCGTTTTAGCTCCATATCCCTCCTTACTGTGGCGGTTCTACTTTTGTCTACGTGCTTGCTTGGTGGGCGACATCGAGAAAGAGGTGGCCCCTCGGCATAGGACTTACTGTCGAGATAGAGGATGAGATCATCCCCAAGAAATTAGTTAGGTAGATAAGCGGTGG